>VXBW01007515.1:587591-755582 GCA_013400375.1 Thinocorus orbignyianus | reverse complement strand
AAAATAAAAATAAAAATAAAAATAAAAATAAAAATAAAAATAAAAATAAAAATAAAAATAAAAATAAAAATAAAATTGCTCAGGGCAAGGAGGATGAAGAAGAGAAGATTTTGATTCATCAAGCTTTCTTCATCAACTTCGTTATGTCTAATAAACCTTAAGTGTCCTCAATGTCATCAGCCACTGTGGTTAAAGAGAAGTTTGCCAAGCAAAATGAAAATTAAGGATAGAAATACGGTTCCCAGGCATCACATATGGTACCACCCCTTTCCTAGGAGATCCTACAAATTTTCTGGCAGCTGTTGTAGTTCCTGAAGGACAGCAAAGAACTTGCTGGGATTTGCTCTATTTTGTCTAGTAGAAATCTTTGAACTTACAGCTACAGCTATCCTCAACCACTTTAGACCTATTCCCCTAATGCTGTCTTCCAGCTCAACAACATATTCTTCATCCTTGGTGTTTATCTCCTCCAGATAGACACAGAAAAACCCTCAACCTCTCCTAGCCTTTTCCATGGTAGGAAAAATGTTCCAATTTTTTCTCCTCTCCACTTATGTGGTAGGTTCTCCCTTTTCAGATGAATCCCAAAGTCCTTCTCTAATGCTGAAAACGTTCTGTATCAATGATGACCCAGGCTTCTGTACTCGTCTTACATCATCATCATGGGGCTTTGAGCAACCTGGTCTAGAGGGAGGTGTTCCTTCACATGGCAGGGGTGATGGAACTTGATGATCTTTAAGATCCCTTCCAACTCTAACCATTTTATGACTCTATGTTCTCTAGTCTATCATCCTCTTTCTTACACTCTTTCCTCACTATTTACCTCATCTGTCACTGTTCTTCTGTGGTGAGCTGTTCTCTTCTTCCTGATATCTCCGTCCTCCCCATTTCTGATAAATTTTGAGGTAAATTCACCTGAAAAGTCAAAGGAGTTCCTAAGAAACAGCCTCCTGAGCGCAGCTCTGTGACGCTGATACCAGCATTTTGAAGGCTGTGTTTTCCTGGATAGCATGACTGTTCGTTGTTCTTGCAAATAAAAGGAGTTAGAGAAATAGAGGACTTGAGAGGTGTGTGAGTAATACAGCATCATCCGTGGAATACACGTGCTGGGATAACACGCAAAAACAAGCTGAGAACACACAGTACTTTCACCTGCAATTTAGCTCTCAGTACAGTTAGGGAAGGTAGGTGTTACTGCTGTGGCTTGGGAAACTGAGGCACAGCAACGCAATTTGCACAGATCATACAGTCGGTTTGATAGAGAGCCTAAGCTAAGGCTGCTTGTGCTTTTTCTTGTGGGTTGCAGCTCTCCGGGTTATTCAACAAATCACAGAATCTTAGAATTGCCTAGATTGGAAGGGAGCTTTCAAACCAGCTAGTCCAACCATCAACCTAATACTGAGAAAAAAAACTTAAAAGCATCACTAAACCATACCTCTAAGCACTATGTCTACCCGCCTTTTAAATACCACCACGGATGATGACTCAATCACTTCCCTGTTTAATTTAATTTAGTTTAGTTTAATTTAGTCAAATATAATAGAAAGGCAAGACTATGAGCTCCATCAATTACTCGGTGTAGTGGTTCAGCCTCAGACAGTGACAAAGAACCCTGTGGCAGCCCCATTGGTTCTAACACCCCACAGCAGTGGGGAGAGGATTGGAAGAAAAAGGCAAAACTCGTGGGTTGGGGCAAAACCTGTTTAACAGAACAGGTAGAACAAGGAAAATAGTAACCAGGATATTATGCACCCCTTATTCCATACTGCCTGTGCCATGCCCAGATCCTACAGTTCCCAATTAAAAGCTATCGCTTTCCCAACATATATAAGTACATACATATATATCCATAGAAATATAATGTCCTTAGTCCATGAGTTATCACTCTAAAGTGTCCTTTGAGTTCACTTAATCCATGACTTTGGGCTCCGTCTATTAGGGCAGTCTCTCAGGACAGGAAAGATGGTGCATGGTGTTGGACTGTCACTCACTGTATTTTTTAGGGGTTTTCAGCTGATGTATCCAGTACAGCTTATGCCAATCTCGATGAAGTTGCTGGGCACCAGTTGCTGCGGTCAGTTCTGGTCCCTCCACTGCTGCACTTCACTCGATTTGTTGTCAGAGTCCATCTCCATTGAAATCTAATCACCTATTAGTTTGGGTGGTTCTTATGCCCTGGTCAGATCTTGTCCTTGTCTCAACCCTCTGAGTGATAGAGCCAGGGGAAAATCAACCCTATCCCTCCCAGAAACCAGGACATTTGGTAAAAGGAACCAGGGTAGCTGGGCATCCCAGTGCATTTGGACTTGCCCATGATGTCCCTGACTTGGTTTTTCCTTATGTCACTGCTCTTGCTCAGATTAACAAGAATAATAGAATGTTCAGAGCTAGAAAGGACCTTAAAGATCATCAAGTTTCAACCCCCTTGCCACGAGCAGGGAAACCTCCCACCACACCAGGTTGCTCGAAGCCTCATCCAGCCTGGCCTTGAACACTTCCAGGGATGAGGCATCCACAGTTTCTCTGACCAACCTGTTCCAGTGCCTCACCACCCTCACAGCAAAGAATTTCTTCCTGATATCTAATCTAAATCTCCCCTCTTCCAATTTAAAACCGTTATCTCTTGTCCTATCTTACCCCTTGTCCTATCAAGAAATGTCCCAGCAAAACCTCTTCCCCTTCTTGCAGGTAAATATGACCTAGTGCTGACTTTATATCTTCTGGGGACTTGCCTTTGAGTCTGCTCTGGGGCCACCTGAGCAAGGTTGAACATCAAAAGTACCCTACCTACCCAAGGACACCCTCAGAGCAAAAATGATCTTCACTTGCACAGTGCTGGCAACCGTTCCACCCGCTGACTTCCCCACCTCCAAAGAAGGCTGCAGCTCAGAGAGGGGAACAAACATACCATAGAAGGGAAGCGATCTCTGCCAAGCGCTGCAGAAATGGGACACAGATGGTGTCTTAAATGAGAACGGAAGTTTATTTGGGGTTCTGCGCGTGACGTAGCGGTGCAGATCTTGCAGCAGATGACAGACACTAGGATTTCAGAGCGGGTGATAAGATAATTTTGGAGCAGTCTCTGTCCGCAGAGCTATTAACTTGTCTGGGAAAGAAAAAAAATGAACTCAATAAACAGTTCTCTAAGGAAAAGTATGTATAAACTTGCTTTTATTTATATGTAGATATGATTCTTCTGATATTCTAATCTTAACTACATTTTGTTGGTTGGCTGGTCATGGTCAGTCCCTATGATTGCACTGACTGACCAGGTGGACACTGCTAATGGAAATATATAAGGATGACATGAACCTTGCTTTTCTGTGCTGTAGACATAAACTTATGTCTCCTCTACACACAGAATGGTTGGAAGGGACCTCTGGAGGTCATCTTGGACAGATCCCTGCTCTAGCAGAGCCACCTGCCCAGGACCACATCCAGGTGGCTCTGAATATTTCTAAGAAAGGAGACTCCACAACCTCTCAGGACAACCAAACCCAGATCTATCATCCTCTCTTTATATGAGGAACGTTCCAGTCTCTTCATCATCATTATGTCACCTCACTGGGCTCTCTTCAGTACCTTTATGTCTCTCTTGTAATGAAGAGCCCGACACTGGACACAAAAAACTCCAGGAAAACACTGCTGAAGCCCGGGATTGAACCAGGGACCTTTAGATCTTCAGTCTAACGCTCTCCCAGCTGAGCTACTTCAGCCCTGCTGTGACCCTAATTTTCACCAAACCTGTTGAAATATAATTATCCTGAAGCCATTTGTCAACATATGTGACCTCTGTAGCTGTGTATGACTTTAATAATAATATGACTCTGGAGGATGCCTAAAAGCGGAGCAGGGAAAACAAAACTGGTGTTGCTGAAGGGCTGACAGAGAAGTACCTTGAGATTAGAGAAGGACTCTGACGCTCACAAATCACTGCAAGGATGATAAGGAGGTGGAGCTAGGACTCTATAGGTACAGAGCTACTGCTAAGGAAGCTGGATGTGAAGTGACAAAGGTGATGGAGGTTGAAGGGAAAGACAAATTGATTGTAGGGAAGGCTCAAGAGATGACTGTGAATTGAAAGAGAGCAAAAGTGACCACCAAACACAGACTGCTCTCTGTGCTTTCGGTGTTAAAGACACCATCTTGTCTCATTACTTGGATCCTCTTTCTTTCTAGTGCCATTTAGGGTGTCAGGCTTGGAAACCAGTTGTGTTGACTCTTCCAAAGGGTTGGACTCATCTGGCATGCCAGAGTCATTGCTTGGTCCATGGTACATGCTACATGCTGCCAGTTCCAGAGTAGAGATCAGAACTGAGTGGATCAGAGATGCGTTTGCATCCCTGTCATGAAACTAAATAACAGCACCAGAGAAAAAGTGCTGGTTCAATTCCCAAACTAGTCTGACATATCCAAAATATCAAACCCCCTTTTCTGTAGGGAAAGGTTTGAGTGTGCTGGTAGGAAATAAAATAGCGGAGCTCCTTGCTGTACCTAGAAAATAAGCTCCACATTATAAAACACAGCTAAAAGCTGGAGTTAAACAGCAGCCCTCATTCAAGGAGCAGCCAAGAGCATTAGCATAGAACAGACATTTCTAATATCTTTTCACACAGCCCACTGAAGGATCTGGAATTATCCATGGAGCCTGGGTAATCATTTCTTATCAATCTGTCTCTCTCCAGCTAGGGAACGGAAACCAGGCTTATCATGCAGATATGGGAGATGTTTGCCCAACCCACCAACTTTTTCCACAAATAGAGGGCTTTCGCCCCTAGGACAGACAATCTACCATCTTTCACCAACTCCAAATTCACATCTCCCCAAAATACATATGTGAAGTGCTCAGTAAGTTTTCCATGTGTGCTAAAGAACTGGTAGTGAAAGGTGTCAAAAATACATTTAATCTGAGTTTGAATGTTCATCTTGACAGCAGCAGATACTTCCTCACAGAGCTTTATTAGATAACAGTTCCTGATATCTAGGTCACCCAAACTAGGTTATGGAACCTCTTGTAATATCCAGCCATCAGGAGCAGACCTAAGAGGGCTTCCCTTTTGCAAAACCCTGTGTCCCAATGGTGATCCTCCCCATGACCACTGAGGAGCTGATCACACATGCTTGGCTGAGGGTCTCAGCATCTCTGTGCTTAAGAGGTGGGGACATTTTTGGACAGTTGAGCACTGCTAGAGTTTCTGCTTCTTATCCATATACACTTATAAATTGTATCCTGTATGTGATCCAGAAACCTGCCAGGTCTAACCCTTGGAAGCTCTGCAGTGCCTAGAAAACAATAATTCCAGGGCATCACTAAAGACCATGGCCACCAGACAACCCAACCCAAACCCCATAATTCTTTTACACTTTGTGTCTGGTAGAAACATTGATATAAGAAGAAACCTAGAATATTGCTCAGGGATTTGGAGCCACAGAAGACTGATTAAGTCTCAGCCCTGAAGTGGAAATGACCTGTTACTGCTACCTCTCCTACTAAACATCTCCCTTATTTCCCCCTGTACCTCAGGATCCATAAGAACAAGGTAGTTGAGGCCTGGTCCCAGTAAGTCTTTCCCATTGTCCATGAAAGAAGATGAGGAACCAATATGCCAATTTGCCCCTGGCAAAATGATCCACAAACTAATGTTTGTGGATGTTCTGTATGTTCAGAAGAGATCTGGATATATTTATCTACAGAAGATGCTTACAGGAGTGATTTCTTGAGTTCAGTGACTAAGGAACCAACAAATAGAGCCTGGATCAGCCTGCAGGAACAGCAAACCACTTCTGGTATATTTTTCTTCATTTGGGTGTTGAAGAAAGTGAGAAGAAGGATTGCACAGCCAGATGATTTATTAAATTATTATTGTGGAGCTCATCATAAGTATTTAGCAGTGTGTAAAGCTTTGCTTTGAAGGGTTACTAACATCCGGAGTGTGGACCAGGTTTATTTTGAAACATTGACGCTTCTGATTTTGTTGAATGAGCCCTGTTTTACTCTTTCCTTAACAGTTGTGAGCTGTTTAGCATTATGAGCACTGATAGTGATTACCAGACTCATAGAAGGCTAGATAGGAACACCAGTATGATAGGTAAGAAAAAACAGAAGAAAAGACCTGCTAAGCCTGTCAGGACTTCTTTCTACAAACTCCAGAAATCTGGAAAAGGTTCCTGGGGTGGGATTCATCTCACCTGACTTCTTACAGGCTGACAAAGCAAATTTCTAAACCTGACCTAATCACTACCCAGAGCTTGTAGAAATAGGAACGCTGGTGCTGAGCTCTCAAACTGGATCTCCTTTCATAACCCAATCAAAACAAAACAAACTGAACCAAACCAAAATAAAAAACTTTGAACCTTATGAAACCATAAAAATCTTTTGCCCAGACTGTGGATTCACTCCGTGGGGTTTTCCAGAATCTGTTATGCCTCTAGCAAAGATATGCTGGGATTCACCAAAAGCTTTTCTCCAAATGTAATCAGAAATGACAGCCCCTGTCACTTCTGGATCTGAACAAATCCCATTCATCTTCCAGCTTTTCCTGAACTTTTGGGGTGTGTGGGGGGGTTATGCATTTGGGTTTAGGTCTATTTGACGTGAAGGAGTCAGAGCAGGGGAAAGGTTTCTTAAGGCCAGTGGTGCCACCTAATGGGAAAATTCCCAGGGAATCCATTTTTCGGAAGTTAAGTCCTTAATTGGAGTGTTGCTAGGTGACGTAGAGCTGGAACTCAGTAGCTCTGATGTAAGTCTCTCTTTTCTGCTGCTTTACGACCATTCCTCCGTCAGTCTATTCCCTTTCCCCCAGCGTCTGTGCCACACAAATGAGACCGCCCCGGAAAATTCGTTCTGCTTCCTGCTTAAATCCATTCTCGGCAATCCCTGAAGCTAGTGAAGCATTTTTGACCCTCTTAATGCTCAGAGTCTGTCTGGAGAGGAAATTATCCCAGGTTTTTAGATTATAAAGAGCCAAGCACAAAACAAGAGGGAATGAGGGACTGCCAGGGAGGGGCCAGGACTACGAATTTTCTCCTTAGTTACACACTTTACAAATGAGAGGTGAGACAAGTTCTCAGCATTGCAACCTCCATGCACTGTTACAGCTCAGCGGTATCTGGAAGCAGACTGTGGCTCTGCAGAAGAGGCAATAACATCTAAAAAGCAGTGCCTGATAGAAGTTCCCACATGACAACCCCCTGCAGCCCCCTTCGCATCATAAATAATCACAAGAGTGGGCAGGAATGAGCTCCAAAGCTTGTCCCCGTCTCAAGGGAATATTTTATTCCCTGATCCTGTTTGTCTTCCCAGTACATACACGTATTTCCGCATGATAATCCAGCTCAGCTCAGCACCCCTGCTGCCACCAGTTTGCAGGAGTGTATT
The DNA here is from genome assembly GCA_013400375.1 of Thinocorus orbignyianus. Classification (NCBI taxonomy): domain Eukaryota; kingdom Metazoa; phylum Chordata; class Aves; order Ciconiiformes; family Thinocoridae; genus Thinocorus; species Thinocorus orbignyianus. The sequence continues at coordinate 748,204 of VXBW01007515.1, read as the reverse complement.
ACAGCAGTTCAAGCAAGGTCTTGGTCTTTCTCAGATCTCAGCGCTGATGAATCATAGGTTTTGAGCTGTCTCAGTCAGGCTTGCTTTATTTCAGCTTCTCTGAGTTTGAAAAAGTATTTCCAAGATTCTTCTCTATTTCCTCCTGGGCTGAAGGTGTTTGCACCTTACAGATATCCAAAAAAAGACCAAAGAACAGGATGTTATGTGATGTTGAGGCATTGTTTCTGTTATTCTTGGGGAAAGGGAGCAAGTGAAGGTATGGGGAGATCTAGTCCCACTTTCAGTGTTGAGCTGAGCTGAAATGCCCCCATCACAGGTAAGATGGCATCTCTCTTGCCTTTTCTAGATGCAGACTTCTGGGAGGTCTTCTCCTGCCTTTATAATAGAAATCTGTGATGTTCCAGATGGTTAAACTGATAAATATGTTTTCAGGAACCAGTTTCATATTTGCTGTGGTTTTTTTAACAGAAGTTCTGGGCAGCAACTCAGTAAAACTAATAAAAGAACAAAAAGGAGGATCCACTGCTTCCCCTGTTTTTTCATTCCCCCAACAGTAAAAGGACTTTTTCACTGCTCTAGCAGGTGGGAACACTGGAAAGTGCTCAGATCTGAGAAGCAGTCAGCCCTCAGTTTGTGTAATAAGTGGCTCTTTAGCTATTCCCCATCCTCCAAAGCAGGTCACCCTAGTGCTGATAGGCACTGATGCTCTGAAACATCAATATCTCTTCCTAAACATCCCATCCCAGGTTCCCTGACCTCTAGCCTCTTAAATTCAGTCTGCCCTGACTTCCATTCACAGGAAAAAGTTTGGGCAACAAAGGAATAAAAGGAATAAAAGGAATAAAAATAAAAAGATTGCTGGCCAGGGATCTGAAGGAACCGAACTGAGATGGATAGTAAGACCGGCTCATCTCATGGCTCATCTAATGATGTGACACCTGGAGGAAATATGATGGGTGTGAGTGACTGACCACACCACAAAGCAAGAGATAACAGACATCAAGGAAACCCAGGCCAGGAGCCTCCTCTCCCCAAATGACAGTCCCCAAGGGGTTCCTCTGATGAAGCAACAGCTGGGAAGCTGGCATAGAAAACAGGCTGGAAAACTTTTCAGTTCACTTGGGCTATTATGTCATATATTGTACCATGATGTGCAATTGTTTAACTAGACTTAAATCACTCTAAACTACATAAATTACCTCCAATAATCCCCCTTCTTTCCAAATGCTGACACATTTTATTATTCCAAAACACAGCAATCTTGCCATCTTCCATATAATTGCATAACACAGGTGCCTCAACACTGCCTCTTAAATAAATAGAGTTATGTTCTACAGTATGCACATAATTTTCTCTGCCTTCAATTGTTTTAAATAGAAAGGCAGTTGAAAATGATCGGAAGGTATATCTATGCTTAAATGTAAAGGGTTTGGGATCCCAGAAAAGAACAATTCCCTAATGTAGATGTTATTGTTAAACAACTTAACTTTTAATCACAGTCCCCGGAACTGGAAAGAACACAGTGTATATTGTTCAGTTATGCTGTTGCTCTGTAAATCAGCTCCAGCTTCTAGAGCAGCTTGTCCTTGTGCAGGAGCTGTTTCAGAGGATGCATGGAAAGAGCCCTTATCCAGACCATTGGCAAAAGCTACGTGCTTCCTGTAGAGTGAGGATGGATCTGGAAATGTAGGTAATGGACATCATAAAGCTATGACACCCTTTGGTTCTACTTGGCTTCCCTCTGCTCAGAATGAAAGTAGAGCCATCACAAAGTTTACCTAAGTTTGTATGAGGGTCCTGCAAAGCTTCAGAGCAAGAATGTGGAGAAGGGGGAAAGGGCTGGAATGTCTTGAGCTCCCTCAACAGCAATCTCCTGAACTGATTCACTCACCTGCTTCATCCTTTGCAAGAATCCCTCCTTTCATTAGTGTCTGGCTGTTTTAATAGTTGGATCCAAAAGTTAACCCCCTTCTAAATGTGGTTGCATGGTACATCTTCATTCTTTGCCTGTAAAAAACAGGCAATCTCTATGATTAAAAAAAAACAAAAACAAACAAACAAACAAAAAAAAAAGCAAAAAAATCCCTGGATGTGCAAGATGGAAAGGAACTATGGCATGCAGTGATGAAATATATGAACTGTAGGATGGGATGTTTTCCAGTCTTTCTGAGAAGACCAGAACTTTCAGAACCAAGTTCACCAGGCAGCAGTTATCGTGGGGAACTTCAGCTTGGCCAACTGAAGCTGGTTCACCCCTATTAAACATCTACTCATGATGTCAAGCTTTAAGCTCTGGCTCTCTGTCTAGAGCTTTATCTTGATGCCAGAGATGGCCAAACAATAGGTTTGGACTCAGGACTATTTCATGAGCTTTTCTAATGATGATCTCCTGTGGGACTCTTGCTTCATGGGCTAATACAAGGGTTTCCTGATGATTCAAATCCACATCACCTTTTAGTCCAGAGCTTTAACAGGTAGGATCCCAGTCCTGTGCAGGGCATCCTCTACCCTTGCCAAAGTGGTTCTGTCAAGTGGTTTCTGATGCATGAGTTACTTTTGAGGTAAAACTTTGAACCTTGAAGAGTATGAGTAATACCAGCCTTGGGATGCTGTGTGTCAGAGCCCTTCTCTTGTAACTTTGTGCAAGAAGAGGCCAAGGCTGGAGAGGGTTCCCAGAGAATGTGGACAGGATCAAGCCTTGCAGACACCATAAGCCTGGAAAAGCAAAGGCCCTTAGTGAATCCATCTCCCCATCATCATTTTGACGTGTGAAACATGGGAATAATTGACCTTCTCTTTTACTAGGATGTTAGAAGGGCAAGCTTTGACGCCAGGGAGATCCACAAGCAGTAAACAAGATAATGGCACTAATAAGCCAGCCCCAAGCTATGCAATTGATTCGCCACAGCTAATGCATCCAGCGTGGAACGGGCCTGAGTGACAACTGAGTTTGATGGGAAGATTGACAGGTTTAAGGGGGAGGAAAATTGATCCAAAGGGACTTATGGCAACTTGTCTGGGTCCTGAGTGGCAAGACTGACATTGGCTGTGGCATCTGGAATCAAAAATCCATCCAAGATCTGGAGAAAAAACTCAACTTGTTCTTCTCCTTCCCCTCACATCTCTCAAGTTGACACATTACTAAACTTTAGTGCCAATAAATCTCTTGGAGTGTGTCAGAGGAGGGTCACAAAAATGATCAGGGGAATGGAACACCTCTGCTGTGAAGACAGACTGAGAGAGTTGGGATTGCTCAGATTGGAGGAGAGAAGGCTCCAGGGAGACCTTAGAGCAGTCTCCTAGTACCTAAAGGGGGCTAAAGGAGAGATGGGGAAAGACTATCAGGGAGTAAGTGGAGCGATAGAGCAAGGGATAACGATTTTAAACTAGAGGGGCGATTTACAATAGATATTAGGAAAAAATTCCTTCCTGTGAGGGTGGTGAGATACTGGGCCAGGTTGCCCACAGAAGTTGTGGCTGTCCCATCCCTGGAGGTGTTCAAGGCCAAGTTGGACAGGGTTTTGAGCAACCTGGTCTAGTGGGAGGTGCCCCTGCCTGTGGCAGGGGGGGTGGAACGGGGTACTCTTTAATGTCCCTTCCAACCCAAACCATTCTATGATTTTATGACTCTATAGACCCTCCAGACAAGCTGGGTGCTGGGATGTAAAAGAGTATCCTGTGCACGACCCATCCCTGTCAAAAATAAATTTTTTCCTTCCCCTTCTTCACCCTTCTCCATTTTCCAGTTTCTCCTGCAGTCACCAAACTTTCAGTTTTCATCAGGAAAATTAAAAAAAAAGAAGAAAAAAAAATATCTAAAATGTTCTAGCCATGAAATAACTGCACTCTGGCTTTGAAAACCATTGTCCCCCAGGTGGGAAAAGACAGTGAGCAAAACCTGTAAACAGAAAATAGCAGAGCTTCTCCCACTCACCGAAGCTGCTGCCTTTCCCTCCGAAGGCAGCACACTGATGAGTCACAGCAAAAAGCATCTCTCTCCCCACGGGGCTGGGGTTCTGCCTTGCCCACCTGCCTTCCCCCGCCAAGGAGGTGGGTAGCGTGGTCCCCCAGGTGCTGCCTATGAGTCAGGACACCCTGAGGAGTCAGAAATGTCCCCAAGGAGTGAGGTAAAGCCACCTGCCAGCTTCTACTCATCCGACATTCAATAGGGTATTTTTTATCCCTACAGTTTTAGAGGGGCAAAACATGGGGGAGAAGCCCCCATCCATCTCCTAGTGGCTCTGGGACATCTGTGATTTTGAATTTTTTAGGGAATGCTGAAAATTTGAGCCACCTGACAGACCTCCTGACCCATTGATGGCTTTTCCCTACACAGAAATTATTTCAGCATCAGTGCTCAGCCCAAGAGCATCATGAGGGGGAGATGTCAGGGCTTTTTGCTACAGGCTGGTATCACTGGGAACTATTAAGTGAATAGGCATAACTAAATCTCTGAATAATTTTTGTCCTTCACCATCATTTCCTGGCTTATTTTATGCCTACTTTAATACCTATCTCTCTGACAGAGCTGTCCCCATTGAAATGGGGGCATTGAGCTGGTGGAAAAGGGTGGGTTTGTATCTCATGGGAACTCAGAGCATCAGCCCAACCTTAAAAAAAATAAGAATGAAAATGCTTGAAATGAGGGTTCCCACATCCAGGAAGAGGAGTCTGTACATGAGGTTATGAAGCAAAGGGCTTAATACATATGAAATTGGGGAAAAAGAAGTTTGGCCCTCAGTCTGAATTTGCAGATTATTTCAGCACTAAATCTTGTATTTCTGTTAGCAAAACACTTTGCCATAGACTAAAGGTTGAACTTCAATTCTAACCCCAATAAAGGATCTCTTGATAGCTTACAGGACAGAGGGAATTTTTGGACTACCTCCAAAAATTCACACTAGCTCCAAAGCTGTATGTTTATTAGGTCTTAAACTATTCCAGACATGTAACTACTGATCATCCAGGAACAGCCACAGGGGAAAGAAAAGCAAAGATAAAAAGAAAAGGTGTTGAAGTTGAGAAGTTTTGAACATGAACAAACTGTCCCTTTGCTGAGTCTTCTCCCACCTACTTCTCTCCACAGCAGCAACCGCATTTACTGCGGTATTTCCCTCTCTTCTCTCAGTCTTAAGTAACAGGCCTGTAGATATACAGCCTGGTTGTTTTTAACCAGGCTTTTATTTTTTTTTAACATCTCTCCAGGATGTAGAAAGTCCCTAATTTTTCTACCAACATAATGCAGCGCAAGCGAGTGGCAGGGGGCGGCTGTTATATTCATTAGGACACTAAAAGCCAGAAAACTTTTGGACAACAGCAGGCATTTCCTTTGGGTGGTAAAGCCCAAGAGTGAAATCCACAAGCTCTGAACAACTCTGCTTGGGATTTCAGGGCACAATCATCATCAGGGGTGTTGTTCCTGCAAGCTCTAGTGATGATCCACCAGATGAAGGGAGGATGCTGTGGACTTTGTGGAGCATTCCCCATGCTTTCTGGATGCTCTGGGCAGTGGGAGTCCGGTCTCCCTCTTGAGCAACACGAAAATAACAATCTCCTGCTGACTCAGCCTGTGAGAAAGGGACTGTGGTTTCACCCGAGAGATTTTTCCTCCCTAAGATGGAAGGATAGAGGCTAATGACACATAGGGATAAAAAAAAAACACCAAAACACAAAACCCCTTCTGTTACTTAAGTGGCTGATTTTGAAAAATGCCAGCCAAGTATTGTATGCAGAGAGGGATATAGATACACGTGCTTAGAGGCTGATACATATTTCTAAAATAAAAATTACTCTCTTCATAGAACAGCACAAATATCTGTAAAGCTGTGGGGACAGATTTGCGGATAAATGGATATTTTCCCAGTAGCGGGGGGAGTCTCTTCTGTTGGCAGAATTCTGTCATGCAGGACATGCCAGCACGTCTCGGCATCGCGCTTGAGAGTGACAACGTGAAAACTAATTAAAATAATACCCACACACAGCTGCTGGGCTTCCCCCAGGAGAAGACACAGCCCACGCCGTGTAGGTGGGTGCATGCAATGTAGGTCATGGCATATCGTTTTGCTTCGCGAGGGCAACCTTCCTGGTGGGTGACTGACAAGTGTTTCCCTCTGCATCTTCGACAAGTCTAGCAGACACCGTTAGCTCCGGGGTTGTCTAATTATACCTGGTGTGTTAGGACAAGAAGAGACATGTCTGAAAAACTCAGAGCTGGGCAAGAAATTGGAGCAAGGATTCCTTCCAGTTCCAAACAGTTTCTTCAGCTCTTTCTGGGGCAAGAACATTGCAGGGTCAGGATATGGAGGAGTCTGTATGGTTCTCAGAATGCCAGTCATGATAGGGGAGATCTTTTCCATAGGTAAAAAGCTTTCACTAGTGCATTTGGAACTGAGGTGGGTCAAATCCTGTCTGATCTAAGAAGTTCCAGCTGGATGTTACAAACCCCTGCCAAGTCTAAAGTGCTTAAAACTCTTGACTAAAGGCCGAGGTCTGCAAAGTCCCATCACTGTTATCTGCTTGATAGCCTGGCTGTAAAACTAAGGGTGTGCAAACGCCTGACGTGACCATCTGTACCTATGCCTCTTCATGTCTCTTACCTGCCTCAGATGATTGAGCCCAGATACTGAACTGTTGCCCACATAGAAATAAAATCCTTGAAAACAACTTTCATTACTGAATTAGAAACTTTCAGGATTAATAGATCATAATACTCCTAATAAATAAAAGGAGGCATATCTTGGCTGATTGCAGCTTGAACCACACTTTCTGCCTTTGGTGCTAGGTCTTTCCTATCTTCCTACCTCACCCAAGTTCTGCCCTCTCCCAGAGGTATTTTTCCCCTCAGTGCTTGTGAGTTCATGTTGAGCTCCATGTCCCATATCAAGGATCACCTAAGTACCTAGTTGGTGGGAATTATCAGAAATGAAGCTCATGGGGTGCCTTAGCCCATTCAAGATGGATAAGTTCTAGTCAGTGATGTGAGTGTTCAGGTCCAAGTGTTTCTAGAAATTACTAAAACCTAGCAGCTCTTCCATTTTGGACAACAAAGGTCCCACGGGTGCTTTAACCACTAAGGTTTTGATGCGAAAGGACTGGCATCTAGAATGTGCAAATGTTGATCAGCTTGGACTCTGTTGATAGCCAAGTGCTGACCATCCCACAGAAGGACTTCTCTCTACTGGCTGAAGAGAGACTCCAGGTGCTTAGCCCGGAATGCACACAACATTGTTGGTTTCATGTAGGTGATGAGTTCCTCCCCGTTGCAGAGCTTTTTCAACATACCTCTCCTCCTTGGTGTCAGTGATCTGCAGACACCATCACCACCAACTCCTCAGGGTGCACAGCTCCTGCTAGGCATGCACCAGTCAGTAATTGCAGGAGCTGATTGTGACAACCTTCCCTGCTACAGGACAGAAGTCCGGTGCCATAAACTCATCTGTAAAAGTCCAGACATATTTCAAGACACCAAAATCATGGGGGACAGCTCTGTTTCTAGAGAAGTCCTCTTTGTCCAGAGGAGGTGCTACAAACCTACCGAGGAAAAGCAATGGTCATTATTTCATTTGGAGGCATATTTCTCTTGAAGTTTAAAAGGGGAGAGATCCAAGGGTTTCAACAAGGCAACTTGAAGGCTGTTTCTTCAAATTGACATGTAGATTTGCGTCCATCCTCTTTAATGCAATCAACTGCTAATTTCACTGACAGGATTTTTATTAAAGCTGAGGCAGAGCTAATTTGCATTTAGAGGAAACTCCAGATGATCCTTCTCTGGCATTAGCTCATTTGACACAGGCAGAGCTAAAGGCCCATTTAACTAGAAAGGCAACATATGAAAGACAAATAGCTGCAAAAGCAAGGTTTTAAGTTGCAGGTTTTAGCTGCAGTGAATTGGATTAGGGGCTGTTTATGTGTAGACTCACAGAATGGCAGGGGTTGGAAGGGACCTTCAGAGACCACCTAGTCCAACCTATGCCAGGCAGGTTGATGTGGAGATCACGGATCTGAAGGGTAAATGTGAAGGTCCAGCCCAGAGACACTCTTCCCAGCAAATAATTCTACTAAACCTATGTTCTTGGGCTGACAACAGATGGAAAATGACTGTGATCAACTAAAAATTATTCCTAAATTTGTGTTACTTTCACAAATTATTGGGTCTCAGACAGACAAACAAAAAACTTAGCAGGAAACACAAAATCTGTAAGAGACAAAGCATCTCATTTAAAAATAAAATCTTTAGATTTTCTGATTGGAAATGACATCTGTTCAATCAGAAGCACTTTTTAACAGAAATAAAAAGCTGACAACTAAAGCAAAACTTTCCCTTTGAGTGAAAGCATTATCTATCAGTTTACCAGAGAAAAACAATGTTTGATCAGATTCTGTGCAAAATATGTTACTGGGCTTTTTCTTTCCCACAAATGCTGTAGAGCGGAAAAAAATAAGAAGCCAATTTTCCTCACAGTTCTCATATTAAAGGACATTAATATCCATGTTACAAACCGTGTTTATCAAAAATAAATACACAGGATTGGAATGGAGTTCTTGTTATACTTTCATGTGCACTCTGATAAAGTTTCCTACTTTTAGAAATTATTCGGAAGCCTCTTATTCCCTCGAACATCAATATTCGGAGTGGTTAGCAGCTCATTTCAGTATTTCCCACACAGTCCTTAATAAATTGTCTGGTCAGCTAGCATGATGTGAAAGCTGCAGAAAATATGATAGCAAGTCAGTAAGGTACGAAGAAGACATTTTAAAATAACACTGGGTTGCCCCACTTTTTCAGCGAGTTCCTCAACATGTGCATAATTTTTCAAAGCTGTGCTCTGTGGAGATAAAATTCCCAGCAGAGATTTACGGAGTGGACTTGGAGGTGCTTAAGGGACTGGGATTTCTGCCTTCTAAAAGCAGATTTACAGGCGTGCGTGCACACCTCTATTTCTGCTTCCCTTCTAAGTAGAGCAGGTGCTATGCATACACCGCACGAGGGAGAAAAACACAATAATTTCACAGGCAAACTAGGTAATGTCAGAATCTCATCTGAGAAGAAGGGAAGGGTTTTGTTTGCATGTTAAAGTGTATGTAAAAATAGCTAAGAATAGGCATCCATTTCTTTTCTGGAAAGTAGATTCCTCAAGGCTGCCTGGATGGGTTGTTCGGTGTTTATGAACCTGAGAGCATATTTCTCAGGAGGAATAATAATCTTTTTTAATTTCCTTAACTTGGGTAGGGGGATTTTAAGCCAAAAAACGTAACTTCTGTTCTATGCTGCAGATGAGAAAATGAAATTTGTGCCTATAGTACATTACAAAATGACAGGAAATTAAAAAATTTTTTGTCGTCGGTAGTTTTTGGCATGGTCAACTTAACCTTGAAGGTTTCATTTGATAGTGATCCAGTCTTTTTGTTCAGCTCTAGTAAATAACAACTCTGTTTTGCAGAGGGGTTTTCATCTGAAGGTTACTTACATCCGAGAGCCAAAAATTGTGAAGGTACTTGACTTTTCTTCCTTGTTCACATGGTCTTCCTCATTCCTAGAAGATGTCAGTCTAACCTGATCTCAAAGAACTTCAGTGATGGAGGCTGCAGTTTCTAGACAATCTGCTTCACCATTTCACTAACCTTAACTTCTTAGTGAAGCTTTTTCCCAAATCTTTTTCTTGCTGCAGGGTAATCTCGTGGTCTCTTGTGGTATTTACTACAGTAAAAAAGAATACCTTCTTCCTTTGTGCTAGCATGTGTATGAGCTATTCTTGATCCACCTGAAACTACTTTTAATTAGCAAATAACTATTATGAAGAGCAAGATCAAATGTTCTACTGCCTGAAGAGTGGCATTATAGGTCTGGAAATAAGCTAATCTGTTCCATTTTTCCCACTCCAGAGTTCAATAATTCTATGTTCGATGAAAAAAGACTGTGAGACCGTGAATGCCATGGTTCCTCTGTACTTCAGGTTGTCAAATCTTGCTCCCAAACTTGAGCAAGGTTTCTCCTAAAAAGCCAAAACTCTCAAGGGCTAGGTATTGGTGTATAAAGTATTGGAGTATAGCAAGTTCTAAGCTTCTGAGCAAGCCAAGGTGAAATTCAGCCTTTGGTCAAATATTGAATGGAGCTTAGAAAGAACTGTCTGTAAAAGCTTAATATTAAATCTAGTTTATGTCTCTCTTTGTTTACATGCATGCTTAAGGAGAAACTTTTGCTGGAAGCTGAAAATTGGTCACCAGAGGAGAAAACAATGTCACTGGAGAAGAAAATCTGATGATAGTAGCCACTAGAGCGCACATGGGGAAGAGCGTTAAAACGGTTGACGTGGATCATCACTCCCCTACAACACACCCATAATCTGCAGTTCGCCTCTCTTTTTTTTCAGAGTTTGGACAAATCCGTGATTGTTTATGTGCAAACATATGGACAGTCTCTATAAGCTGTCTCGTGTTAAACTGACCTTCTTTGGCCCCAAGTCTATCAGCAATAGTCTTGGGGAAAGACTCTCCAAGCCAGTGTATCCCAGTACAGTCAGAACAGAGAGCACGGAGATCTAAAAAGGAAAGGAAAGGAAAGGAAAGGAAAGGAAAGGAAAGGAAAGGAAAGGAAAGGAAAGGAAAGGAAAGGAAAGGAAAGGAAAGGAAAGGAAAGGAAAGGAAAGGGATAATATTAAATGTCTAGCAGTGAAATCATTGCCAATGCACAGACATAACTCAATTTTCAGGACTGAAAATGCAGTAAAGCACCAAAAGCTGCTTCCTATAATGTTCAAAGAGCTGTTGTTCTAAGTTTCTGAAGTTTCTGTTTGCTTCAGTACCTGGTAACTCTTAAGATGACAGTTTTTTCGTGACTTAGGCAACATGACGCCCACTGAGCGGTGAAATGTGCCCCTGGGATGTACTTTTTTCTTTTTCTCTCCCATCTCACATTGTAGTCCCTTCATACATTTCAACAGGTTCAGAATAACTTTGCTTTGCTGCTCCACTTCATTGCTTCCTTCCCCAGGTTGTTTCCCAAATGGAGGTAGTGCTGCCTAAAGGGCAAACAGATTAAGGAACTGAAAGCTTCAATGTGCCTATAAGAAAATTGCATCTCTCTCTGCACATGGGGGGTGTGAGTGTGGGGTGTGAAAGGGGCACAGCAGTTAACCTCCACAGCGCCTTCTGGGTACACGGGGGCAGAAAATAACCACTCCTGATTTTGCCAAGTACATTCAAGTATTCCGGCTGCAGCATTTCTTCAGCCACCCATCTCAGAGAACATACCAGGGAAATGACGGTATTTTTCTGCCTTTTACATTTTACTAGGCGTGACAAGTGGGGACAGAACACTATTTGGGACAGAATAGTGCCTAGACATACACTCGGACTGACAAAATGTAGCCATAAATTCCTTTGTGTAGAAGAAGAAGGTGTTACAACACCTGGATGCAGCAAAATTCTCATACCATTTATGATGCCCATACCTACAGCCAAAAGACATCAGCTGTATGTTGCAACATTCCCACTGCACTCATAGTAGCATGTCCCATCATGACAGTAAATGTCCCAATAATCTGAACTGTAAAAATTCCTACCAGTTGAGGCCACAGATCTAATGAAATATTGGAGAATATCAACCTACCAGCACGTAGGTTGATTCTCCAGCTTCTTAGAAAAATCTCCTGAGTATTGGAAACTGGTTTGGGATTGCACTAGTTTTAACATATCTCAGAAAACTGAAGACCTTTCAAAGGGCTGGGGAGCTTGTGGATACCTAATGGAGTAAATGCTGGGCTGTAAAGACTGATCTTTACAGTCTTTACAGCAAGCAAAATTGCTGTTAACTCAGTAGCTCATCTAAAAAAGAAAAATCTGAGTTAAAAATATCGCTACTGCACCAGATGACATTGTTGCCTAGAAAGTAGGTCTTTTCAAAAAAAAAAAAGCAGGTTATCTTTTCAAGGAGATTTCACGTCTGGTTGATAAAGGAAGTCATGATGATATAACCTACTTTGGTTTCACTAGATTGTAACCACATGCCTTTCAGATTGAAGCTTCTGCCCTATAAAGAAATAAAAAGACACATCCTACACCAATTAAAATTTGTCTCTGTATGTTAAATACTATTTTCAACGGAGAGGGAAGGATTTGCAGTGAATTTTATCTTTTCACTGCAATCACCCTAAAAATAGATTTTGAGCAAACATTATTCAATACAATTTTTGATTGATATATAAATGCTATTTTTTCTTTATTTATTTTTATAGTGATGTACAGCATAAGGATGGTTATGGAATCAATAAGAAGGAGGACAAGTTATGATTACAAGGATACCAAACACCATGCTGAGTGGTTAGTGTGCACTGAAGACAGTCAAGTTAAAGGTTTTTGTACCCCTGAAAACAGAGAAACTGGAGGGATCAGGAAGCTGAGTAGGTCTCAGAGATAATCAAAACTAATTTACCACAAGTTCTTAGAGAAATTCTCTAATAAAAGGGGCAAGACCATCACACAAAATAAATATATTTGATTTATTATTTATTGAATTCATACCTCTGCATGCTGTATAACAAAGGCTGCTACTAAATTAATCACACCCCACCCTCCTCTGCAGAAAAGCGTTAAGATAGTGCAAGCTGGGGTTTCAAAGAAATGGCTAGATTATATTAACTTTAGGGTGCAAAATCAGGTCAACCCATTGAAGTGGTAAGATGTAGATTTCTTGTATAATTCTTCATAGCTTAACAGAATAGATGAGAGATCAAGGGGGTAGCTTTGAATCTTGCAAGACAAAGGTATTCCCAAATCGAATAACCAGAAATTGAAGTTAGTTGAATTTAGTCTTGCAATAAGGTTTTCCAAAAATTGGCAATAACTAAATTTCAGGGCAATTGAAAAGTGGAGGTGGTGGACTCAACATTCCCTGGTATCTCTAAATTATGAATAGACATGAGAGTTAGCTAAAAATCAGGATTTACAGTTTGTTTTGGTTTTATTGAAAAGAAATGTCCTTTGTCTAAATGAGGAAGAGAGAAAAAATCATCCACATTTCCATGGAACTGGAAGTTCCCAGATCCCAAAAGTTGCTCAGAAAACCTGACACTCTTGTGCATTTCATTTCTAGCTGGTAATTAGCAAGTCCATTAAATGCTAGTTAATGAGAATGCTAATTTCACTGAGTGGCTGCAGGTGGCCCTCAGAACAGCCAGTTCTGGGGCAGATCCTCCAGCTCATTGCCCAAAGCTGGGAAATATCCATCTTCCCAAATCCCCAGCTCTGGGGCAGACCCATCTGAGCCATCTGCTCGAGAGCTGGAAGATGGTACAACAGCTAAAACACCTCCCTCTGGATAAACCCAGCAAAGGACTAATGTAATGGGAGAAAACCAGTGTTCGTGGCTCTGAGGATACACTGCAAGCCACCCTGCTGAAAAACTGCCTTGGATACCATCAAAGTTCATGGCATCTGAAAATTTTCAGAGAAAATCTCTGCAGTCCAATGGGCTGGTATTTTCATATGCTTCTGCAGCACAAAAAAAAAAGTCACAGAAAGATCGATTCCAGGGAAATTTCAGGTCCTGAAAAGGAAAACAGTAAATCCTACTGATGCCTGTTGCAGAGCATGACCCAGTGTGCAGGAGCATTTTGGAGGGGAACTCAGCCATCTAGCGTCTGGATTGCAAAGACAGTCAGGGTTTTAACAGCTGATGGAGTTTTCTTCCCCAAGCTCTCACACTTGCGGAGCACAGCTTTAGTGATAGAAGATTTTGGGTTCATCCCAGCTCTCTTGGTGTGAAAGATTTATATAGTTCTGGCAGCATGTGGAACTGAAAGTACAGATAAACCTTTACACCTTTTGATGCTAATTCAAGCAGAAACTTCAAGTGTGGAAAGTTCAGCATCATTATTATTATTATAAAAACCTTTAAACGCAACGATACACCCCCAGCCCTGCACACCACACGCCATTGTACTTTACTTTTATTTCTTCTAATTACAAAGCATTACTCACAAGAATGACAGATTTTATTACTCACTATTATACAATTTCTTTATTCTCCCGTCCTAACAAAAAGAAAGTACAGAAAAAGAAGTTATTTGAGAAAAAAGAAAAAAATACCCCTAATAACAAATTACTTAATTTTAAGAAAGAATTTTGATGCCAAGACATTGCATTCACTGAATTTACCGGTTTGGTTAAAATTCTTGCCGTGTTTGACTTACCTAGTAAATGCCACTAAAAGTAATTTTGTAGTTAGCTTAAAATTTGTCACTCTCGTGACTAATTCCTTTTAATTAGACTTAAGAACATATGAAAAAAAAAAGAAGATGTCATAATTTAAAATGAAGTAAAGTAATGTATTGATTGCACGGGGACTTAACAGCATAAGTAGTATTATAGAAAATGATTCAAGTGAGCACGTTTTTAATTTCAGGCATTTTTCTTTCACTCCCCTGGGTCCTACTGTATATTACATCTTATGCTATGATCCTTCCAGATGTTCTGTATATGCACACATACATTAAATGATTATATTCATACAGACAGCTAAGTCAAGCATGTGAATTACAGTGTTTAACCATTCAGTAACAAAACGAGGCATTTTGTGGACATCCAGGAGTGAAACAGACACCTTATCCCAATGACTTTTGACCACAGTTGGTATGTGGCCACAGGAGCAAAGCCAAGAGTGATGGAACTTTATCGCCAGGCAGCCTAGGAAACAAAATATGAGAAGGCAGATTCTTGGCATCACCTTTCAGTCATAGGCACCACTTGGGTTCCCCTGGTGCCACTATACAAAATTATGGAGGTGTTTTCAAGACCTCATGTTTCTTGGGTACATTCTGTCTGAAAAATACCTCTTAGGGTGTTAAGATAAAAGCTCGATCTTTGGGCAGCTCTACTTATTCTACGTTCAGGATTTTTCTCCTGTATGTGGTGGTTGCCTTCAGCAGAAATGAATTTGCTAAAATAGTGTCATCTTGAAACAGATCTTCTCTGTATATCATTGCATTTTATTTTTTGCAGAAGATTTCCGTGGATCACACCAGGCTTCCGGAAGTCCTTTTGAAAAGAATTTGGCTATACTTAAAACGCTGGTCTGGAAAGGTTGGAGGCTGAATCAGTCCTGACTCTATTTGGGAGCAGCAAAGTTCTGCATCCAGAACTGACCTCTCTTCTCTGCTCCCTTCTGACACTGGATAAGACATGCCTCAGTGGAAGACCAAGCTGTGATTTTCATGGTTCATTCGGCACTTTGATGTTCTATTTTCTGTTACCTACTCGGGACCGGCATAGATGGAAAATAATAGCTGTGGTGATTTGCTCCCCTTAAACTTACAGACCATTGGTCATTCCAGAGGAAAGGTGGGATTTTGTTCACAACCAAGACACCTACATAACTACAAGCTCCTCTTCCCTCTCTTATACTGGAATGCAATATGATTTTTCACACTCATACTATTTATTTCTTGGTCTTACGTCTATGGAAGCCAAAGTAGCATGATAAACCTTGCATTCCTATGGTCTGTTCAGCAGCAGGAGCAAAAACAAGCTTCAGAAGTTGCATTCACACCGTAATTGACCACCAGTTTGGTAGACCTGAGACATCCAGACAGTTTAAGCAATGTCAAAGAAGCATCTTGACTTGTGAGGCTGGCCCATATTACTGAAGACAGAATCAATCACAGTGTAATGAAGCATTCAAGCCCTCATTTGTTACAAAATAAGACTCAACATAGTATTTACTCCTCTAAAATACTCCACTGTGCAGCTTATATAAATACAAACCACTAAATCTTTCAAAGTGATTAGGTCTGACTCTTTGCCAAAGATCAGGACCCAGTGATGAGAGTGGCAATGACAGCGTCAGCTTGTTCACATTTTCTGGGCATCCAAAGGTTCATTTGGACTTGGGATCATTTTTGTGTTAGCTGGCTTGTTCCTTCTCCTGTGCTCAGCTCACAGAGTTGATAGGGCTTATTCAGGCAACATAAGAGAGGAGTCTAGTGGCTACTCAGAGCACCAAATGCATCCAAGGGTCTAATGTTTTTGCTTAAAGCACTATAAAAAGAAAAAAGATAAATAACATAATGCACACTGTTTTCTTTCCCTCTTCATTCCTTCTTGAAAGAGAACACTCTCCAGTCTACTTCACATCCACAATCACCCTTGTGAGAACAAACACCATGTAATCATCCAACAAGAGAAGGGAACGATGTGCTGCCCTCTGTTTGGGTTGCCAGAAATTTGCCTGGGGAAGCTGCTTGCTTATTTACTTGAATACTTGATTACTCAAGTAGTGTCCTTCCAAGACAGACTGAATTGCCAGGAAGGAGATGGCATTCCTACCACGGAGCAAATCATTGATCCTTTTAGCCTAACAACTAGTTTCTGTCCGTGACAAGGTTGGTGACTTCTCAGAGCACATGGAAAATCAAGTTGTTTGCAGCTTCTTTTTGAGTTTCCTTAGTCACAGTGTGACAGTTCTGCCGCACCCTGATGGAGGAAGCAGGCATACTCGTAATTTATTTTTCTCAACTAGTATAGCTGCTGAGTTATGTTTATTTGTGTCAAGCTCTGAGCTTTTTTTTTTTTCTTTTTTCCTACTTTTGTAGCCCATAGTTATAGCCTTCCCATATGAAAAATATCTCAAGAGAAAGTTCGTTTATTGATGACAGACAGTAAGGCCACATGGGAAGGAAACGCGGCAGCCTTAAAAACAACAACAAAAAATCAACCAAATAAATAATCCCTTCCAAAAACCTGGCAAAAAGTTATTTAAAAGAACACGTCCAACAAAACCTTTAAACAAAACAGCCTACTACCCAACAAACAAAAGCAGTTAGCAAAACTGCAATGCATTAGCCAAAGAGAAGGAAAAACACTATGAGGTTTCATGTGTTGCTGTTCAAGCGTAGGGATGCTGGGCAGGAGAAATATGAGCTTTTATGTGCAAAAAGACAGCAGGAGATGAGAAAGCAGCTCCTCTGATGGATTTCCTGATTGTACTCATCCCCCTAGAATGTAAAGACCAGTATTTTTATTGTTTTGTCCACTATCTTGGCCAGAGATTTAATGGATATAATTTACAGAGATGATAGGATATTTAATTTCCAGCACAGGTTTCTTTGATTCACTCTTTTCTTCTTTTAACTTTAGCTTATAACTAATCTTCACCATCAATACCAGTATATAGAAGAGCTCTTTTTTCAACCTGGTCAATGGAAAAAATCCCAATAGTGAGCTTTAGGCAGCATTAAAGAACCTCAGGGATTCTCCAGTGAAAGTCCTGTCTCCTGAAGTCTTAAACTCAATAGCTGAAGGTTATGTGATGCTTCAAGAGATTCTTTTCTAACCTGTTTTCTTCAGGAAACAAACTTGAGCAATTCTTCTGCACGGTTGTGCAACCATACGAATAACCATTTGCTCAACTCTCACTTGAAAAGAAGGCAGAATTTCCAAGTCATATTGATTTCTTCCACTGTAAAAATTGTTCTCAAGTGCGCACAACCCTTATTAGATACCAGAGGAGCCTTCACATTCCTTTGTGTTGACCCAAATCTGCACTGGAAATCAGTGCACTGCTGCTCATTGACCATCATAAAAATAATTAGCATCTAGAACGCATCAAGGAAAATTAAAAAGAGTCTGGTGTTAAGCATTGTCCATATACATTATAAAAGACTGTCCACATGTCCAAGCATTTGAAAATAAGGAATAGAAATCAGATAAAGGATATAAAAGAAAGGAAACTTTGTTATCTCTGTTTTAATGATAGGCAGCAAAGATGCAGAACTACTATGCGATTTTTCCAAGGTTATATACTGGCAGTCAATCATGAAAGTGGCAACCATCCTGAAATTTCCTAACGACTGGTATAAAGTAGGAGCTTTTTTATTTTTCTCACTTATGGATCTAATTTTCCATTCCAAATGGGTTTATCTGAATGAATTACAAATCTAGCTCACACATTGCCATGTTACTCCCAAGTCTGGTTCTACATTTTGAAGAAGTAGGTTCTGTTAGCTGCTTGTACACCTCTTCTGAGAGTTGAGAGAGAAGAAAAATAAAAAAAAAAATCTTCCGTTTTCCCTCATTTCCAATTCTGTGGGGGTCTGAGCTGAAGACTCCAGGAACTTAATGCCTATGTCTGCCAAGAAGAAATGCAAAGCACAGACAGCAGCAGAATTTCCTTTTTGTGTTCAGCTAGCGGGCACTAGAATTGAGCATTGCCTACACTTTGCTTTTGTAGGGAAAGGATGTTTCAAAGAGCAGTGCCTTCCAGCAACACCAGTTCAAGCCCCAGGTCTACTAACAACACCTTAGCTTGGATGGATTGGGATCTAGCTTGGTACCCTAGTAAGTATTTTTAGCTCAGCTGCCTTGCTTGTCACACTGCATTTGAGCTACACCTGACTGATGTCCTTCAGCATGGACAGTCCATGCATGGGGTGTGCAATATGATAGGCTGATATCTCCAGAGACATGGCCACATCTCTACTTCCCACTGCCCAATAACCAAGGGAATAGTTGCAGTGTGATGAATGCTATCCTGGTGCCTCTAATAAGACCAACAGTATCCTGGTGTGTATCAGAAACTGTGTGGCCAACAGGACTAGGAAAGTAATCAGCCCTGGTGAGACTCCATCTCAACTACCGTGTCCAGTTTTAGGCTCCTCACTACAAGAAAAAAATTGAGATGCTGGAGCATGTTCAGAGAAGGACAACGGAGCTGGTGAAGGGTCTGGAGCACAAGTTCTTTGAGGAGTGGTTGGGGCAGATGGGATTGTATAGCCTGGAGAACAAGAGGCTGATGGGGAGACCTTATCACTCTCTACAAGTACCTGGAAAGAAATTTTAGAGAGGCCAGGGTCTGTCTCTTCTCTGAAGTAACAGGTAATAGGAAAAGAGAGAATGGTCTCAAGTTGCACCAGGGATATTAGATATAGATTGAATATTAGGACAAGTTTATTCACTCAAAGGGTCGTCAAGCATTGGAAGAGGCTCCCAGGGAAGTGGTTGAGTCACCGTCCCTGGAGGGATTTAAAAGCCAGGCAGACATGGTGCTGAGGGACATGGTTTAGTGGTGGGTTTGTCAGTGTCAGGTCGATGGTTGGACTAGATGATCTGAATGTTCCCTTCCAACCTAGACAATTCTATAATTCTACCCAAAAGTCTCTGTTAGCTAAGCTGTTACCAGCCAGAAATGCAAAATGTGAAGACCAATCTTTTGTTCTGCTCCAGCATTAGAGTAGCAATGATGGAGTAGAACAGAGCAAGGCAGAGTTTCCCTGGAAAGGGGGAAAGAAAAATCAAAATTAAGCTACTTCTCTCTTCAGTCTTTTAGGCTGCAGCAGATAATGGAGTCCTCGAGGATTGTTTTTATTAGGAGGGGAAATGCAGCGTCTCTGTGTTGTGTTTTGTGATCACCCACATGCTTGGGTGAAGGATGCTTTGTTGTGTGTCAAGTGGCTCCAACCAGCTTTATCACTAGGGAGATTTAGTTGTCTTAACGATTGTTTCTCAGGCACTCAATAGCTTTGCAGTACGGGGACATGTTACAAAACTGTAGAACACCAAAACATATTAATAATGATACATGTAATGATAAACAGTTCTCTTCAGCTGAATCAACCTCTCTGCTAAATCCCTCTCTCACTGGATAATCTGGAAGTCTTTTCAGTTAATATAAGACCGAGTTTGCTTGTGTAGCCTGAATGCTGTCACTGTCTTCACTCCATCTTCATTGTTCTCTCGGCAACAAAATGAAAGGCATAAATAATTTAAAAGAAGAGCCAACAAGATCAATTACTTTTTTTTTTTCCAGGGCCCTCCTGAGATAGAACAAGTCGTTTTGAGAAAATATATTTGTTTAAGTCCAGGTTCAGGCACCTGGCATAGCATGATACTGAGGTGACATAACCATACTTATTTGATCATTTTTCCCTAAAGACTTGGATCAAAATTTCAATTTTATGTCTAAGAGAACACATGTATAGTTTTGGCTGCTTCCCTCCCCCCAGTTTCCTGGAAAAAAAAAAAAAAAAAAAGTATTATATTTTTTATACCGTATTATCTTCTTCTAGATTTATAACAAGTTTATTTTGTCTGCAAAGTATAAGAAGAAACCACATGCTTTTGCACATCTTTTGCAGATGGTGTAATTTGAGGAATGCCTCTCAGTTCCTCTTTCAGTGTGCAAGATCTTCTCTGAAGCAGACTGTCCCACTCCCACTCTTGGATTTAAAGAGGATTTAGTCTTATTATTACCCATGCTAACAGAAAACAGTGGAATGGATTTTTTTTGATCATTGAAAAAAAGCAAGTTCCTTCAAAATGTAAACATTTAGATAAATCGCACTCATTTCAGTGACATTTTCCATTTTGTTATGAAAAACATTTCAACCAGAAACTTAATGAAGATTTTGGCAGCTTGATTTTACTTTTTAAAAGCTTCACATTTTCACTTCTCTTTGAGAGGTTGATTTTCTCACTTTTTAACTTCATGCTGCCTGTCTTTTTGCCATGGAAATTCAAGAGAAGAAAATTAACATGTTTTTTATTATATTTTCCCAGAAGCTACTTCTTTCGTTTCCATGCGTTTTTCAAGGAAAAGTACAAGGGTTAATTAAAAAATTAAGATAAAGTGAATACCATAACTATGAATTGAATACTTTTTTTTCCCCTCTGAAAAAGCTAAACTACTAGATAATTCAGAGAAAGTCTTTCTCTGTTTGCTTGTTCTTGTCTGAAATCCTAAGGAAACTAAAACAACTCATGATCACCTTGCATGATGTGTTTACTTTCTTGTGTTCCATTTTTAATTTCCTCCATGTTCACGTGCTCTTCCTTAATAAGTTGTACAGTCACAGACAATTTCAGCCAAATTTGTTAGGAGGGAGAATTATTAAAATACTCCTAACTTTCAATGAGATGTGTGGTTTGAGGAATCATAGAATGGTTAGAGTTGGAAGGGACTCCAAAGACCACTGAGTTCCAAACCCCCTGCCATGGCCAGGGACACCTCCCACTAGACCAGGTTGCTCAAAGCCCCGTCCAAACTGACCTTGAACTCCTCGAGGGATGGGGCATCCACAACTTCTTTGGGCAACCTGTTCCAGTGCCTCACCACCCTCACAGCAGAAAGAAGGAAAGAGACAGATGTAAGATGGGCCATACCTTCACAACCCTGACATGACATCAGAGGAACCTCAGGGAATCAAGGGTTGGTTTGTCTGACTTAGGGTGCGGGTTTCTGATGAATGTGTTTCCATCTGAAAAAATCACTGGATGTTCCTTCTTCCATCTCTGGAGAGCAAGGCAATGAGGTGAGTGAAACTCAGGACATAATCTTCCCTGAACACCTGCACTGGGTGAGAAAAACAATGTCCTTCACTCCACCAGCTTGCTTTCTGGAGGATATTAAAATAGGGAGCTTGGTGTCACATGCTGAGTTCTGAAGTTAGGTGTTAGAAACCCAGCCCTGGGGTGGTTTGGTTGCCTTTACAACTGGTTTGTTCCTTTCCTTTTGAAGACATCGCAGGAAGCTAATTACAACAAGGGATTCCTAGAGGTAGTTCCTACTTCAAAACTGCATGCCTTCTAGCAAAACATCTAAACAAACCACCTCTCTGTGACTAACACATTTCTGTAATTACCTCTTGCAGCAATTCCTTTACTGTTTTGTCCCTTAACTGAAAGTAAAGAGAAGCGATTCTGCACCTTCCTCTCTCCACTGTTTCTCTTCTCTGACTCACCACGGTGGAGAAGTTTTGGCGTCAGAGTCCATCCCTCCGGAAATGGAGTGTTGTCGCAGAGGGAGGCTGCCTTTGGAAGTGAGTCAAGTGGGAGTAGGAGGCATGGGATGGTTAAAATGTAATAAGAGAAGCACTCCCAATTAGTCGGTAGCCCACTCTGCCATCAGCTGTGACAGGAACAGAGGAACAGGAAACCATGTCAGGGAGATGATGTAGCAGGAGTGGTTATTACTACCTGTGCAGCTAATTAAACCCACAGTTCCCCTTATGTAACATTATCATATGAATGATACGGAAAGGGAAAATGATAATGGCAAGCTGGTTCCACAATGGGAACTACTTTAGCTGTCAGCAGTTCATCAGTACCAACAGGGGTCCAGAAAAGGGTGTAGGTGAGAACTGAAGATTCTGAGAGCTCCTCCAGCCAGCCCTGCTTCTGCCTTAATTAATGTGTAGATGTCTGGAGCCATAATGACCCCTTAATTAGGCCTTTGTATATCATTCTTCTCTTGGCAACCTCAACAAGCGTTCTGTCAAACAGTTTTATGTCATGTTTACATTGCTTGAGATTTTCAGGACTTGTCTTAAGCTCTTAAACTCTTAAACTGACCAATTAATGCATGTGAGAAGTGGGAAAAAAAATCAGTATGGAAAAAAAAAAGAAGGAAAAAAAAAAGAATGAAGTGCTTGGATCATCTTCAAATTACTTAAACTAGAAAAAGATCGACTCTTTATTTTACATGGAGGTCAATTTTTCAAATTAAAAAATACTATTTCGAAATTAAGGGTGAAAAGGTTTAACTTAGAAAAATGTCAAAATAAAGAGGTTTGGCATTTCCAAAATGAAACATTTCATTTAGAAAATGTCAAAGGGAAATACGCTGACATTTAAAAAAAATATCCCCACATTGATATTTTGCAATTTTTGGTTAAAAAGCCCATAAAATTCAACCTAATTCTGTGTAGATATTCATTATTCTTGTATTTATAAAAAAAAAATACCTAGAATTAATCATGATTAATAGATGGCTTCATACATATTTTGCTGGTTGTTCCAGTGTCACGTTGGCTTCTTAGAACCATGGAGAATAATTGAATACACTTGTTACTCAAGTGCTTATAATATTTCCATTGCTGTAATTGGGTCACTACAGGGCTCAGATGAAACCATGTTTTAAAAATACGCTGCATTCAAATTGGTAAAAGGGAAATCTTGACATCATACCTCAGCAGAATGGGCTTGTTAACAACTAAATAAACAATCTGAACATGAGGTTCTTGGCCAGCACTTGCATAAAGATGTAAAAAATTACTTATTGGGTCAGATCTCTAGTCCTTGTAGTGTAGGATTCCTCTTTTCCAGCAATGGAATTTGGAATTAGGAGTCAGAAGGTGGCATGTTGTGGAGTGAAAAACCTTGGCCACTTTCTGCAGACTATTCCCTCTTTACTCATGCACTCACAGCTGTTGGATTAAAAAAGTAGAGGGAACATCTCTGCCAATTCCTGCTTTGTGTAATTATTGTCCTTCAATTTTCTCATCTGACTCCACTGTTCTGTACAGTAGCGAGTTCTGTCTGATGGATTAAGAAGCAATTTGGCCAGTTTTCCGATCTGTTAATTTTGTTGAAAAACAGCTTCCCCTTTGTATTATCAGTTGTCTTCATGATCTTGTATACCTCAGCCTTATCCTCCACTTCCACAGCATTCTTCCATCCAGTCTGAAGAATTTCTGTAACCTTTTTAGTCTCTCCTCTAAAGGCAGCTGCTCCACCTTCTCGATTATCTGACTTGTTTTTATCTGGACATTCTCTTACCTCCCCTGGAGCTTTCTTGAGAGACAGAGACAAGAACTTGCACCAAAATTCTACGATAATGACAAAATTACTCTGCCTCGCTTTCAAAAACATTCTTGGGGATGACCAGCATTTTGTCAACATTTTTGGCTGTTGTGCTGTATAATTTCAGAGAACTCCCAGTGAGGACTCCAGGGTGTCTCTCCTGTGTTTTAACTGTGAGTACTGAGTACGGCAGCATGCAGGTATGGTTTAGATTGTTTTTTTTCTAGTCATGCAACACTGATTTGCACTAATGCTCATCTGCCACCTTGCTGCCCCCCCATGAAATCCTGTGAGCTCTTCCGGAAGCTTCTCACCGTGACAGTTCACCCAACTTTTGTGTTTAGAAAAGTGACCATTCAGTCCCACTTTTCTTTTTAAACTGATATCGGTCCATCAAAGAAGCTATTAACCAATTCTGTGACATATTATATTTTTCTATAACTCTTTGTGTGGAGGCTTTGTGAAGTCCAAACATAGTTTTTCCACTGAATTGCAGTGGGCTCTTACCCTTCCTGAACTGATTCCCTTCCCTTCCTGAGCTGATTTCTCTTTATAGGGCTGTGTTGACTCTTTCCCAGCAGTAAATATTTACCATGCATGTAGTGTTCTCATTGTTTACCTGCTCATTTTCCTGGGAGTCACACTGTAATCTCAAAGGATCTCTATAGAAAGCTGATTATCCCATCTTCTGTAGGTGGGAATTAGATCAGTTATTGCAGCCTTCAGGAACAAAGTGGCCCTTTATAATGAGAGGTTGTACACCTTGGCTGAAATTCCATGTGTGACTTCCTTCAAGACTGGTTACATTTCAACGTTGAGCTGACCTGTTTAATTAATGTATATCACAAAGTAACAGGTTATCACAGATGAGAAAATGGGACTCATATAAATCTTTTTCCATGTAATCTGCATAACTGCT
The DNA here is from genome assembly GCA_013400375.1 of Thinocorus orbignyianus. Lineage (NCBI taxonomy): Eukaryota > Metazoa > Chordata > Aves > Ciconiiformes > Thinocoridae > Thinocorus > Thinocorus orbignyianus. The sequence continues at coordinate 723,717 of VXBW01007515.1, read as the reverse complement.
GGGTTGATCAGCAAGCTTGAATTCTCCAGGTCATCTTGGCCTTAAGCTAAATATCAGTACCTCAAAGCTTTGGTAGACAGTCATAAAACTGGTTATAAATTCATCCAGAGTGAACATGGGAGATTTCTTTTCTTTTTTTTTTTTATTATTTCAGTACCTCATAGTTCCAAATAAAAATAAGTTTGAGAGGAATGAATATCATCAACACCAGGCATGGGACTTTTCCTTCTTCTTTTAGACATAGATTTTTTTCTTCTCTGTGTGTGTCTCACTCTCTGTTTAACTTATGTCCTGAGACAGACTTGCTTCCAGATGTCACAGACTCGCCTGGGTCATGCAAATGTGACAGTAACAGCAACACTTCCAGTGCCTCCACATGGACAGGAGCAGGCGTTTGGCACAGTCCCATGCAGGGAGAGGTAACAAGTCACAGATCCCCTCAGCTCCAGGTATTAATGAACAGAGATAGATAAAAAGACCCTACATTCTTCTCATCTGTCTGGAGATGACAGAGCCATTTGTATTTGTCATCAAGGTAAGAGGGGCCAATGTTCAGGTGGAAGAAGAGACTTGAACAGTATGCAATTTTTTGCCCTGTACTCCTCCTGGAAAAGTTGCTTGTTTCTATGAGAGTGCCATGAAGTAGCCAATAATAAACTAAAAGGCAATTAAAGGTTGGTGGTAGAGTGGGGAAGTACATTAATGTTTTGACTCTATTGTGTGCCTCTTTGGATGGAGATCAATCCAGTGTGCAGTCTGATAACACTGTAGATTTTACACAGCCCAGATGGTGCCGAGAACCCTAAGGCCACCCTTCAAAGGCCATATATCGGCATATTTGAGATCACTGCTTCAGTCCCACCAGGGACTGAGCCTACCACATACTGGCCTGCACTCACGTTCCCCAGAGAGATTGGAAAGGTAATCATGATGAAACTCATATTCCACAACAACCCCGGGAGCTAGCAAAAACATCACTTGCTTGGACAAGCGAGGATAGAAAGTAAAGGTCAAACAGAAGCACATTAGAGAACATACAGCGATTCTTCAAAGAAGATGTTTTGTTGTCCACCTCCTCCTGCGACAGCAATGGTTGGAGAACAGAGTGTAGAGACAGGAGAGACAGGAGTGACTCTTAATGAGGGAACGTAGGTGACAAGACGAGGAGTAATATTTTTAAACTGAAAGAGGGGATATCCCAGTTGTCTTTCACAAGAGGTTTCCAGCTTAACTCCTAAACCACATCTGGGTGTTTTCCAAGAGAGAGCTATTAGACCCAGACTAAATCTATGCCAGGAAGCGTCTTGATAGTTAATTGATGTGGAGGAATGTGGATCACTGCTTTATCCCGTGTCACAGCCTTGTTTACTTAACAAGTGTCAGCACAGCCGCTTATTCCAGTTACACCCCATTTATCGCCCTAAAAGATCTGCTCGAGGGGCTTTCCCAAGCGTGGATTTTACTCTGCCCTGCAATTAACACCAACCAACGTGACACACCTCCCTGCATCAGGCGACATGGACATGACAGAGCAGTTTTGCAAACCTCCCATTGCTCCCCGTTAAAATGGGACTATCGGCATCTCTCCTCCTAGCCTTTTGAGCAGGGGTGTGTCTGTAGAGACATTAATACTTCTGCTCGCTAATGAATTAATACAAACTTGCTTTAAAAGAGAATGCTCAGGATGGCCAGGATTAATTGATTAATTAAGCCTATTCACGGATGAATAATCTCCTCCGCAAGGCAATGTGAGAAAATTAAGATGAGTGAAAGTCAGAGACAACTGAAACGCATTCCAGTGCTTGTTCAGAAGCACTGAAAACATTTCACTTGGATACTTTCAACATTTTTGAACTTCCTGGACTTTTTGATTTCAAATTATACTGGTTCCTTAAATGTTACAGGGAAGAAAAAGGCTGTGAGGTTAAGTGGAGGGGTTAAAAGACCTGCTGTGAAACAGAGCGATAATTTGAAGATGAAGTAAAGCAATTTAGGCTGACAAAATCTCTTTTTTCCCTCACTTGACCAAGTTTGCTGTGCTCGATTCTGGTTCACTTTCATTTGTATCCATCGCTCTTCACCTTCCTCCCAACTTCACTCAATCTGTTTTTTTTCCTTTGGTACCTTTTTGCTCTACAAATCCTTTGCAGTCCCAGTTTTTTTTCTTCACTGATATTTTCTCATTCTTTTCTATTCCCTTATTTTCTTATTCTTCGTCCTTACACATCCCACCCACTTCACTGTCTCTCCAGCCCTTTCCCACTCAGCTCAACCTTTCATCCACAAACCGCTTCTAATAGTTTATTTTCAGTTTATAATTTCTAGTAGCAGCAAGCTCTTTGCAGGTTGTTGAAGCAGTTTACATCCTGGGAAGCTCATCAATGACCTACTGTCATTTGCTGGTCATGTTCATGTCCAACAGCCACAAGGGCCTCAAGGGAGCATGTTAAAAATCAATATTATGTGTTTCCCTTCATGCAGAAGCGCCCACTTTTTTGGGGGGTCTAGCTATTTGGATGCCTGATTGCAGATGGAAACGACAGTAAGTGGCAATCTCTTCTCTCTGTGATGGGTTTACCAGAGCTCTGCAAATAGTAGACACCTACAAATAATAAATAATTTTAATTTTAATAAATTAAAATTAATTTTAATAAATAAATTTAGGAAAACTCCCCCACTATCTCTGCCATCTGAATCAATAAAAGCCTGGGAGATGCTTTCTAGCTTCTTGTCTCACAAGCTTCTTGCTCTTAGAAGAGCAAATCTGGATGATGTAAGGACTTCACTAATTCAGACTAAAACCTAGTCTAGGCAAACCCAAGTGTGTTAACAGGCTTAACTGGCTAATTCAGTTATTTTATTGTCCTAGCTTAACAGCATCCTCAGTAAAAACACTTAGGCTCTGCCCCCCAGTCAGAAACAAGTAGTTGTCTCCTCCTGTGACATGATTATAGCACAGGTGTTGATGTGTGAAAGTGGAATGTGTCAAGTAGATTGGTTAGAAGTGGCATGCTGGTTCATTGATGAGGGAACATTTTGTGGTTTTTGATTAAATATCTCTTGGAAAACAGAAAACAGAGTGCAATGTTCCAATACTTCCTCTCTGACCTTTCCAGCAGATAACATTTTCGTTCTTCTTTTCCAAATTACTTTTATTCTTGTGTTTTTCCCCCCTCTGTCTGTATATTCTGTTAAATCACATAGAATGAAACTAGAAAGTAAAAATCAGAGGACCGCATTTCTGCTTTAGTTAAATGAAATGTTTCCATTAACCCAAGCTTTTGGCCTCAAACGACCGTAGTATGTCTTGTCACTACCTGGTTTTCTTCCAGGCAATTTTAAAATGAAGTGAAAGAAGAAGAATTCTAGACTAACAGAAAACATTGTCTGTACAGTTCTGGTAGAGAGGGGAAAATAGTCACAGAATATGATTTATATTCTCAGGATAGACAATGTAACTGGGACAGCAAGGGCATGAAATGATGTTCTTCTCCCAGATTTGTTGCTATCTTTGGCCTACCCATGAGCTCATCCTTCCTTCAGCTCTACCTCCCTTTCCCAATGTATGCACTGCCTTATTTTACAGGAATTACAAGGCACTTTCATTGTGGACCCTTGTACAGGGAGGGTCAGAGAAAGTCATCCAGCTCTAGGACCACAGGACACTTCACGTTCAGAATAAAATTTCCCTGAATGCAAACCATCTGCACATCTTGCAGCACTCACAACATGACAAAACTTTTGCCACCTTTTTAAGAAGCAGACGCTTGAGAAGTTGTGAAAAACGAAACTCCTGTAGCTTGCTGTTCCCCACCACTCTGCGAATACATTACCACAACGTGAGTCACAGCAGCCTCAGCACTCAAGATACCAAGCATGGCACCATGTTCGCTTCGACTTTTGATGACTGTGCTGTCACTTCTGACTTCTATTGATAAGTCAAAGAGGGAGTCAAAGACAGTCTAATCACAGTTTCTGTCTAGAATAGCAACCAGGTTGATCTGGACACCAATGGGATTCCCAGCACAGGAAAACACATACTGTCTGTGTATGCCTGGAGCTAAAAAACATATAGAATCATAGGATGGTTTGGGCTGGAAAAGGCCTTAAAGATCATTTAGTTCCAAACCCCTGCCATGGGTAAGGACACCTCCCACTAGAGCAGGTTGCTCAAAGCCCCATCCAACCTGACCTTGAACACCTCCAGGTATGGGACATCCACAGCTTCTCTGGCCAACCGGGGCCAATGCCTCACCATCCTCACAGGAAAGAATTTCTTCCTGAGATCTCCTCTGAATCTCCCCTCTTTAACTGTAATACCATCTCCCTCTCCTTCCTGAAGAAGAGTCCCTCCTCATCTTTCCTGGAGCCCCTTTATGTACTGGAAAGGGCTCTAAGATCTTCCTGAAGCCTTCTCTTCTCCAGGCTAAACGCTCCCAACTCTCTCAGCCTGTCCTCACAGCAGAGATGAGTAGCTGTCTGATCACCTTCATGGTCTTCCTCTGGATGAATTTCAACAGGTCCATGTCCTTCCTGTGCTGAGGATTCCAAAGCTGGACGCAAACCGTGCAACAGGGTCTCACAAGAACTGAATAGAGGGGCAGAATCGCCTCCCATGACCTGCTGGCCATTGCTTCCAAAGGCACACTTGGATGGGTCCTGCACCCCGGTCTGTAAAACCCTGCAAGCTCCACTTTATCCCACCTACCTTTAGACACTTAACTGATTCATTGAATAAATTTAAAGCCTACTCAAGTAGAGGAAAAAAGGCAAACTAAAGATGAAGATCACCTCTACCTGAAAATATAGCCTGGGTAACTGAATCCTAATTTAATCAATCACTAGCAGCTAATTCTTAATTTAAGCACTCAAGTGGTGGTGAACCTAGGCCTGAAGCACAAAAGAGAGCTCACCGGCTAATTCCTGTTCACTAAAGCCTTGCTTTCTAAGTTAAGGAGTTCTTTGAAATCATAACCAGAGAAGACGAGCCAAACTAAATCTAAATATAGTCTCCCCTTTTCACAGAGGCAGCGAGAGACAGACTCACTTGCCCACAGTTATGCCCTTGGCAAAGGTAAGAATTAAACCCGTCTCTCTTGCTTTCTCTTATTTAACAGCTTGAGAGGATCCAAGACCTGCAAATTTCTGTCAAACTCAACTTTTCTGAAGGTAGGATAGAAAAGAAAAAGAAGTAGTTTGCCATCTCCGGAGTTTTAAGCTTTGTGGCAGATATGGGGATAATAATATTAATTAAAATACTATTACAGTACTTAGTGGGAATTATTTGGCTGATATAATTAGGAAAGGCAACATGTCATTATACCATCTCCATGATATACAAACAGTAACAGCATCTACTGTAAATTACTATGGCAATAACAATTAGCTATAGTTCTGATCTAACTTATTGTAATGAGCCATGAAAGGAAACACAGGGCTCAATACGAGACAGCAGCTGTTGAATCCTGGATAGATCCCCTCTGTGGTCTTGGTATAATTCAGTATCCAAGGCTAAAGGTTTACAGGGTGTCAGAACTGACACGGGAATTTGAACACAGATGTTGATCTGGAACTGTGAAGAACATGGGACAATCTTCCAGGATATAGAATTATTAGGTCCAGCTTCGTTCATCTTCATTTTCTGTTGTCAGCAAGTTTCCATGCCAGGAGTTTGAATCCAATACTCACTTTGTGTGGAGAAAATCCCTCTGCCCTCCTATGCTAAAATGATCCTGGGGATTTACCCTTTACTTTACCTGCTCCTGCTCTGGAAAGCAATATTGTGGTCCATTAGACAGTGTCATTTATTCATATTTCTTTGATATTAACTTTCCATATGCACGAAACAGGGTTACCCTGGGCAGTGCAACTTTCTTGAGTTCAAAATAGGTATAGACAGTGGTGATGTGCAAGATCCCTATCCAGTTGCCTGCTGCAGAGTGTGGTGGCACCAGGATATGTGGCTGGGGAGAGCTGGGGGTGCTACAGCTCCCTAAACTCCCTTGAATCCCTTAGCCCAATGGATTTCCACTTGCAAAAGATGTAAATGGTAGGATAAGTCAAGTTTTTCTGCTTCCCTGATTTCCACCAGGCTTAAGGAAGTCTCTTAGGAAGAAACTTTTTGCTGCAAGGGTGGAGTGACACTGACCTAGGTTGCCCAGAGAAGCTGTGGGTGCCCCATATCTGGAGATGTTCAAGGCCAGGCTGGATGGGGCTTTGAGCAACCTGGACTAGTGAAGGTGACATGGCTCAGAGTGTAGGACTTCACTTTACTTGGCCAAAGCCAAGCACAGCAGGGCTTTGGTAGGAGTTTCCTGTATTCCTGTATTTTCTAAGTGCCTTGAAGTAGTGAAAGGAAATAATTACAGCTGCATGGCATGTTTCTTGGAAAACCAGGCTTCTCCATGAAGGACAGTGCTCCTCAGAAATACCTTTCTTCTGTCTTTCTTAATTCACTCACAATAAATTACAGATCAATTATTACCAGATTATATATATATATATATATATATATATATATATATAAGAAATGAAATGTGTATCTCTTTGACAGGCCAATGACAGGAAAAAAAGGAGCCAAATGCACAGTTAACTCCTTTTAACTTCTTTTCATAGGTAGCTGAATGCATTTCACTAATTTAATCTAGTCTTAAGTACTGACTGTATTTTATAAAGATATATTTTATGGCTGGTATTATACTCTGAGATATATATATTGAGCTTTTGGATGTGAAGAGACCCACATTCACCACATTGCATTTTTATTGCTAAATTTAAATTTTCACTATAAAGAAAAATTGATTTAAAGATCATTCTATAAATACACATATATGTTCAATAATATATATGAAAATGTATTTAATAATGTGTTGATACATAGAGAAAAAGAGAGAGATAGACATAGCTGGTATCTTTCTGTTTTGAGGGTTTCTGGAGTGTGACAGAGTAACTGATAGAAAATTTGCAGAGAGATCTTAATTATTATCTGGAGGAGACATTTCTAGACTGAAATCCCTGATGGGTTCATATCTTCTCTCTGTGGCTGGGGGGAAAGGAGAGCAGTGAGTGGTAATAGAGCAAATCCTTGGTTTGCTGCTGGGAATGTGCTGTTTGGTCAACAGTGCATTGCATCTAATGCGTTGGGAAATTATCACCTTAGGCACTAGAGCTACCAGGGGGCTTTGGACATTTGCTCTCCTATCTCAATACCGTAAAAAATTTAGAACCAGCTCTAAAAAAAAGCAGTGACATCTTTGGTGAATACAACCACAACATTATTTTTGCATATTTTGGACTTATATATGGTTTTAAAAAGTTAAACCTGATCCAACATAATTTTCTTGGCCTGTTTTTTAGCCAAGGGAAAAAGACTGGCAACTCCAGGAGGTGAGACATTGATTCATCCCCACTGCCTCAGATATTCGCCTTAGGGATAGAGCTAGTCACCTCCTAAAGATAATTACCACTTGCCATTGATGAATAAAGACAAATAGATGATGGTTTTTGACTACACACCTGACATTCGGTTGCCTACAGCTGGGTATGATAAATCCTATTGCTGAGACCCAGGAGCTGTAATACAATAAGATGCAAAAGCACACATAAGAGACATCTGATATCCACGAATACAGGTCCTTAACACTAAATTATAGTTGGGCGGATGGAAGGTCTTCAAGATTGTGTGAAATTTTGAAATTTGAAAATGATTTCCACTCCAAGATTAAGAGGGAATATAGGCTACACAGGAGGAACTGAAATTTAAACATTTGATAAAATGAAAATCAAAATTAAAAATTAGGCTATGAAAAAAAAATATGCTGAATACAAGCTGTTTCTTTCTCCATTTTGTTTCTTAAAACCACTGAAAATAACCACTGGTTTGTCTTGGGGGTAAAAAAAAAAAAAAAGTGATATCAAAATCCAATTGCAACAGCTCAAAAAAACTTGTTGTCAGTATTATCAAAATACAGTCTTTGAGGAAGGAGGAGAACTGTTTTCGAACACACATTTTTTGGTAAAACTGACACCTTTTTGTGAGTTATGAGAGGATTTAAAATAAAAAAAATATTCTATCAAAACTTTCCTGAGCAGATGTGAGGGACCAGTTGTAGGAAAGAGAGGAGTTGGTGGTATATATCGTCCCCTTCTGGCTAGGAAGGAGATGAATGTAAGCAATTCCTTTTCTTCCCAGAATATGCCCAGGGATTACTGGCAACTCTCCTTTTGATACTGGTCCCGACTGCTCTTCCCAATACAGATGGTCTCTCCATTAATTTTCCATCTGAGGGACTGCTCATTCTCCCAGGTTGGTTCCCAGTCCCTTCATTCCCCCTTCCCAACAGCCACCAGATTTCATCCTGTGCCTTTCTTAGCCCCAAACCATAGTCCCTCAGGTGCTCTTTGGAGCTTTACTCTGAGTTCCCAGAGGACGGGACACCCTCTTGGCTTCCCCAGCCGAGATGGAGCTGCAGTTTCCACCAGAACAACTGCTTTTGATAAGACAGAGAGCTCATTTCCTATGCGACACAGCCATCAGCTGGCTGGATTTAAAATGACAGCAGGGCTCATAATCCAGTCCCAGGAGTCCCAACTTCACCAGTTTGGATTTTTATCTGGTGAGTAAGCTGTCACCTGAAGGAGCTGTGTCTTGTGTACTCCTACAGTGATGTTCCTCTCAGCAAAGGTGAGGCTATGCCAGGGCTACTGTGGAAATAGTTTCTGTAGATTTTAAGCTCACAAAGTTAATGCACTTACATGGGAAAGTTGTTTGCTTACTGTACAGCTTGTTTCCAATCCAGCACTGGAAAGTCTGGAAAGACAAAGCGTTTCTGATGAAGAAATACAATATCTGGTATTCCTCATATTCCCCATCTTTGAGCCATGTCATGGGGACTTCCCAAGCAACCCTTTCCTGTGGACCACAGCTGGTCATGAGGGACATGATAGTCTCCATCAGAGGAACCAAGAATTTGAATAGACCCTCCAGTCCTGTTTCAGTAATGACTCACAACTGATAATTGTCTGGGAATAGCAGTGTAGAATAGCCTGGATGCCATTTACTCTGGGGAGACAGAAGGGAAAGGTATGTCTGATTGGAAGATATCTTGCCCAGCTTTAAGTGGCAGCCTCCTGTGCAGGTAAATCACAGAGGAACACGGCTCAGCCCATACCAACAGCTCGAAGGCACATTCATAAAATGGTTTTGAAGAGCCCGTGTGAAAAATAATGGTGTTGCTTCCTGGATCTAGAACCACTTGATTCCAAGGCAGTCCACAAAGGCTGACATGTAGAGTGGCATGTATGAAAAAAAAAATAAAATCCCAGTTAGCAGATCCAATTTCATGGTAGGAAGGAGAGAAGGGAAAACTACAGTTCAGAACCTCTTCTTCGTGGATAATGGATGCTTTTCTGAGCCCTTTTCCAATGTAAGACCACTCTATATCCTCTCCCTCAGCAAATGTTCCAGGATGCCTTGTTTTCAACAGACCCAACCTCCGTTTTTTTTGACTTCATCAGCTCTATAGGCGTGCATTGGAAGTGCCTTCCAGAGATATCATGGCATACGGCAAGCCAAGAAGGTTTACGTTAGACAATGTGTGACCTTATGCTCCAGTGCTTCAGATTTTATGCCTATTCAAGATATCACATTATTCAGAAGCTTTTTCTTCCCTCCTTTTTTCCCTCTTCCCCTTTCAGTCCTACACACTCAACTCACTAGAGGTTTCTGACCTCTCAAGGTGCTATTGAACTACTTGGTTTTTTAAACATACGGTGTCATTTCTTACCAATCTGAATTCAAGCCTATCATTATGGAAAAAAAGAAAAAGATCTTCGATACTCATGGTCAAGGTTAGCTCTAGGGAAAAAAGCAATTATATCCTTATGCAATTTACACCTTGGTGTGTGGTTTCATGTGTCATTCATTCCAACTTTATATGAAGAACTTTATTGTTTAATAGAGCAAACGCGTACATAGAATGAAAGAGAATATATATATATTATCAATATAAATTTATGTAGACCAAAGTATTGGCCTAAATTAAAAGACAATACTTCCCATTCTGAATTCATTCAGCCTAGACAAACAAAATACCGATATATGAAGAAAAAACCTTGTAAGATTGATAAAGACGGCAGAATGATGACTTTAAAGTGGATTTTCCTACTTTAAATGCATAGGTTACATTTTCTTTATGCGGTCTTTAAATAATTCATTAGTCCCCAAGACAGTTTTATTAAGTCTGTGAGTATTGCTATAGAATCCCAAGTAGCTATAACTTCTCTGGAGCTTATGGGACCAGGCAGTCGGAATGCTAAAACATACTTAAAACGAAATAGTCATATATTTGTTCTGGGAGATCGTATTTTGTCAAACTATAGCTGCCATTTATTCTCTGAGATCCTGGATACCCGATCATGAGCAATCTATAGAGCTGATCAGCAGAGATCAATCAAAAGGCAGTAGCTTTTATCACTTCTTTTATACCCAGCCGAGCAGCAGGTGTCAGTCACAAGGAAAGCATGGGCTGGTTTATGCAGACCAGCAAGCTTTCAATCTGTATTTTTTCTTCTTGTTTTTCAGCTAGGAAAAATGCAGGAGGCCCGTTGGTAGAAGACAACTGTTAACAGGATATGTAGCCTTCTAGCTGGAGATTGGTTGCTTACACTCAGAGGTGCTTCTGAATGAAACCACAGTGAGAGACACCACGTGCGTTACAGCTTAGACCCAGGACTTTTGTGTTTTTTCAATAATTGCATCACCTCAGCAAGCCACACCACCCCTTTTTACTTTTTCATCAGTGGATATTCCGTATTTTTTATTTCTAAAGTTCCTTGAGAGAGAACATTTGCACTCACGGGGCTTGAAGTTTCTACAACAGCAAGATGCACAATCCAATTTTACACAGAGAATAAGATCAAATCCCAACACTGAAATCAGTAACCCAACAGCATATTGGGATCCAGACCTGAAAAAGTTAAAAAAAGGAAACCATTATGCATTTGCAGAACATCCAACATCTTCAGCATGGAGTGTTTCTGCCTAACTTCAGCTATTCCAAAAGTTATGCAACATTTAACTAATGAAATGTTTATCTGTGTTCACTGTCTGTCATTGTATTTTAAATTTAACCGGGACATTAGTCTTTTAAATGTTTGAAATTAGATTTGGAACCTTATGTGCAACACTACTAAATCTACCTATAAAATACCATTTGTGGGACAATGACAAGTTCCCCCAGCACAGTACTCAGCTGCATCTGCTCAGATAGTCCCTGTCACCTCTTGGAGAGAAACATCCTCCACAAAGTCCACTTAGTATTAGACTCAGATCCACCCTATCACATTCCAGACCAGTTACATTTCATGATTGACACTATCAATCAGACATGGGAGTCAGTGAATTATCTCCACATTCCCTCTAAGAATAGTGAACTTCACCATAAATATTCACTTTGCCAATTTAAATAGATAAAAAGAGATTACCAAACTGGGGGGAAATTCTGAGCTTCATATGACTTTAGATGCCTATTGTCTCATTCCTTGGCTGTCTTTAAAGTTAGCAGAGAAAAACAGACAATTACACAGTATGGTTCGCTTGGTCTTTCCTAGAACCTCTGTTAGGAATGGACAATTTATGTTCTAAAGGCTGTTGACCCTTCTAATTTGCTCCTACCATAATTTTCAATGAAACTGATACCCTCATTAACCAGAGAAAACCTCAGTTTTGCTTAATAATTCTGCCTTGCCAAAGATAATACTCCAACATGAAAAAGTCTGTCAGAAGCAGCCAGACTGGGTAGGCTATATCACAAGAAAAAAAAAATTACAATAATAGTAATAATTTTTTAAATCGTTACAATGATGGCTGCAAGCCAGCATTTCAGGATCAGAGACAGGCAGTGCATCACTAGAGGAACTCTTAAAGTACCTGCAAAGAATTGTAGAATTGCAGAATACACTGCTATGTGATTTATCAGCTGTACTGCATTTGTATATTAAAAAGTTAAGGAAGTGGTTAATATCAACTGCTAGAAATCGTTAAGGAGAGACTCAAGGATGGGGATTCAGCTGCAGATTAAGGTACAAATGCATTGATATGTCCGTGGTCACAAGGTACCCAAGCTGCTGTTACTGTCACTGATGGGTGAACTCAGTGGTGTTCAGGGAGTACTTCGGCTAAACCTAAACATGTGCTGTGCAATAGAGTTGGCTAAACATAAGCACTTAATGTCATTTGAGCCCCCAGTTCTCACTTCAGAAGGACAACATCTCTCATAGGAGATACTGCCAATCACAGAGAAATGGCTTGGTACCCAACTGGACATCAAATGGTACCAAATGCCTGTATGAGGCCAACAGAGTTGTAGTGGTTGAATGAATTCCTCTCTGAGATTCACTGCATGTATCTGCTGGAGGTTCACTACCTATAACATAGGCTTAGACACAAAATCCAAACGTAGACATTGTTACTGGGCACTAAAATTTGTTGTCTTCGTTCCAAACAGATTGTTACTCTGGATTTTTTAACAAAATTTTTAATTTTTTAATAGACAACTACTGTTGCTCGCTGCAAGTGCCTTTTCTCTGTACATCAATATGCGAAAATTTTCTGGATGCAGAAGTTAAAACAAATATCCAAATGACAAAATTTATTCCTATGTGGAATTAATATTGATGCACTCACAGAAAATATAATTCAGGCCTTCAAATCTCCTGCTCTCTCCATTTACTTCATCAGGAATGTGTTTCCTAACAACTTCCTTGACCCATTGTTAGCTCCCATCACTTGCCTTTTGAATCGCTCCACTGACCCACTTCGGACATTGGTAATCTGAAGGGAGGAACTAATACTATGACTCACTGAAAAGTAAAATCAAACCCTCACTAGACTTCTAAAATGCTTTATCATGCCATAAAATGTTATTTCAAAAGCCTGAAGTCGTGTAGCGGACTGTATCTCCTTCTGTACTAACACAGCTATTATTGGTAAATCATTGATCATTATTATTTATTCTTAGCTGGAACTCTGAAGCAATATAAATAGTAACTCGCTATCTGATCATATTTCTTTGGAAATTTATTTACCTGTTTCTTACAAATGGTTTGCTACTATTTTGCGATGTGATTTTCAGCCTGTTGAATTTTCGCATTTTCCAGCGGTTTTGCTTGGTTGACTGGGGTTTTCAAGCATAGAGGATCACCATGGTGAAATACAACGTAAGAATACTTAAAGCACGTCTGAAAGAGGTAGTGAGAATGCCTCACCGCAATGCTCCACAAACCAACCGTTCCATGCTAAAATGAATATCCTTCTCAATACAGCTGAGTTAATTTGCCCAGATCTGGCTTCATTACCTTGGACACAATACACTGCATCCAACTTCTTTGCTATTGAATTTTTGGTACAATTGTCATCCATTCCAGGAGAAGAAACAATGCGAATTGGGAGCCCAGACCTATCAAATCAAAAATCTTTGGCTGGCCAAAGTGATAAATGATGCTTCTTGGTGTCAGATCAATGGATAATTAAAGAGTATTCTGACCTATTCTTCATTTGTTTGCTTTTGGAGGTAGTTTTGTTACATTTTTCTGAGGAAAAAGAAAAATTAAATCACATTTCCATAGACAGACTTTTTGAATCCATTTCATGAATGGAAAAGATAACATAATATTTGCAGTCTTCTTCATGCCTGTCTTCCAGTGCCATTCATACTACATTCCATCTCTCCAAACTTTAGGCAACTGGACTTTTTCCTCCTTTCTACTTCCCGAAAAATAAGAACAGTAGATGCTGAAACCATCTGCAATTTCTTGCAAAAAAAAAAAAAGAAAGGTGGGCCTTTGGGGTCTTCTTGAGGCCCAGAAGCAAAAAACAATTACAGAGCACACAACAAATTGTAGGTAGATCTCACAATGGACTGATATCATCTTGACTCTTCTCCCAGGGTGAAAAAAGATGATTACTACCTTTGGAGATAGGAAGATTAAGCCTGTGCTCAATATTAGAGGTAATCTTTTTAAATTCTTCTAAACTTTTTTCCATCAAAACAACAGTTTATTTAGACAGAAAAAAAAAAATATTTCCCTTTTTCATTTGAAAAAAAATTAAGAAGTAAAATGAGTAATTTTCTCCCAAATTGCCTACTAATCATTTTCCATTACTCCTGAAGAACTATCATGGTTTAGGAAAAAGGCTTATTTTTCATCTTGGTTTATTCCTTCCCCTGAAAATACAGCACGTTTTCTCCTGTGCTAGCTCATTTACTGTCTCATCTGCACGTCAGTGTTTTAAAGAGTGTTGCAGCAGTCTTGACATGAGACATTGATAGTCCTGAATTATGAAACAAAGACTTAATTGCATATAGATGGACACATCCTCAGTCAAGGAAAAGAAGTGACATTGAGCTATATGGATTTTTTTCCTGGTTGGGAGGCGGTGCCATTGTCATTTACCCCATCTCCACTGGTTTCTCCATTTTTTCCTGGACAAAGCATGCAAAATACCATTTATGTACCTTGTAATATAAGTTGTACCCAGGCTATGGTACATAAAAATAATAATAATAAAAAAAAATATGGCCTTAAATCCTCTGACTATCTACTTCCAGCAACTTTCCTTTTTTTTTCTGACATCATTCAACTGAATCCACGCTCTTCTCCAAAATTTCTCGCTTATCCCTGGCATGCATTTATGGAATCAATGAATGATTCATATTTCAGGCTGTAATTTCCTGTTGATTTTTAGTGACTCATTTATATGCTGGTTCAGCACCACTTAAAAACAGGCTGAAATTGGCTTATATTTGTTCAATATTGGTTTGCGGTTCATTGTCCATAAAATATTAACAGAAGAAATGAATCATCCTATTAACATTGAGTTAACTGTATTGGTTGGAAAGGATCAAAGAAAATACAGTGGGTATTTGAATGGACCACTCAGTGGAAAAGGAATTGGCTGGATGGCCATACTCAAAGAGTTATGGTCAAGGGTTTGATGTCCAAATGGCAACCAGTGATGAGCAGCGTTCCTTGGGAGTCAGTACTGTTTAATATCTTTTTTGAGGCAATCCCAAGCACATTGGGATCATACTATTATTTCTACATCTCACCTTGAGATTTGAATCGGTAGCATTTGAAAAGCACAGGAGTATCCTTCAGTGTAACATACCTGGTGGTTTCAAGTGTCTTGCACTGCAATTGCTTTCTGGTTCCTCACTGTTGCTTCACAAACTGTGTGTTTGCGCTCCGTAGACAAGTGCTGTCCTTTAAAATAGCCTCATCAATAATATTGTTGTCCCATCCATCATGAACACGCAGTCAGCTGAGTGAAGCAGTGCCCAGGTGCTGGTTGTTTTAACTCATAGATCAATATTTCCCATCCATTAAGGTGAAGAAATGACCAAGAGAGTTTCTACCAGAAGGCACTGGGAGGTGATCTACACAGGTAGGGTGTTATTAACTTGCACTGCAATTAAAACAACTGAGATGGCCATTACTACTTCTCCCCCAGTGATACAAAGTAGAAAAAGCCTCATAATTTGTGGCCATTAGGAACATATTTAACGCAAACAGGGCAATTTACCACCATGTCCAGCCCCAGCTGCTGCAGTTTCAGTATTTCTACAAAGCCCCAATTTCCCTCCTACAGTTTTGCCTCCTTCGAACATTTTTACATCCTCTTTAGCACTCAGGCTTTGTTGCTGCACTCATCCAAGCAGCTCCCACCCACCTCCCTGGAGTTGGATCCAATCTTAGAGGGCCCCCAGAGAAAAGACAGCATTCTACGCAGCTGGTACTTACGTCAATGAGTTATGTGTCCCCGTAAGGAAGGGTAGAATTAAGAATTAGGTTTAAATTTGCTTTGCACATAACTGATGGAGCATTTTCCAAGGTATAAGATGTTATATAAAGACCAGCCCTTTCATTGTGTTTCACCTTTTTTTATAAGGAGATGGAAGAAAAGGATGCGATAGCAGCGCAACAAAGAACCTCAATAATCTCTGGACCACTTTTGCCCTCTTCTTACTTCTTCTGTTTTACAAATGAGAGCTTAATCCATAAAACAGGGCGGGGGGAAATAAAATACTAGTGTAACAATCATGAGTGCAGGTTGAAGGTTCAGTCTGTTTATTTTTCACTGTGAATTTCTGGGCTTTGTGTAAATCAATATATTGTTCCCTTGGCACTTCAGTACATAGCAGAGTAGATTTTTGGGGAGAAAAATACAACAAACATACCCATGCCTGCTGCATAGTGCCATGCAAAACTGTTAACTCTGAGCTGGGGCTGTGTGTCAGCAAAAAAAGCTTGATATCACACAAAGGTAGACAACAAATGCTGTGGTGATCCCTCTGCGTGATGAAGGTTAAAATGACCAAGGCAGCAGAAGGGGAAAGCCAGGAACAACCTGGCACCACTGAGTTATATCTCATCATATATTTGGGTAAAAAATGAAGACATTATCCCCAGCTGACTAACAATGACCTTATCACATCCTTGAACTTCAACACAGAAAGGAAAACCTTTTTTTCCCCCTCTTTCTGTAGGCGTTCATTGTGATATGTTTCGTCCTCTCTGTACCTCTACAAGAAACTGATGCATTCTCATCCAGCATCTAGCAGCCTACTTCTCTCCCTCTTTTCCCATGGGAAAAATTTAAAACTATTGAAACAGTGCTGGTTTATTTTCCATGGGAAACCAGTCCACTCAGCAGGCCTTGTCAAAAATATTCTAGCATGGATAAAACCATCCCCTGTATTAGTGCTCTCCTTCAAGAAGTGGGTCTGTTTCTGTCTTTGGATGGAAAAGCAAAGACTCTTTGAGGGTTAACACGCTTCTTTGTTGTTCCTTTTTGCTGGTGTTGGCTCGTTCCATGAGCTTTTCGCTTTAATGAGCCCTCTTTAGCGTTGCACTGAAGCTGGAGTTAGTCTAGTCTCATTAGTTTGGCTAATTAACCATTCTCTTCTAACTGTCTATCTGAGGTTCATCTAAATACAGGAAACCCGGAGAAAATAACTAACAATTGCATTATCATGCAAAATCGTGGGTATAAGTGAGCCAAGTACCTGCTTTAAAAATATGAGAACCTTTTAACTGCGTAGGCAGTACTGTATTCCACAGTGATTCAAGAATTGCACCAGAGATCCCTCTCCATTTCCTAAAATGGGAGATTTTCAACAGGATGCATAACAGCATGCTCAAGACTTGCATCAACCTGTAGTTAGTGGCAAGAGCAAATCCCGAGGGGAGATTTTCCAAGAACGTATATCTGGCCATGCACAGATGGGCACCATGTTGAGGACGGAACAAAGCTGACCACCTCAGGTTTAGTGGGTGCCTATGCTTCCATGCTGAATGAAAAGGAGCTGGTAGGTTCATGTGACATTGCTTTGCACTAGGTGGACTGCCCTTGATCTGCTGCAAGAAGAGATGAATCCACTGGGGCACATGTTGGATACAGAATGGGAAATGGAGTGGAAAACCAGTGATTCCCCTCTGAGGGATCAGGGTGTAATGGTAAGGAGGAAAATAAAACTTTTCCACTGTCCCAGAGAAGGCTCTGAGTCTCAGTTAGCCCTTGATGTCACTTGGGTGATGAAGAAATGCTCATTAAACAAATCACTCCAGACATTCTTCTTGGTCTCAGAGAGCAATTCCATCCAGTCAAAGAACTTGGGGTACATTTGTACCATTGTACAATCAAGTCATCACATCCTAAGGCAACTTCTAAAATTTAGCCAGAAGAATCATCTCTGTGCTCCATCATTTCCTTACATTAAGTATCCATGGACTACATAGGGATTTAGGGTACTCAGTTCAGACAAAGCCACCCACACTCCACTGTCTCTGTGGTCTACCCCAGGGGTTATGGGTCTCATGTCCTTTCTTACCTCCTGGCACCCAGACCTCTCATCCAACTCACCTGAAAGTCCAGCTTGATGTTGGCTTGTGAGTCATGCTCCTTCACACACCACAGCTTGCATGTTCAGCCAGAAAAGAGTCATTTAATGGAATTTAATTAGAAGATCAGCCTGTGGTAGCCAGGAGCAGGACTGTTGGACAATCCCACTGACCAGCAATCAGTTTGCACTTAACCAGTTTTTTCTGTCCCTCTTTCTCCCCATTCCCTTCTACTGCTGCCTCATCTACCTGTCCCTTGATCATCTCCTTTCTCTGCTCATACTTTCTCCTAAATAAATAAATAAATATATTCCCCAGCTTCTTTTTTTCCCTTCCAGTCCCAGTTCTTCTACATCCACCTGTGTGGGAGCACCCAGCCAAACTGGTTTCAGAGCACAATAGGTGAGATGCAGAGGGCTGACATTCGACGCAACTTCATCTTGGCCTTGCCTTTGAAGAGCAGATTTAGATCGGATATTAGGAACAAGTTCTTTCCTCTGAAATTGAAATACATATTCGCCATTGTACCCTTAGAACCTGCAATAGTGGCATGTTGGACCTGTGAGTGAAGTCCAAATAAATTGTTAATTTGAACCTCTCGGTGAAGTCCTTTTTCCTTTTCATCCCACCATCCCAGAATTGAGTATTTCGGAAGCGGTTATTGCAGCACTGTTGGCTTTGCAAAATTCTTCTTTCCAAGAGGTCCCCAATGCTCTCTTTAATTAACTGTGATGTTTGGCCATTTCTCATGTAACTCCTCCTTAAACATCTGTGAAATCTGGCCGTTCTTCATGGTGCTGTCTGTAGCTTTTGTCAGCTTCTCACTCTGTTAATTTGTTATGTTCAGCAATTTCTCATGCTGAGTAGGTTTTTACGGTGTGTTCGCTTAGCGAAACCTCAGGCCAAGGCCTCGTCACCTCCTTGCATACCTTAGCAGAATTTATTTTCTTTAAATAAAAAAAAAGGCAGAGAAAAAATGAAGCCTCAACAGCCAAACAGCCAAACATTTGGGTTTTTTTCTTTCCAGGTTTAACTACCTTTGGGGGGGCTTTAGGAAGGTTGTCTTTAGAAATGCAAAACGCATTTGAACCCTTGTGGCCTCCCATGTGAATGATTCTTCACTTGCTATTTGCATAATTTCAGGCTTTTTGAAGGACATATTGTGTGGATTTATGTCCACAGGGGCTTCTTTTGCAGCATGATGCTAGATGCTTCTGTAGACTTGGGGTTAAAGTATTTTTTTAAGACCTGGTTGCCACTCTTTGCTGTAGATTCTCTACAGAAAGGTGAATCATGAAGAAATTACCCATTGTGTGCCAGGATGGGGTTGATTTTAAAGGCAAGGAGAGCATAAAAATAATATGAAAAAGAACAAAGTGAGTCAGAGGAAAGCATAGTTCTATCCCTGAGGTCACTCCCTTGTGCTTTTCTTTGTTAGAGCTGGTGCCTGCTGGGTTGTGCTGGGAAGCTGGTAACTGCTCCCAATTACCCCAATAACTTCCATTGACTGGCTGCAGATCATGACACCAAAACAAAAAGCTTCATATCCCATCTTTAGAAGAAGCCAAGAGTCTGCCAGTATTCACGGTGAGGTTGATCCCCTAAAACAAAATATGTCCAAAGGAGGTGAGTTGGGAGACCAAGACCAGCACAGAGACCTTACCACACTAACCATAGTCATTCAGAGTCTTCTGTGACCCTGGGAAGAACAGGGTTTGTTTTGATGACTTAACACCACCATTGCTTGCTTCTCTGAGTTATAAACCCAAAATGGACAGTCTACCCTGGGAGACACTCTTCTCTGCAGGAGAAGAATAGCTAAAACAAATGGTTGTATCCATTGGATCAAACAAGCTCTGACATATCAAAAGGACTAAGAATCTTCTAGACCACAGCAGTCTCCCAGAGGTTGTAATGGCAGCCTCTCTGCCTGGGATGTTTGTGCCAGGATTTTCACTGAAGGAAACAAAGCTTCCAAGTGTCTTCCGGAGAAGGAGTAAAAGAGAATTTGGGTTCTGCTCACCTCAAGTTGTGATTCACCACTGCTCTTAACGTTATTGCAAAGGTAGGGAGAGTGGCGTTCACCTTTAACACTGCCTCAGGGCAGTTTAACATTTTCCAGTTAACAAGCTGCTGAATATTTTGCAATAAAAAGCAGGTGGTATTCTCACTAAAGTTTGGCCTCCTGGAGCTTTGCTTTCTGGGCTACCTTCAAATATCTTGTTTCAGAAAAATATAGGGGCTAAAAGGCTACAAGTCATTGCTTTTAGGTACCAGACAAGGAGGCAGGTTCATAAAGATGTTTAAGTAATTTGAAAAGTTACCTAGGTACCTAAGTAGAAAAAAAATCTCGGAGAAACTGGACAACCACCTTTTAACTCAGATTATAGAGTTTCATAGGGTTAAATCCAGGGGCTTGGTTCCTTTTGACATGATACCTTATGGCTCCTTTAGCTTTCACTCCGCTAATACAAGGCTACTATCTGCAGCTTCATTAAATACTGTCATCTTTAAAACACAAACCTTTATTCTTATTCTTATTCTTCTATTATTATTTTCCCAGAACAGACCCATAAGCCATATTTTTAAGAACATAGCTGAAGTCAGGCACACTGCCATATCAGAATACTGTCTTTTTCACATGCCTCATGCTTTTTCAAGCATCGCAGCTCACTTTGTGCACGCTGATCCTATTCTTTTTGCATCACTGTGACCGTATCTTGAGATACAAGATCGCCTCAACCTGGGATTCACTCCTCCAGCTTTTGAATCAGAATTGGGCGCCCACCCCTCTTCTCCCCCCGAGACACTGAAGTTATCGACACCTCTGTCATCCGTCAGGAGTGTAGATTTATGCTTCATTTGTACACACTTCAATCTCTGGTGACAGGTCTCTTTGGCTCCTAGAAGAAAGTCTTTATGAAAAATGTCAGTGATATCAAAATAAGCCATGGAGATTTACTCACATGTCATCAATAGAAAAGACGTTCCTCCTCTGTCTTTTATTCCCTGCATTACAGCAACAATCATTTTCATATTCCTTTCCACTTAAACATTGATTTTCTAGTGACTGGGCTGTGGAGCATGTCTCCTGCACTGGAGAGTGAATGACTGGTAGGTGCCTTCACTTGGCATGGCCACGGACTTTGCAGCTGATCTACGTGTTAACAATTAAATGGCCAAACTTATCAGGGGCAAATTATGCCAGACGTCCAACACAGACCATGAAGGAGTCAACTGTACTACCAATTTGATCTCTACTAGTAAAGAAAAAAAGCAGAGCACAGAATTATGTAAAAAATATATGTGATGACCATTCACACTGTTTAATAGGCCATGTGTTCTTCTTCATGATCTGGGGATTGGACAAACCAGGGACTCTACCTGAAAGGAGGTTGTAGAGAGGTGGATGTTGGCTTCTTCTCCCACGTGAATACTGACAGGACCACAGGAAATGGTTTGAACTTGCAGCAGGGGATGTGAGCCTTGCTGCACTCTTTGGTCCTGAAGCCAGAAAAACATCCCCAGCCTGTTTTATTTACTGATACAAATGTAGAATATTAATACGGCTGGATTTTCTACTGCCTCCAATCAGGACCAGTCTGGTTTAGTTTCTGTCGATGAAGATCGTGTCCATGGTGCTCATTCAATCAAATATGCAACTCACAAGCGTGGAAGTGATGTTTCCTCTCTCTGCTGCAAACAACCTTTATCCATGACCCTTGGAACACACCACAGCACTTTCATTTCAAAATCCTAGAGGGACAATAAAAAAGAAAAAAAAATGTAGAACTTCTTTGAATGCGTAGAACAATTGTGGCTCTACAATAGCGGTGATGGCACTGCAGAAAATTCCATAAATAATGCCTTTCAAGGTTTACTGCACATAACTCTAAAAGGGGAAAATAAAATTTAAATTATCACACTACCGATGTCGCACAAAGAATGACTTTTCCTGTCTAATGTTAATAGGCAAATAAGATATATTTATGTTCATACATCACTACCTTTGAACAGAATATATTATTATGCTATGAAAGCAATAAAAATAACGCAGCACACTTGGACTGGCAATCATCCTTACCAAAAATGACATCCTTTACCATGGTTCTTAAACACAAAAACTAGGGAACAGTGGTAAATGGGAAATGGTCAGACCTAGGACTGTTGAGTCTAGGTTAATTCCACAGTTGTAATGCGACATCTGGCTTCCAAGAGACCCTGCTTATGTCAGTTCTTCACCCTTCAGAAATTATAATCTCTAAAATCATCTTGGAGAGGTGGTTCGGTCTGCCATAAACTGAAATCAGCTGGTGACATTTGACATCTACTGAAAATGAATGACAGAAAAAGCTTCAAGAAGCAAGCTTTTTTGCCCTGATACGATTTAGACTTGTTAGCAGGATAGGAAGCCATAGTCTGAACTTGTTTCCTTTGGAAATTGTGATGGAGGGCTGATTCCTGAAAAGTCTGAAATCTGAATCTGGGCAACTGCAGGTATTAAAACTTGTGCATGGCTGGAAAGGACCATCTTATGGCTTTGCCCTTCCTACCACACCACAAAGCAGGACAGGGAGTCAGGGGATGAATTCTGCAGCAAAGCCACAGCATGGACCAAAATGGATAAGGGGTAAGCCAGCTCCCAAGTGACAGCAGGGCCAACATCAAAGAGTTTAATCCCTTTACAGACCTAGTAAGAAAAGGCCAGATAAGAAGAGGATTTGGTTAAAGAAAAAGCCTTTAGAGTTCAACTGAGGATTCCCCAGCATCTGCATCTTAATGCCCACCCTTGCTTTCCAAAAAGGCTCCGATTCCTCCTGTATGTTGCAAACTTGAAGCTTTTTTCTGCCATCAAAATTTTGCTAGGGCATCCAGAGGAGAAAGTCCCTCCTGTGCTGCTGGCATTTTAGGAGGAGAAGAGGCACAGATCCAGCAAACCAACTGGACGCCTCTTGCAAGTATGGTCACCTCCTGGGGTACTTGATGCTCAAGGCGCATCTGGGAAGCACCGGTGTGATAAGGGCTGTCTCCAGGCTCTCTGCTTCAAGCAGCGCAGTATTAACAGCCTGCTGTCCAAGTAAACGGAAGAAACCCTGAATTAACCAAGGCTCTGAAAACACAACAAAGTCTGGAAGCTCTCTTCTGGGTGTCACACAGTCTTTGAGAACAACATGGTAACTCTGCGCTCAGAAAGGTGTTAATTAAAACCAGAATGTCTTCTGCTAAAGTCACAGTAAGGTACAAACAGATGAGACCCTCTTCAAGGGCATTTGCTTGTCTCATTATTTACACAATTCATTTTCTTTAAAAGCCACTCTGATTGCTTATTCAGTTTTTCCTCCAAATAATTTGTCAGAAGAGGATTCATGGAGTGGAGCTCCCAAATAAAATACTTCGTGCTGAGAAACTTATTCTGAGAGTGGTCTTGAGTAGGACTTTCACCTTTCCAGATTCCACGGACAGAGAGGAATGCTGTTTTGGACTTACTGTGTCAGGCAGCACCTCCCAGGTCATGGTTTGCAAGAGAGCCAGGATTGGGGGAGCTGTTTTTTTTTCCTAATGGTATGTTCTTGAGCTGCTGCAAAGAGAGGGTCTAGAAATACTGAAAGATTTAAGAGGAACGTAACTCCACTCCTAACATAAAGAAAGAGAGGGGGAAAAAAAAGCCCAATGGTATTAAAAGGAGCATATTTTATTTAGGTGAGACAGAAAAAAAGAGGTTTGTTCTGATTTTTCCCAGCAGTTTCCTTTACCAGAATAGGTAAAGGATCTGATCTTCCATAAAGTGTGGATCTTCCATAAACTGATCTGATCTTCCATAAACTGACCATCTGCAAGATTATTTAAAAGAAGGAAGAATGTTATCAACTTGTCCAGATAAAAAAACAAAAAACAAAAAACAAACAAACAAACAAAAAACAAAAAAAAAAACAAAAAACAAACCTTAGTTACAATGTAGATACACACAAATATAGATTAGAGATACAGACATAGATGATATAGAAAGACATAAATATAGATATACAGATGATATAGGTATAGATATAGATAGATATAGATGTACACGGAGACCTAAATATACATACAGTATTTGTGAAAGGGAGAAGATGGTTCTTAGTCATACTTTTCTGGCGCAGAGCTGTTCACAGCAGAAGGTTGTATGACTGATACTTTCTTTCATGCATGAAAGGGGATGCTGCCCCACAGGGGATGGTCCAACCTGCTATCACATCACAGGTTCATCAAAGCACCCCTGGGCTTTCCGCCTTCTTGTCCAAGGTCAGCCAAGACTGTCTCAGGGTATTGTGCATCTCTACGTCTCCTGGGGTAGCCAGGCAGGATGCTGAAAGTTGAGAAGATATTTTAGAAAAAAAAATATTTTTTTTTATGTGGCTCAGCTCTAAGTATCAACCCGAGACATGTCAAGCATGTCAAGGACAGGAAAGTCAAGCTTAGAATACAACCGTGTGTGGCCAGTAAAATACCACAGCGATCGCAGAGCTGGTTTTCTGACCAAATACTGACCTCAGCAGTTGGAGTAGGCTGAAAGAAAAGTTCTCCTGGTGTTCCATCTCAGTACTAGACAGAAGTCTCTGTTTTAAACACTTTTGTGACAACCAAGGATTTGAGAGGACCTTCATCCCAAAGGCTGGTGAATAGCAGGGCCAAGGAACTTCTTCAGGTGACCTGAACGTACAATGGGGAGAAGGGAGGATACCGCTATGAAGGAAGTTGCAGCAGAAATATTAAATTGTTGTCATGTCCCTAGACCTATTCCAGCTGGAGAAGGAAGAAAGCAACGGGCCAAGGAGAGCTTAAGAAGAGTTTGGAGGATGGTGCACGTTGGCCTCTAAGTGACACAGACTGCAGAGTTGTGGACTGGATGCATTTCAAGTCTGGACTGTTTGGAGCTCTGAGCTCTCTCTCTCCCCTCTTTACTAATGTCGCTGTAGAGAACTGATAACAAACCTGTTCCTGATAAGGGAAAGGATTAAGGGAGGAAAATCTGAAAGAGATCAGCCATCAGCTCATTTTTAGCCTTCCACAGAAATTGCCCTCAAAACATTTTCAAGCCTTCTTCCCCGGTAGAGTTGCCTGCCTGTGTCTGTGTGAAAGCCCAAATCTTGGTATTTAGAGAGTTACAGTGAATTTGAGCTACTCAATTATTCAGGAGAGGGTTGCAAGAGGTTTTAGGTTCCCATGACCAGTTCTGCCCTCGGCGACACTCATTATCCACCGCTGCCTTCAGGTCACAAATGCAAAGCAACTGATGCTGTCCCTGCAATTTGACACTTGGCATCTACCAAAAATTGGGTAACAGGGAGGTGTAGGCAAGGGTAGGTCACTGAGGTCAGAGCATGGATCAAAACTGTACTGACATCTATCACAACTGCAGTGGATAGACTTCCAAGCTGCCAGCAAGAATTCTGAACACTATTGGCAGACACTGATAATGCAGGTGTTGTTGAATTTCATTGCAGAGGGGAATATTTGTTACCATCATCTATTCATCACCGGAGGACCATGAAACTGAGGAGGTGGATTCTTCAACTCATGAAGGAGTGTAAAGGGTATTGCACAGGGAGTGAGTTTGGTGTTGCTCTTACCTCTCTAATAAATACCATAACCTACAGAGATATATTTATGCTACTGTCTAGCATGATGTAGCCACCTTTCTCTGCTCCAAATGAGTCCTGGATAACCTTGCCCATATCCCTGACACGAGATGATTGCTCTGATCCTCTGGCCTTAAAGTAGAGCCAGCTCTTAAAAGCAATATCCTAGGGTCCCTGCTTTCAACCAAGCTGAAAAGACCAAAAGCTTTGCTCATGAGTATTCAGGACTCAAAGATGAATCAGACAATGCTGAGGGTGAGGAAAGGAAGGAAACCAATTAACCAAATTTTCATTTTAAAATGTTCAGAGGTTTTATCTGGTTGGGCCCCAAAGCTGTTTAGCAGAGCGATTCCGGTTAGATCTTTATTCATCCTGAATATTTTGTTCTACTCTCTGTAGGATTTATTTTCCTCTTGTAAAACAAGGCAAGCTTTTTGTTTAGAATCAAGAATGACCATTTACAGCTGCCATAAAGTGAGAGGTTAATTGTCCGCCAAAGGAGAAAGGCTCTAATGACCATTCCCTATTAGGAATGTCAGAAGCAGTCTGCTTTGCACTTTTTCTTTTTTGAATAAACTCTGCAGAAAAAGAAAAAAAAAAAAACTAAGCTGAGCCCACAGTGTATAGTTTTATAGCACATGATTCAGTCCCATTTTACATTTATTTCTCACTAACTCTACTCTGTAGTCAAGGAAGTCATCAGTGTATTTAATTTCTTTGGCAAATCATCCACAAACAAATGGAGAGTTTCCCTGCTCCAGTTTGGCATATATTGTTTGGAAGTTTTTCTGCCTGGGTAACAGAGAATGGTGTCCTGCAGTGGTCAAGGACAGCTGGAGGCAAATGAGTAATGTACCACCGGTCCTCAAATACAGACAGATGTGAGTCAGCTTTGGTCTGAAACACTGCCATATATCCACTGGAGAAACCAAGGTGTGCAGTCATGGCTTTCCACCCCCTGTAGCTGCATTGCTACACTGCAATTTGGTTTTGAGAAACAAGAAAGGTCCAGTTTCACACACCTTTGGGCTTCCACCCTGCAGAGTAAGAGGGTCTGAGAAGTATTAATGCATTTATCTACCCAACAGAAAGTTTAGATACAAAGAAAAAACTCCTGATCCCCAAAATACTTTGCCATCTATTTGAAGACATCGCCCCCCGCCCCCGGCCCCCCCCCGCACACGAAAAAAAAANNNNAAAAAAAAAAAAATGAATCTGAACTATCTGGAGTATTCTGAAGAGAAGGACTGAGACATTTGTCCTAGACAGACTATGACCTGGGGAGAATGATTTATGGTTTCAGAGGATCAGTTATTGAACCTTATAACTAGCAATAGACGGAAACAAACTTCAAAAAAATAGAGGGAAAAAGAAGTTTCCCCTTCTTTCTACTCAACGTAGCTAACATAGTCTCCTCTTGGGCTTGGACATGATGCTCTATGTTGGTCCTCCCCTCTGATGAGGACCCCTTGGATTCACTGGTAAATGGACACTACTGAAGAGACCTGGTGTCTCCTAGGTTTTTCAGGGATGCACCAGGAGATGTTACACTGGATAGGACTACACCACGTAGACTGGATAGGACAATATCTCAGCAAGCAATGTATGTATGAGGACACTTTCATTCTAATAAAAATAAAAAAAAAAAAAAAAAAAAAAAAAAAAAAAGAAGAAGAAAATGTGCCAGTAGCTGTTTTCCTTCCTCGAGACTATGTCGCAATGGTAGTTTCTGTTTAACTCAACTTCTTTCAGACTGCCTACTGGGAACAGTTCCTGGCTTGTTAGGTTCAAAAATACAAATGCAGCCCTAGAACTGAGATTATGCTTTGTGAGACCCTGAGGGACAGGGACAAAAAAATCGGGGAGAAAGACTGCTAGTGACATGATGCAATTATCTGCCCAACATACAGCATGAATGCAGGAGATAGACAGCTGCTGGTCTCAAAACCATTCCAGAATGACTGGTCTTTAGACAGGTCAATAATCATCAGCAAGGATAATTCCTTAGTGAAGCACCAGCCGCTCACTTCAGTTATTCAATTTTCATGTGATTTTGAGGAAGCTATAAAGACACATCATAGAAGTAAGGACTCAGAATTCTGAGTAAATAACTTGTAATAATATTTCAAAGTGAAGTTCAACAATTTGCCACCACCTATTTCTTCAACTAGTCTATGTCTCTGCTGTTAAATAAATCAGTGCAGGGACTGTTCTCTCTCCCTGAGGCTAATCTGTACGAACTGGCCACACTCATATTAAATAGCATTTTTCCCTGGTTGCCTCATATATCTCTTCTAATGCTGGTTCATTTTAACATATAGCAATAATATGTGTATGTGTGTGTCTCTTCAGCTCCAAGTATCTGATTTAATGCAGATTAACAAATAATAATTGCTGCTTGATACTTTTTCATTTATTATTTATTGCTGGGGTTTATTTATTAATTGGGATGTCAATATTAATAACCCATCCAAAATTGAGGAATTGCATGCTCTGGGAAACACTGAAGCATCTGAGAGTGCAAGAACTGCTGCGATAAGGTGAGACTGGAGGGCTCCCAGCCTCAATGCTTCCATATTCGTAAGGATTATTGAAATAGCTGTGGTCTATTTGTGAGGACAGGGAAGGGTGGTGGAGACGAAACGCCCCAGGTTTATTCCTGACTCTGCTGGGTGACCTTGAGCAGATGATTCCCTCATTTTCTGCAAAGCCTCCTTTTCTGAAAAGAGCTCCTTTGTACAACCTTTGGAACAGTGCCAATGAGAAGCCCTGTAGACATGCTGGTGTGTTGCTCTGTTACAGGAGAAACCTTTTGTGTCTGCACAGTGCTTAGAACAACAGGGCTTTGAGCCATGGCTAAACATCCAGGTTCTGGCAAAAAGAGCAGGAATCAACAAAGAGCAGTATCCAAGCACTGTTCATACTCCCCTTCCTATCATAGGTGACCCCTGTGACCTAAAAATTACATCCAGCGTTATTATACAAAGCCATGGCCTCTGGCACAAGTTATTAATTTCTTCACACAGCGCACACTGAAACTGTGAAATCGTTGACACAGGATATTGCATACACTTGCAGTGTTTAAAAACTAATTGGATTAATTTCAGGATGGGGGAGGGAGGGATGAATTCCTAAATACAGGACTATAAAACACAAAAATCCCACATCTGTGTCGAAAGACCCTGGACCACAGATCTCCTGACATGGGAAAAGTAGTCTAGGGGAATATATCACTACATTCTCATCCTGCTGTTACAGTTTTTCCTATGCACGTGGTTTTAACTCTTGGGGATATTAGATATGAGTTTAGAGGGACTTTATACTGATCCCGAACAGATATTCCTACCTGTGTTCTTATGGTTATTCATGACTTGCTGACACGGTAGGACACAAATCAGACCACCAGGCAGATTTGTCTGCTTCCTGCTTTTCCAGAGAGTGCACATTTGGGATTATTTTTACCATTTAGACAAGGACTCTCGCCTTTTCTTCAAAGAGCCTGGTAATCTCTTGTATTAGCATTCTGGGGAACAGCTCTGGGTTAACAGGTTCACAACTAGTATAGATTTTCTTTGTTAGCAAGCAAAGTAAAGGGACAAAGAGAAATATGTAGTCCCTGGAAGCCTCTTCAGAAGTTGTTTTTATGTATGTAGGTACTTCTGTCCCTTTGATATCTCAGTGCTTTGATGTCAGAAGTATTTGACAAATCCTCTTGCTTTTGGTCTTGCCTTAATCATTAGGTCTGTTAAGATGGATCCCCTTGAGGTGGATCCAAAGAACCTAAATCTGGGGGAAGAGGTGAAAGATAAATAGTAGTTTTCATGGCTGATCTGTGAAATTTGCCAGCAATGGGAGCTGGAATGGGCCTTCTACTCTCTAAGATGCCTTGAACACACAGCTACACAGGTTTTGGAAAAGGAAGCCCAGAATTAGGATAGATTGTGATTGCCAAGTATGAACAGAAAAGGGCCAAGAAGAAAACTCAAAATGAACTGACTCCCATCTTCAGCCCAAGCTTCAGAGACACAGGCTGACCAGAAATATCAGGAGAGGTAATATCTCTGTAACAAGTTCCAAATGTGCTCACTTCTGCTCTACTTGACTTTCGAAAAGCTCATGTTTGGACCCACAGGTCTCATGGGAGACAGGAGTGATCCAAGCAGAGATGATAATGAGTGGTATTAACAGGGTAGAGTACAAGGTAAATCAGAGACAACAGGTCTGGAAAATTAAAATTTCTCTGAGATAACTCAGTCTGACATTCAGTTTCATTTCTATTTAAAATGGAAATGTTTCATCCTGGATCTGCAAAGATCTAAAAATCAGACATTTCAATATGAAAAATGTCTAAAAAGGCTTTTTTTTCTATTTTTCTCTTTTTTCTTTTTCTTTTTTTTCTTTTTTTCTTTTAAAATGCCCTTGTAGATCTCCAGCCCGAGAATAATCTTCTTCTTCAAAAAAAAACCAAACCAAACCAAACCAAACCAAACCAAACCAAACCAAACCAAACCCTTTCATTATCCCATATCTTTCCTCAGTTAGGACTGAAAATAAGGTATCAGGAGTATCCACAAGATTGCCAGTTCCCTTTCTAATTACCTCCACATGCAAAAAAAAATCAACCTACTGTTGAGGAATCAATGTCAGTTTACTTTCAAACCCAAATTCCTAAAGATGAAACACATGAGACCTCAAGCAGTGATCACTGATGTTCCAGGGAGCCTTAGCTGGGATCCCCTGTTGTTTCCCTGTGTCCTTCCACTTTTTCTGAGTCTTTTTTTTTTCTGTTGCCACCTCTTCTCTCTCATCTTCCACCTGCCCTGTAGCACGTTGAGAGACAGAGTGCCTAACACCTCCTGGTCCACTCCTGGAACAGTTTAATCATCTTATCGTAAGAGAAAAAATGCCCTGCCAAAGTAGCAAAGCCACTTCTGCAGAACATGGTGAGAACAGCTTAACATCTATGCAGATCATACAGGTTTTTAGGCTTTTACTAGGAGATCCCATCTGTTGCTGGCAGCGTGTGAAAGAGCAGTGCTCTGGTACTCATCACAGCACCTCTCTGGGTGTGCAAAATTACCATTGCACAGATGCGGTAAACTCTGTTTTGTGAGGAGCCAGAAACGCTCCAGGCTAAGAACCTGGGGGGATCTAAAAATGAACTGCCGCGTGACTCAGACTCAGTGGTTTAAAAGGAAGAGAAGTGCGGAGATTTTTCTTCTATATATTTAACGACCCCACTTTAGAGAGAAATTATATATAAGTAAAGTTAAATATCACTATTACTAAATAAAGCAAGAGGTTGGAGATTAAATCTGCCTTTGAGCTTAATAATTACTTTACCATTATTCCTTTCGCATTATTTCTAGTTGTAAAAACACCTGTCAGTTCCACCTCTGGTGCTCGGTGCAATGCAAACAAAAACCACGAAGACAAGCCTGGCCCACAACTTTAGGCAACCTTCCTTAAGTCTGTGTAGTTGCCCTGGTAACTCCTTCCAGGAGACAAGAAGATGTAAAGAGACTTTGACTTGAAGGCTTTGACTTTCCTATTAGGATGGATGGGCAGGATAGATAGGAAGGAAAAAAAAAAATTAAAAATAAAAAGGTGATTTACAGGTGAAGGGGAAAGTCCTTCCTGCTCTGACCAGACCTTGTTTCTGATCCAACACACCTTTTTCCACAGGCTTGGTAATTCCAAAAGCACACCTTTGAACATCACATAATCAGCTTCATCTTACCTTCTATGAAATCTTTCCCAGTCTTCCCATTTTATATCACTTGGTGTTTCTAGAATTGCAAAATCTGAGCAACATCTCCAAGTTTTCCCTCCAAACTATTAATTTTTATTTTATTTTATTTTTAATTTCCACTTTAAAAATAAATTTCCAATTTATGGAAATGCTGAAGGAAAGCTCTGAATACTTAAAAAAATCCCTTTCACCACCAGTCTTTAAACAAAGTTGTGCCTAAAAGCTGTCAAGCTGTAAATTCAGATTTAGAGATGAATCCTACAGTTTCTACCACAGGAGAGAGGCATTCTTATTCATCTCATCTGGTACTAATCCAGGCACAGTTTTCCTTCCCATCCCCTTGAAAAATAATTCCTCGGCATCAGAAATAATGAACAAGCAATTCAGTTCAGTTGTTTTAAATAGTCTGCCCTTTAAATAAAAAATAATAATGTGAAGAAGTAAAAGAAAGTGTGTTAACTGATTTAAAGCTTTTATTTGTTTCAAATGACTGTCATTTGTATCCCATAGCAGTGCAATAATGTGTAAGTAATTTCTACTGCATCACACAAAAAAGGCAAACACCTATTTGTTATGAGTTATTTTAGGTGACATTCCATAAACGCTCTGCAATCCATCAGATCCCTGTAATGCATTGGTTTCTCAGCTCAGGTCTTCTGGGAAAAAATAATGAAAGAAAGAAGTGTTTTGAGTGATTTGAATACCTGCGAGTGATTTCTAGCCATAACAAATGAAGGGATGAGACGCCTTGGAAGTTTCTGCCATATTTGCTGAGACGCTTAAGATTAGTTGAAAGTTAAACTTCTAATGATACTGGGGTCTTAATATCAGTCAACAAATATACTTTCAGGGCGGCTGATGGTGTCTCCAACTCTTATAGTCAGGTATATCCACCCCAGATGGCAAGATTACATGCACAGCATCACGAGCCAGACCAGCTTTGTGCTTTCCCACCTCTCAAACCATGAAAATATCTTCCATGGTGACTTGTGAGAGTGGCATGTGGAGGACATGAGACAGGGTAAGGACTGCAAATCTAGTCTGTGTGAGAGTTGGAGAGTTTGCCACCATGCAACATTGTGGCTCCTCCCTCCACCCAGGATTCCAATGTTGAATCTACAGATGAGCTACATTTTGGGTCTTAAGGTGAAAAAGATGTCCTGATGCTGTGAGAACCAGTTTGCTTTTGGTGAAGAAGGTATGGGAGTTGCTTTTATGCGTTTGTACCCAAACCCAACAAGCTGGAGCTCTTTTTGCTTTGCACTGTTCTCGTCTATAGCTCCCTGGTCTCTCAGAACCCTGATTTCTCCTCCCTAGATATCTGCATGCAACTCACACAGCACATCTTCCTCCCAACCTGCAACCCCAGCCAGTTCAGTTGGAAAAAATTACACTGTGGCTACCTAAATTAGGAAGAGATGGATCCCTTCCAATTGAGAGATATTAACACTCTGGTATTTTTTCCCACCAGAAGGAACTCCCTTAAGTGAGACGAGATAAATATTGTTCCTGTAAGACCTTGGGACAAAGGCCATCTTACCAAGAGGAAAGCTGTCTTTGTAGCAGGCGTGGTTTCCTTAGACCTCTGCCACAATCAGCTCTCTCAGCATCGTGAAAATGAAAAGGGGTTGAGTCTTTTTTTCCCTATCTTCTTCTGAGGGCTCAGATAAAATCTCTTCAGATGTGCTTCACTTATCTCCTCCTCTAGTAATATGGAAATCAGGGGCCTCTGCACAGATTGAGAGATTTCTTAATAGCTGAGGAGCATTAGCAATGCTGAACGTATGCGTGCAGTATTTTTGGAGTCCTCAGCTTTAACTATTGCTTATGCTTCCCCACAAACTTCAAATCATAAACACAGCTCCGCCTTGAACTAACACTTCTTGACAAGTATTTGTACGACAGAGGCACCCACAAGCTTCAGCTGGGATTGAGGCAAGGAGTTGTCAGTAAGAAAAAACCTGCCCCTTTGCATGATTACAACCTAAATCTGACTAAGGAGTGTAAATATCATTGCTTTGCAGATGGAAAAGATGGTCAGATGGAGACAGAGAGGCTGTACGTGTCCTGCAACAGCCCAGAGACTCCTGGAGTGAGTCAACCCAGAGTGCTCTCACTCCTGTAGTCAAAGTCAACCCAGTGTGCTCCATGCTTCACCTGTTTTCTGGGAACATGTTGTTGGACAGCCAGCAGAGTTTCTACCAGTGTGTAACTGTGGCATCAGGCAGTCTGGTTTTGTCCTCCATGAGGAGATCACAGGGCTGTTGGAAAGTTGCTTCACCTCAGTCTTCACCTGTTGGCTTGAAATAAATGAAGTACCCAAGTCGAGATTGAACCCCAGGGCTACCTTGATATAACAGTGAGTGGACTTCAGCTGGATTTTGTTGTCTGGTGTTGACAAAGATAAGAGGCATGCACTCGTGTCATTATGGAACACTCCCTGTCAAGTTGAGCAATTGACGATGGACTGCTTTGCGGCAGTGAAGTCCTGAAGTCCTTGGAGCAGCCCAGCGTTGCTCTGCAGTAACCTATGAACTTGTCAGCTAAGAGCTGAACTAGACCATGAGTGATCACATGGGATAACAGGGTGGGCTGAGGATCCCACTGCCTGTCCTACCATCTCACTGTGACCTGCACCACAGTCACTGATGAGACCTATCCGTTCTTCTGAAATGTGAGGGCCTTGGCTCATCTCCTAAACAAAATCCTGTGCTTTTCACTCTCCATCCCATGAAAATGACACTCTCACATTTTACTAAAGGCTTTTACTGCTCTGTTCACCCTCTTTTTCATAGGATGATTCAGATCTTTCCCTACCTTGGCAAAAATCGAGCCTGTTTCAGCCCCTGTTCTAGCAGGAGTTTCACTGGCTCCCTGCCTTTCCCCTGGCTTTGCCTCTGAACAGGTGAGACACGGGACTTGTTAAAAAACCACGCCGTTGACAAAATGTATTATTCAGACACTGACAGACACAGGAAGGCCAGGGTATGTTGTTAGTTGTCAAGTTAAGCAGCCCTTTCACTGCAGCTCTTAACACCTATTACGGTTGCCAGGCAGTGAGCAAGCTTTCGGATGATCCCACATCATCGAGATGCAAAGTGACTTGACAGCTCCAAGGTTGCTTATTACGTTTGGTAGTGGAACTGGGGAAGCTGGTGCTGGCTACCGAGCCATGGGACTACATTTCCACCAAGGAATGACTACTCTAAAAGATTGTGCATGTCTGGAAACCTGTCCCTATGGCCGGGGTGTGCAAATGGAGGAACATAGTTAATTTAAGTTCTTCTCCAAAAAAACCCCAAGAGATCTCTCTATACTGTAGCATGAAGGCAACTGAATAGGAAGGCCATCCAATGTCTTAAGTAGTGAAAAAGCAAGGATAGGGTCTTAAGAGAGGATGGGAAGTACTCTGTCCACCTGCTAAGTACAGACCCTGGAGATGTAGGCCACTAAACCATTCCCAGCACAGACCAAAGTCCTGATAGCCAGGTTTATCAATCCAGCACACCTGTGATGGACAGGGCAGCAATGTGGTCCTTCAGCAGCTCTTCTAAGTGATGCAAAGGAGATATATCAGATTCTGCAGCTCAGAGGATGGAGAAGAAGAAAGTTTCTGTGTAAAACAGCTGTGTCCATCTTTGCCAGACTTACCGCTCAGACGCTTGAGCAAGCACACCAATACCTGTGGAGTTACACACCTGCTTTCTGAGCAAGAACTAATTACAAGCAAAAACATGCTACAGGTTCAGTGGGACAAGGGGAAAGTGACCCAGGCATGAAATCACGCCAATGCCCTCCGTTGTCCAGGGACAAATATTTCCAGTGACCTCGGATAGATGCCCAAAGTTGTAACTCCTCTGAAAGGAAGATGGTTTGGAAAGTCACAAGCTTCTAACAACACAAAAGAAAGTGGCAATGAGTTCCACAGGGACCGTATTGTACCTGTATTAATTAGCATGGGAACAATTACACCTCTGTTATACCCACTGTGAGCCACTGCTTCAGTAAACATTTTTCTAGCAGGTGCTGTTGTAATGAAGGGGAATGTTGCTGTCCTGCAGGAAGGTGTATTGATAGTGCTTCATTTCCAATCATCAGAGACCCCAAAGTTCAGCATTGCAGAAAGTTATTTATACGGTTTTTTTGCTCCTTGTTAAATGCATCTGATATCTTCCCAGCTGTCTTGGTTTTATACTTTGCTGCCATCATCTGTGCTTTGCGGATACTGCATCCTGCTTCTCACAGCACAGACCCAACTCCTCTCCAAGCTGTTCTCCCTTCTTCTAGAGAAGACACTATTGATATATTAGCTTCCTAGGACAGAGCTGTCACGAATTCTGCAGAGGATGAACACCTGAGTGCCCAGCAACATCTGTTTTGGGTAGTACCCACCCCACTGACTGGCAGGACACAGATGGGAGTCTGAGAGATTCAGCTGGGAGGATCCTTTCATGTAGGAACAGGAGCAGAAGTGTAATATCATCACGGATCAGATTTATCAACTGCCATCTCAATTTTTCAACAATGTCAATGTGTGCTTGTGCATTTTCCTCTGACAGGGTTGCGTGGCTTTCCGGCACAGCCCTGAGACAGCCAAAGTCAAACTCACTGCAAGGACAAGTCACCATGGCAGGGCTTTTTAGTTGCAAGTTAATTGACATCTGGCTGTTTCATTCATATTAGTTCAGCCAGAGGATGTGCAATGAGTAAAACTTTGCTGCCTGTAGCAAAGCAAGGCATCTTCCACTTCTCTTCTAATGGCTTCCTCAATAGAAGTCAATGAGTCATCCAACCCCACTGAGGTGAAAAAGATGTCCTACCTCTGGGGCACATAATACCAGAGCCAACAGCAGCTATCATTCAAGCAGTGACTCTTTGAACTCAAGGAGAGGAGTCCAGCTCTAAGTTATTAATATCAGACTCGATGCCAAGAAAAACACATTTTGCAGCTCAGAAACCATCACAATTCTACAGAGGCAAGTATGAACGCCTTTCCTAGGGAGAAAAATGAGAGGCCTAGAGGGAAGTCCCTCAAAAAAAAATGAGGTCTAGAGAAACCCAAGTAGCGGCTGAATTCAGCCAACAACTTCAGCAGAATTAATGCAATGCTGTCCAAAAAAATCCAGGGAACACAGGTAAGAAGTAGCTGGATCCCTTTTTGCTGAATCTCTTGCTTCCCAGTAATTCTAAGACCTAAATTCAGTCAAAAACTTACCAAGGTATATACCAGATTTTGAAACATCTTACTGTATAGCATGGTCATGGCCTCAGTCCGTGCTGAAGCGGTTGTCATCCTCTCCTAGCTATTGCTGAATAGCTCCGATTCAAGTCCTCTTCCTTCTCTCCACCGATGCCCTTCAAGGAAAGGTATATCCTTCTTTCATTACATTCCATCAGAGTCTGATCCCGGTCAAAGGCAAGTTCTCAGCTTCCAGCTGGTTTTGGTCACTGGGAGAAGCTGGACTCAGCAGTCATAGCTTTTGCCGCCTCATAGAATTTCGTAGCTGGATCGTTAAGCTCCTTGATTTCTATGGTATGCTTCTGGAAAAGAAAAATGAACTGACAGTATTTAGCATGGAATACAGTAGGGCTTCTTATTTCTATTTTCCAAGCTCAAGTGCTCCTAGTCCAGTACCTTGAAACTACCCTCAGGACCCACTCATTTAAGTAACGTGTTTGAAGTGTGACCCTGCGTGTAGATCAGTACTTAATATCATGGTATTTTGTTTGGCAGATGTAATTTCTGACTACCTGCTTTTTGCTCCGACAGTGTTTAAATATGAGGCACTTATTTGTTATGAAAATTCTATAACATTTTAATGAATCAAAAATAAATCCCATCTGTTTGGTTTTCCCCAGGAGGAACAGGAAAAGATGTATTAATAGAAATGCTTGGCATTTCTGTTTGAAAAAAAAAAAAAATATATTTGATTATGTAACCAGGGGTAACCACATGAAATTAGAGATGACAAAAATTCAGCAGAACAATATAAAAATCATCCTAGTATTTTAATTTATAGTTTATATCATGCTAGTGGGAATCCCAGGGATGAAGGTGTTGGAAAGCAGAGTAAGAAGACCAGATGTCATTAACCTCAGGAAGTCACAGTTACAAGAAAGGGATTCAGATGCCCACAAGCCATGTGCCATCAGACAGATATGGGCTGGAACAAGTGAAGAAGATTCAAAAACAAAAGGAACTGAGCACTGTGCAATATGGGAAAAGTCTGTCTTCCAGACATGAGTTATCCTAATATCTAATCTAAATCTCCCATCTTTCAGTTTAATGCTGTTACCCCCAGTCCTATCATACAATCATAGAATGGTTAGCGTTGGAAGGGACCTTAAAGATCATTGAGTTCCAACCCCCCTGCCATGGGCAGGGACACCTCCCACTAGAGCAGATTGCTCAAAGCCCCATCCAGACTGTTCTTGGACCCTTCCAGGGATGGGGCAGCCACAGGTTCTCTGGGTAACCTGTTCCAGTGCCTCACCACCCTCACAGTAAAGAATTTCTTCCTAATATCTGATCTTAAGCTACAGTTCAAGCATCAAGGTACTTTTCTGGGACATCCACTTGAGAGATCACACCTGAAATTGCACCCCTTTTCTTCTGAACATCCAAGTCAGTGCCTCTC
Source organism: Thinocorus orbignyianus (assembly GCA_013400375.1). Classification (NCBI taxonomy): domain Eukaryota; kingdom Metazoa; phylum Chordata; class Aves; order Ciconiiformes; family Thinocoridae; genus Thinocorus; species Thinocorus orbignyianus. The sequence goes on along the minus strand of VXBW01007515.1, from coordinate 685,810 downwards.
TGACCCTTGGAATTTGGCTCAATCACAGTCTGCAGTAACTTGGCCATAAAAAAAAAGGAAATCTGTTGCTTTTTTATGAAATTAATCAGGAGATTATTAGTCTCTGCCATTGGTCCTGAATCTTTAAACTGGGAAGGAGAAAAAAAGTAAAATTAAAATCCAAGAATCCTTAATCATTCATGGAACAGAAAGGCAGAGTTACAGATTTGCAAGTGAAACACCTCACACACTAATCAGTTCCACCTTTACTGTCATCATCAGACCTGATAGCAGCATACCATGATCTTCAGAAACAGTCAGTGACCTTATTAAAGAGAACATGATTGCATTCACCACCTTCTAAGTGTCAGTGCTGTCAGCTGCTCTTACCAGGGAAAACCAGGATTCATTCTTGGTAAAGAGGTGAAGGAAAAAAAACCCTACTTTCTGCCTACTTTGCATGAAGAGTAATTTATTTTGTCACTTAGTGACATGGGCAGACACTTGAACAGGGGTTTGTGCTCCTTTTGAAGGGGGCTCCTCTCTTTGATGTGATCCTTTCTCATCCCCTGGTGAAATAACTTTTTATCTGAGCTTTGCCTGTTGCTTTGCCGCATTTAACCAGCCAGTGTGAACCCATTCGTCAGCCTCTCCTGTCTACAGTGCAAGGTCTGAATGTAAATGAATAAATTATGCCAGTTAATTTCTCATGAAGGTAGAAGGAACATATCAGAGAACATAAAGTACAAGACTTCATCAAAACAGGGCAGAAGAGGGAGAGAGGAAACATTTTTCTTAGGGTCTGGGCTTGTGGAGACAGTGTGAGATCATCAGAGATCACGCAAAGGGAACTTTGTTCAAAAGGAGAAATCCATTTCCACGCTGATGTGGATGGAAGTAGAACTAGCAGCTGGGAAGTAATTTAGTTAAAAGTGGACCAGGCTTTTTGATTCATAGGAAATTCCCGCACTCACTGAATTTCTCAGTTCTGAAATTGAATATCACCATAAATGCGGGTGACTTCAAAGACATCAGAACAGAAAACTTTAGCTGGAATAAAAGGTTTGCTTCAATGACATCAGAACACGCTGGTTTGCTTTTTCAGGTTTATTTTTTGGTAGTTTTTTTTTTCCCCAAGTCTTAAAATATATTGCTCAGACAAAACAAAGGGATCTGTTTCAAACAGGCAATTTTAGAAGAAGTACTGAAACATTCTGTCCTTTTCAACATTGTAAAGAAATGTTTGAATGCCTGACATCTGTTGCTGAAAATGGTGTTCTTCCAATTGTTTGAGCAAAGTTTCTCTTCTTCCTGAAGTTTGCTGAAGAATTTCTGCACCCCACTAAAAAGAAGATATTCTCATTCTAACTTCCCACTTCTTCACTTTGGCTTCTTACACCAAGTAATTCCAAACTTTTAGAAACTGGATGATGACGCACACATCTGGGAGATCTCGGATCAGATGGGCATGAAAAACATCTGTGTATCTATGATGGACACTATGCTGCACCAATCCTGACCTGTTTTGGGAGTGACCATGTTGTGTAGGCATGATAAAGTAGCTGATAAACATCCCCTCCCGGAATTATCATGTTATTGTTTTAATCTGCAGAGGAAAAAAAAAAGATGTTTAGGAGCCAGGCAGGCATAGGACAGGGAGTTGTGTTTGCTCTACATGGTCATTATGTATGACTCCAATGGGCTGGAGAAAAATAAATAGTGAAAAAATCCTCTATTGGTCCTCAAAAACACTTTATTCACAGAGTGCTTCTGATTCCCAACATGTGATATGTTCCACATGTGTCTAATAACTGCATTTGATGCCTGACAAATAAAGCACAATCAGCTCTCTGGCAATTCATCTCCTCTAGACTTGTTCTGTCTGTGACTTCACATCATGTCTATGTACATTCACACAGACACCCTGATGTAATTTATTTACACGTGTGAGAATGCTTAAAAAAAATAATAAATAAGAAAGAAAATTCCTTAAAAAAACCAAACCAAACCAAAACAAAACAAACCCCTAAACTCTGAAGAATGTGTAGCACTTGAAACCAGGAGCTTTTGTGTTGTGAAGATGAAGCCTCTAAGGCTAAAAATACCTCTTTGTTATACGAAGAGGGCACAGATTTAAAGAGGCAGTAGATGGAAGCAGTGTATTTTCCTTCGGGGGTACTCAGCTGTGGTTAGTCACCAATAGATCTTCCATCTGCACTGCTGAGAGGCTGTAATTTCAAAGAGGAGAGTAGAGCTCAGTACATTAGCAAGAAGGTCTTGCCTTATTCAGGGTCTTGCACCTATCTAAGGCCCCAATCCGCCCTATGTGCTGTCTACCAGGGGTGCAGAGAGATTTGTGGAGGTCACCTGGTCTTCAGTGATTTGTGTGGAGAGCTATTCTACACAAATCTAAGTTATGGCAGTAGATGGTTCAGGTTGGATTGGTCAGCAGTGTACTTGCCCAACTCCCTAGATGTTATTTTACAGCCCTAGGGACAATCAGCAACCCATGGTAAGATGAAGCATGCTGGGAAGATTGCCTTCAGGTGAAAGTCTTCTCGTAATCTCAGCTGAAAAAAATAAAAGCCAACCACAGGAATCCAACTAAATCTATTATCCAGGCTTTCTGATATGAGTGGGGTGGAGCTGGTATCTCTGTGTCCTGAAGATGGAGGGTAAGTCTTCTCCCCTTCTGGAGGGACACTTCTTTTTCCATCTACAGAAGTGTAAGTACTTGGTTTGATTAAGGACTGAGTTTATCTCATCTCAGATCAAGTGTCTACAAAGACTATGTCTCCACCAGAACCAGCTGTCTTCTTATAGGCTAAGGATTTACTAGCAAGCGTCAGTGAAATTTAGTGTGTGATCTATTTAACAAAGGCAGGAATCTAATCCAGGCTGATATATACCAAGCCCTGAACATCACTGACTATTGAATTTCTCTACATTGATTGGACAGATTGACTTCCTCAAATGAGGACAACTTAATTAGATGGCTCCCTTTCCTACCTACATCTAAAGTGCTCACAGAGATACAAGGATCTTGTGGCAAAACCTGGCCCTGAATTCCAGCACCACAAGCTTCAAAGTAAGCTCTCTTTGTAGGACCAGGGTCTTGACAGGTTATATTGGGTCTTGCATAATCCAGCAGATCAACATAGGCTGTTAATGACTTGGATGACTCCTGGTAGGAAATACAAATGAGTTTATTCCCTACACAATGGTCTCAGCCTGGTATGGAGTCAAATTTTACCCATGAATAATTCTGGGAACAGGCACATGGAAGAGGCTGAGATGGCCTAGGATGGATGTCTTTCCCAGAAATTGTAGAATATGGCCAACTTTGGTACCAAGCTGAAGAAATGGTTATCTTCTGAAGATCTCTGTTGACAGGACCACAGATGTTCCTCTCTGAGTTTCTATAGATACTCAGGGTACCAAAACCAGATTAGAGATGAAAAGTGGGTCAACAATTATGATCTAGTCTTCAAGCAGCAAGTGACACTGAGGAGGAAGCCTGTTCTGAACTTTCCAGGGTCAAAAAAGCTTAGGTGGGTAATCAGTCTTCCTTTGGCTGCTGCCTAGCAGATTCCTAGAAATTGGCAAGTGGAAGCTCCAGGGTCTGTTTTTTTTTTCTGCTTTCCTTCTTCCATTCTCTTTCTCCACCTTTCCAGCCTGTGAAGGGTCTGCTTTGGAGAAGGGAAGGAGAAAAAGTCCCTCATCCGGGATGGGACACTGCAATGATGGTTACAACAGCGCCCCTAATACTAAGAACATTGATAAAGGCGAACACATGAACAGCATTAATTTTGAGTTTATCTGATGCAGACTCAGTGTCCATCAGCGGCATCTAAAAAGTATTATGAATAGATGGTAGGCAGAAATTGTTCATCTAGTTTAATCCTGAAAATATCTTATGACCCATAATTATATATTCAAGCACCTTGAGTTCATTAGAGAGATGCTACTAATTATATCTGCTTGTAGACATCTCACCAGTCAAATCTCGAGAGCTAGAACCACTCAAACTTATACATATTTTTTTTTCCATCCTCCTTTTCTTCAGTTCTCTCACATTTTCTTTCTCCTCCTGTGCACAAGCCCTTGAATTATTTCCCACTCACTGATGTCCGATTCTCTGCCTCAACCTAGATTCAAGGTTTTCCCCTCTTGCCTCCTCCAGCAAGTTCTCATGCAACTCACTGTTCGAGTCAGTTCGTGATGGGCTTTGACAATGTCAAAGGAGAAGAGAAAGAAAGAGGAAGAGAGGATAAAAAAAAAAAAAAGCCTTGTAAAGATTAGTTTTTCAAGGAGGGGAAAAAAAAAGAAAACAACCCTCAGTCTGGAGGGAAAGTTTAATTAAAAAGAGCAGAGTTTTTAATTACCAGGGAAATCTACTTGAATGATTCATTTGCATAATCCCGACGGCAGTGGGAGAACAGGCAGGAAAGAGATAAGGTTTCTTTACAATCCTTCTCTTGCTTTTCCATATCTCTCAAAAAATGACTGATCCTTCACTCCTCTCTCTCGTTCCCTACTACATTGTCTTCTCATCTGATTGCACATTTTGGCCCCAGGCCACCTGCTTGTTTGGCTCTTCCCTTGTTATTGTATGATGTGTTTTGGCACAAATGATGCAACTTTTTTTCCTGCTGGCATTGTCTAGGTGAGGTGTAACCAGTCCCTCCCTTCTTCTCCCACCATACCTAGACTCTGATGGATCGCCCTTGATCGCTGAGCATTGACATGGGTTATCACTTGGTGACATTCCGAGTGAGAGCAGAGAGAAATTTGTCAGCAGAGAAGCCAGCCAGAAGGTCAAAATGCCTTTAGCCAGTTCTGGTGGTCAGCAAAAGAATAACCCATGAACATAGACACCCCAAAGATGATTCCAAGGTAGATACAATAAGGTTTCCACACACTGCATGGAGAACCATGCATTCTTCTTACCCCTATTCTCAAACTTCTTGCAGCTGCCTCCAGGATAGTTGGCCAGCATCCTTCTTGCATGGCATCTGGGGGCACCAGCACTGCAAAATGTGTCAGTGGCAGAGGAAAGGAAGGTATGTACCTGATGGACCCCACTACAAACCTTGTCCTCTAGCTGATATCTGGTGACATCTTCTCCAACATGTCTTATACCAAGTCACCCCAGAATCCTGCATGTCATCTCATGCACTGCTGCTTGGTTTGTGGTCACCTAGTCAGCCTGTCTTATCCGATCCTCTCCTGGGAGATGGAAAGTAGGCTTGAAATGAACTTAGATCTCTAAGTGTTATGACTCACATGCTTTCTGTTTGTATTATTGACTTGCTACCCATTGAAAGGCTCATTCCTTTCTAGCACGCTGAAACACACAGATAAAAACCTCATGTTCTGTTCCGCAATCAACTTCGCTGATAAAATGTCAACTTGCTCCTTCACACACTCCTGGCCTGTACCTATAAGCAGTTCTGCAGGGAACATCTGTGGGCAATTGTGATCCAGGGAATAAGTGGAATAGGAAAAGTGACCCTATATCCCAAATGTGGGAGGGTGAGAAGGTAAGTCATGTGGCTGAAGCAATGATGTCTCACTTGTTGTCAAGGCAGACAGGGATTCCTGGTTAATTCTATTTACCTGCCTGCAGAAAGGTAATTACATAGGAAAAGACAAGCGAAGGACATCTGCCTGAAGGTGGAGATGGAGTTCTCCTGACCTTAAGCACACCATAATCCGGGACCTGGGTGAGTGTTGAACCATGTCCTGTGCTCAGCACTCCTCCAGACGAGTCCAGATTTGAACATGATCATGGAACTCAGTTGCTCATCAGAGAGGCGTTTAACTCTCCTGAATCATGGTACTTTAACCCTGGCAGACCCTTTTTCTCCCTCACTGTTTGCTGGGCTGCTCCCTCCCTCACTCCCCTTTCCTCCCTCCTTTGTAAGTTAGCAGAAAAGGTATTTCCATGCTTTTGTTGTAGCAGCAGTTGAAAAGTTCTTTTGTTGTTGCTGCTTTTGACTCCCTGAGGCTGGAAAATTGATGGGAACATTATGACAGGAAGAGGGTTGTCCAACCTTTTGCCACTTTCTGACATCTTTGATATTAACATATCTTAGTGATGCTGGAAACCAAGAAGGGATGCAGTGGGTCAGACAACAAGCAACCTGTATCTTTCCATAAAATGTGAGAGGTAAAAAAAAAAAATCAATTTAAGAAACACAGAGAGAGGAACAAATATAAATCTAGAGAAAAAGAGAATTATAGACATCTAGAAGGGAGCAGGGAATAGTGTTCATCTGGGCACAGAGGGACCACATGTGTCCGAATGAGGATGTCACAACAGAGCACTTAATTCCTCCAGTCCTCTCTGCCCACAATACAGAGGCTTGGGAAAGGACAGTTCAGCATCTCCATCTTTAGGCTGGTGGCTGAGATGCAAAGCATGGCTTTTTCTTTTGTAATTAAGCTGAGGGGGTGAGACGCACCACAGGAAACAGCCAGAAAAACTGATTTCTCCTTGCATATGCACCCACGCATGTGTCAAGGTGCGTGCAGCACTGCATGAGGATGCCTAGAGAGCATATTTTAGGGGATCTGCACTGGACCGGGTTGCCCTGGGAGGTGGTTGAGATGAGCATCTCCAGGGAAGCAAAGGTGAGGCTCCATGAGGCCCTGGGCAACCTGGTCTAGTTGGGGGTGTCCCTGCGACTGTAGGGAGGTCGGACTAGATGAACTTTGGAGGTCCTTGGGCAATTCTATGATTGATTATATGATTCTATAAAGCCCTGTTGGCCTTGAAACATAAGGGTGTAAAGAGGTGGTTGCCTGTATATATTCAAGGAGCTTCATGGATGTGGCAAAAGGTGAATTGTGTGTGTGCACACAATCATTTTCTCTGTGTGAGTACTTGGAGACCTGCATCAGAGCAGGCAGGTCCAAGCCCAGTGCATATTGGCTTTAAGGAAAGACGGGGCTGTTTTGAGGGAGCAAGGATATTTCTGTGTGTGAGAGGCTGTGGGCACGTTGCAAGCACCGAGTGTCTGGGTATGCGTGAGTACAGCAAGGCAGGAGAACTTGTTCCAGCCTGTGAGGGGGAGGTACAAGCCTGCACACACACACACACACACACACACGTGTGTATGTGTGTGGAGAGACTGTGGTCCACGTGTCCTGGTTTGTGGTAAAACAGAGCCAACTTTCTTTCCAGTAATTTTACTTTTCAGGTTTTGGTTTGGTTTTTGTTTGCTGGGTTTTTTTGGTTGGTTTTTTTTTTTTTTTCAGTTACTTTTTGAGTACTTTCACATTTCCAAATGTTCTGAAATTAACAGCAAGTTTTCCTGACAGCGTCTGCTTGCAGAGTGATAAGAACCTGATTGTTTCTAATTTATACCAAGGAACGGTATGCAGAGAGGTTTCTGCTTCTACTTATCGCTATAACAACTGAGGTCAGTTAACTTCATTATTCTCCCTCTTGGATGGTGAGAAGCGGGGGTCACACCTGTGGGAAGGAGCAGAGAGGACCCCAAAACTGACCAACAGTGTATTTCATATCCCATCTGCCCCATGCTCAGTATAGAAGCTGAGGAATCAAAGGGGTCAGCTCTCCTTCTTCAATGGCTGGTGTCCAAGGAGAACACCTGTCTTTTCGTCTGCCTTTGATCTTGATCCATGCATACCCAAATCCAGTTCCTATCTGGAGCTAAGTCCAATCTGAGACTTTCCCTGTGCCTGCTAGTGATGTGATCATCATCCAGAGAGCTCAAAACTCGTCTTTCATCTAATGAGAATATCAATAAAATAATGAAATAAAGTAGTTCAGTTTCTTTTTTTAAACTCTTAAGTCTCTCTTCTCTCCTATCCTTGTCTCCCTGAATGAACAGAAGTAAAAGGGACCATCTGGTGGTCATTTTAGTGGCCAGCCTAGCCCAAACCACAACATCCAGTGGTGGAATTGCTATCCCTGGAGATATCTAAAAGACGAGCAGATGTGGTGCTTGGGGACATGTTTTAGCGGTGATTTTGGCAGCGTTAGGTTGATGTTTGGACTTGATGATCTCAAAGGTCCCTTTCAACCTAAAGAATTCAGTGTTTCTATGGTCCATGTGCTTGTGTGGTGAGTAGCAGACACGTGGATGCCTGTGCTCGACAAGCCCCTGCATCCACGCCTGAGGTAGGCGGCAGGTGGGTTTGCTCTCATGTTTCTGGGGGTATGATTCAGGCATCTGCATCCACGCTGTAAGCAGTATATCTGTGTACAGTAGGCACTGAGTGTGTTCAGTAAGGATGGGTTCTTCTCGATGCCTAGGTGTGCTGCAGGTGCGTAAAGAATCAGCACAGGATATTTGTGCATCAGGATGTGTGCGTGTAGATGGATGCCTTCACCATGGTACGCAACGGAGGGGAGAAGGAGAGACTTCTGACCTTCACTCCATCCCGAGACTATTTATGCTAACCAGCAATTCCCAGTTTTACCTGCATGCACTGCTGGAGAAAGGAGAAAACTAGAAGGGAAATTTCAGCTGTCAGCAAAGCATCAGCTGCCAGCAGTGCGCTGCAGCTGATAAAGTGTTGTAGGGGCCATCAGATCCTGTGCCCAAAAATAGATCCTAGAAGTGAACTAATATTAATGACATGTGGAAAATCAGAGGCTGGGACCCAGAGAGGAGTCGCGCAGGTAAATTTGTTAACAGGGTAACCGTGCCTTGCAGGTTCTCCAGCAGATTCAGTGGCCATCATCCCAGCCAACCAGAACTATAGCTTGGGTAGCAGAGCTCAGATTTTGAGTCCTCCAATGCCATCCCTTAATTTTCCTGGTCTCTTTTGTATTTCCTGCTGATCTCCTCTGTCTTGCAAGCTCCTTCTTGCTTTCTGTACTGCCCCCAGCCCACATCCCATGGCTGCCTGCTCTCCTTTCCTGCAATGCAGATGATTTCTCTCCTCTGCTTCTACAGGGATTTCCCAAAACAACTCAGATACTGAAGGTCTCAAAACTCTTTTTGAGTGAAATGTTAGGCTTACAGCTGGACTTGGTGATCTTAAAAGTATCCTTAAAAGCTCCCTTCCAACCTAGATGATTCTATGATTTGATAACAGATTATCTGTAAGCATTCTCTGTTCTTCCATGTGCCCTGCCAGACTCCCACGCCTGGAGACTCAGGTTCTTGCCTGTACAAGGTCTGGTGTGAAAAGATTGTTTTTTGCTGACAAAAGAGAAGCTAAACTCCTTTCTGTCTGCTACACGATGCAAAAGACATAGGCAGGTACCTAAGTTTCTTTATGCACTTGCACCGTCCTGTTCAAAAACAACTGCCAGCTACACAACCTGTAACAAACAAATCACACCAGGAAAGAGGTCAGATTGTACAAATATGCAAATACTCATCTTCCTCTGGTTAAAGCCCAGCAGAAGGTGTCTCACAGGGTGTCAACACCATGGTTGTTGTAAACCTCTAGCAGTCCAGGACAGCCAAATATAAACATCCAAGCTTTCTCATAGAATCATAAAATGATTTGGGTGGGAAGGGACCTTAAAGATCTTCGAGTTCCAACCCCCATGCCATAAGCAATGACACTTCCCACCAGACCAGGTTGCTTGAAGTGTCATCTAACCTGATCTTGAACACCTCCAGGGATGGGGCATTCACAGCTTCCCAAGGAAACCTGTGCCAGTGTCTCATGGCCTTCAGAGAAAATAATTTCTTCCTAATATTATCCTTTGAGAATTATGCAGGGAACCCTGAAGGAAAGTCTTTTCTTCTGTGTAAGCAAGAAGAAAAAAAATCATGATAGATATGACCTTTTGTGGAGTTAGGGAGAATGTCTAGGTAGGAGCTCAACGCTTCCTTTTCATCATTAATTTGCTTTTTAACCAGTACTTTTCTTCACCAGTAGAGAAATCACACAAAGGCTGACTCCTTTCAGTGTGTTGTATTTACATCCATTTTCACAAGGGAAACTGAAGTGTCCTGTTGCCCTTCTCGTTCTCCCTGAATTCTTACAAGCTGGTTTCTTGGGGATCTCATCTCCACTTTTGCAGAAAGTCACTGCAATTTTTCTGGCAGTCCCAGTGGCCATGCAATAGCCTGTTTTCCAGGAGATGGTTTTGGAACTAAAGAAGATGATGCTCTGCATCTCATTCTTTCTGGGCAACAGTAAAACTTTGTCACTGTTTCCAAAGACTTCATGCATTTGCTAAAACTCATCAGAAATAACACAGTTCAGGCAGGAAGGATTTATTGAGTCTAAAACTGATGTCATGTGGGACGGGAGAAATGAGATGGCAATTATCAGCTGGTAAGCCTGAGCATCAGTTCCATACAAAATAGTGAAAGCAATGTTACTAGAAGCAATCAATAAAAAAACAGAGGGTCAGAAGGCAATTAATGTCAGTCAATGGGCTTTTATGGAAAGGGTCCTTGTCAAGCCAGCCTGATTATGTTCCTGATGAGATAACAAGACCTGTGGTACTGGTAACTACATCAATATAAGTCTTTTCTAAAGGGTTTCATTCATTTCCAGCAGTCTGATATTTTTAAATTTCTTTTTTAAAGAGTGATATAAATATAAGATCAATTAAGAGCTGGTAAAATGACTAATCTCAGAAAGAACTTGTCAATGGCAAATCATCACTGAAGCAGGTTCCGCAAGAGCTATTCAACATCTTTATCAATGATTTGGAAATAAGACTACAATTGCTGCTGACAACATTTCTTAGAGAAAATGATTGCCTCCCGGTAGGGCTGAGCGATTCTAGAGAGACATCTGAATTGTTTGGGAAACTTGACCAGTTCTGAAATGAGTCAAGTTAGCCCCTTTGAATACAAATCTTCATATCCAATGCAGACCAACTAATTTGAACAGAAAATGAGAAACCGTAAAGGACTTAACCTCCAGGGTAGACAGTACAAACAATACAACATGAACTGATTTCCCAGAGAAAATGAATAGCAAAAATTGTTGTGGTTGGACAGGATGATCTCCAGAGTCCTTCCAACCCATATCATTCTGTTATTATGTGTGTGTTTATTAGAGGATTAATTCAATTATTTTGGTCCATACATGTAATATAGGTAAGACTGACAGTGGAAAAGTGTGTTTTAAAAACCTGTAAGAGGTACAAAGAAGGAAGGCAAAAAAAAAACCCCAAAACAACCAATCAACCAAAATCAATTCTTAACTGGCAAAATATGTTCAAAGTCTTTTCAGTAAATGGAATTCTGAGAAGTTCTGTGATGACTTTGCTCAGCAAAGTCAAAACATTATGAGTTACATAAGAAAAGCAAGATGAGACAAACATCAGGAAAAAAAATCAGGGTCTGGACATTAAAGCCTCACAGACTTATGTGTTTGTGTAGCTAAACTAGCTAGATAGGCATCTTTCTGTTCTGAATATTTTATCATGTTTCTCATTTGATGCACTTTCATCCATCGATCTGCATTTATTCAGAAGATGTTGATCTCGGAGAGAGCAATACCCGGTACTTAACATCAAATTGCAGGCTTAGGTGTTAGCTCTTTCCTGATAAAGCAAACAGAATTCAGAGTTATAAAATCACCAGATTTTTATAGTAGGAAGATACCTTTAAGACCATGAAGTGCAAACATTAACCCAGTGCTGCCAAGTTACTACTACACCACGCCCCTCCACACCACATCTACACATCTTTTAAATACCTCCAGGGATGGCAACTCAGCCACTTCCCAGGGCTGCCTGTTCCAATATTTTTTGCTAATATCCATTTTTTTTCCAGAGTTTTTTGTTGATATCCAGCCTAAACCTCCCCTAGTGTAACCTGAGGCCATTTCCTCTTGTCCTACCACTTGTTACTTAGGAGAAGAGACCAAGCCTGACCTTATAAATCTTGAAAATAACAGATTTATATTAAAATCAAAGACAATAAGTAACTATTGCTTCAAACTGATCAACAAAAATGATATCAATTAAGAGGAAACCATGAGAGTGATCTTCATGTTTAGCTCAAGTAGAGTGGAAGTGGGGATGAAAGTAGGGATTTAAAGTGTTATCTCATGCTGTCTGTCTCTGGTCATTCTTCCAGCATCAGTTTCCTGTTTTGCAGGAAATAATCTTTAGACCAAGCCTTGCTAATTAGCCAAATGCAGGCAGTGAAAATTACTTAAGAGTCTATGTATGTTGCCAACTGGCTGACCATGTTTGACCTTGTCTGCTGTAAACACAGGTTGTGATGGTCAACCGTTTCTTACAATGCTGAGGAGAAACCTGTGCCCTCCAGGGCAGTCACTGAAGGCATCTGAATTTTTGTAAACCATCACACCAATTATTTATACAGATTATTCAAAGCAGTTCCCTCTGTCAGCTGGCAGTCATTTTAATGAGATGCTATATATCACAGTTATCACAAAAAATGCAGAGTAAATACCACAGAACGGATGAAGTTGCACAAACAAATATTGAGTTAAATACATGAATCGGAATCCAGATGTTTAGAATTCTTTGTGTGCTTTTAGTCACATAATTCTGTGCTTCAGAATAAATGAAATCAATTATTAATGCTTTCCTCCCAAAACTAAGATAAATTAGGAAAATTGTCATGAAGATAAGGCAATAAAATGCATAGTTTATATATTTCCTGTGGATTTCTGCTTTCTAAGTTGTTAGGACAGGTTTTCTTCTAGCTTGTTTCTTCTTGTGGACCGAATCTTGACTCTCTGAGGACAATGCAATGGATAAAAAAGAGAAAAGAACTCTGTATTTATGTAAAAGCTCCCCAAAACAGGTGCTCGGGAGGCTTTACAATATGGGTTCTTCTATTTAATGAGTAACAGAAGTTGTTAGTTCCCAGAAGGACCAGGTGCATTTCATAACCTGTGTGTGCAGAAATTAACTGCAAAAAGCTTATTATTTGTTGTGTTTAACTTTCAGTTAAAAACTAAAAGCTCCTTCCTCCTACCAACTGTCCTGATTACAAGAGTAGTCTGCCGTTCCTATGCCCAATGCCAGTCAGGAACAGAAATCTTTGAGAAAAGAGCAGACGAATGTTGTTGGGAATAGCTTGGAAACAGCTGTTCTTGCCTTCAGGCCTGCACACTTAGGACTAAGTGACCTGGTTTACCCAGCCCATCTTTTTTTTTATGGTTTATATCCCTGTCTGGTGATAATTGGTGCATTTCTAACTGTTATTTAAACTCCATTTCAGAGAATATTAGCTATTAATTACCTCTCGCCTTGTTTCAGCTATTGCATTTGTCAGTAGAAACATCTAAAGTGGAAACAAATTATGCTAATTCTTTGTGAAAGTGATTAGGCAGGGGTTTTGTTTTATTTTCATTTTGGTTTAGGAGGATTGTTGGGGCTGTTTTTTGGTTTGTTGCCTTTTTTTTGTTCCCGGCACTGATCTTGCTGAACCTCTAAAACACTAACTTGGCATGCTGTCTTCAAACAGCTTTGTAAGGAGGATAAAGATGGAAATAAATAGACATATGGTGCACATGAGCCTAATTCATGCAAAGTTGCTCATCCCTGGCAGATGGAAATGGATGTTTGAGTACCTTGGTTAGAAAGCTGCCTTAAAACTTACCTTCTTTTTATCTTCGCTTCGTCATCAGCTTAGCTAATGAGCAGCTCCAAGGCAAATTTTCTTCTTGCTCAGACTCTCATGCAAATGAATTTTCCAGTCGCATGTCCTCTTTGCTCCTCCTCTCCCCATCCAATTGAGAGTTTAGATGACAGACCTATTACTTTAATGGCAAGAAATGTAAAGTATGCCCAAGCTGTTCCCAGTGTTAACGCAGAAGAGGTTAGTCTGATCTAGCAGAGATAGAGAAAGGGGAAAGAGAGGCATGAATGTGTCTGAGACTTCTTCACCATCGAGTGGGTTATTCCTTTAGGTCATTCTCCACCATCAGTAGATCAACAAAATTCACTTATGCTGATTTTTTTTTTTTTTTTTTTCCCTGGACATACCTACTGCCTCCTGAAAACTGAAAGAATCCTGCAGGAATCTGCACTCCTTCCTACCACTTCTCTTTGTACTATAGTCCATCTTCCTCTACCTTGTCTGTTTTCTAAAGCAGCATAAAGAATTTAGAGGGAGTGGGTCCAGCAAGGAAAATGAAATGTTAAGGAAAATTAGGAAATTTTAAGGAAATTTAAAGGCCAATCTTAAAATTTCTTATCTCAGATCAAGGCAAGTGGAGAGGATAAACCAAAACCTTGAGAATATAAAATGAGATGGAGGCAGCAGGAAAACTTCAGGCACTAGAAATATCCATGTGGCTTGGGAAAACTAAAGCTAGTATATATAATTATATTTCGTAGAATCATAGAATCATTTAGGTTGGAAGAGACCCTTGAGATCATTGAGTCCAACCATCTACTCTACTCTACAAAGTTCTCCCCTACACCATATCCCCCAACACCACATCTAAACGACTGTTAAACACGTCCAGGGATGGCGACTCAACCACCTCCCTGGGCAGCCTATTCCAATGCTTGAGCACTCTTTCTGTGAAAAATTCTTTCCCAATGTTCAGTCTAAACTTACCCTGTTGGAGTTTGAAGCCATTCCCTCTTGCTTTATCACTAATTACCTGTGAGAAGAGACCAGCACCAACCTCTCTATGGTGTCCTTTCAAGCAGTTGTAGAGAGTGATGAGGTCTCCCCTCAGACTCCTCTTTCTCAGACTAAACAATCCCAGCTTCTTCAACAGCTCTTCGTATGACTTGTTTTCCGTGCTCTTTGATTCATTTCACAGAATCAAAGAATGGTAGGGGTTGAAGAGACCTTTGGATTTCATCTAGTCCATACCCCTGCCAAAGCAGGGTCACCCAGAGCAGGTTGGGCAGGAACACATCCAGGTGAGTTTTGAAGATCTCCGCAGAAGGAAACTCTACACAGTCTCTGGGCAGCCTTTTCCATGGCTCCAGCACCCTCACAGGAGAGATTTTCCTCATGCTGAGGTGGAACTTGCTATGCTCCAGCTTGTGTCCACTGCCTCTTGTCCTGTTGCTGGGCACCACTGAGTATAGCCTGACCCATCCTCTTGATACCTGCCCTTTAGATACCGATAAGCATTAATGAAATAATTTGTTTCCATAGGAAAATAAAGTTTTTTGTCATGGATTTTCAAGGACTCAGATACTAGCCAGTCTAAAAGGGATTCACTTGGGACTGTATGCCATTAGAGGAGGTAAAGAGAGTCTCAGTATTATGCTTTTGCTCTGGGCTGAGGTTGCCTACACGGACAGTTATTAAAGCCCAGATGATGCACAGCAAGTGATTGTGTACAGTAACTTTAGCCTGTGCTTGAGCTTTGATCCTTAAACACATACAAGCTTCAAAACAAGCACAGGGCAGGTTACATGTGCAACTGCCCCTGGAGTGTTTGCAGATCAAACCATTTCAAAATCCTTTTATTCTCAACTCAAAATCCTTTGGGTTCTTTCGGATGACGCCTTTGGTTTGGGCAAACGTACAAGCTTTGTCCTTTGAGTCAGAATTATTCCCTTCCTTCCCAGTCATTTGGCATGAGGTAGGATCCCAAGGTTACTATGATTTTATATATATATATATTTATTTTTTTTTAATGATAAATCAGAGAAAGCTCTTGCTGGAGAAACCCCTTCGTCTGCATACAATAAACCAAGGAGCTCTTGGCTGCCACTTGCCCTCTGGCATTTTTCGATGGCAGAAAAGAAGGAAGAGAAATGAGCCCAACCTTTGGATCGGAGCAAGTCCCTAACTTCCAAGGGAAGCTGCTTCCTGTTGCTCAACATTTCAACTTTTGCCAGGGGGTGAATGTAACAGCTTGTTGCTGCTTTTTTTTATTTTTTTATTTTTTTTTCCTGCCAGAGTCTTCCCTGGAGAATGGCTCATAGCTGCTCTTTGGAGTTCCTAGCTAAAAATAAATGCAGTTTGTAGAAGCAATTTGTATTCTGCTAACCCTGCTGCAATGCTCTGCGCCCTCTCTGTGTTACTGGCTGGTTTACCCTCTCAGCACATTACACACACTGCACAGAGAGGAATAATCTCACACAATGCCACGGCTACTACAGTTCATAATAACAGTGACGCATTCGGTATAAAACCAGTGCTGTGCTCTTTGGAGTCGCGTTGCAAAATAATTGCAGCAATTCTCCATCACAGGCAAGGTTAATTAGTGTTGCATCCCCTTCCACTTTTCCAATTTTCTTCTTCAGCACCAGGAAAACAAACTGATTCTTGCATGAATTAAAAGGCGGTTTTGATCCCCGGTGCGGCAAACGGTTTCCTAGAGGAGTCCTGTTTGAATTGGTGGGTTTATTCCTTGGACAGAGACTTTTCAGGATCAGCTGGAGACCTAACCAGAAGAAACAGCCTAAGGAAGTAATGTGGCCATTGTCTGCTGCCTGATTTGTCTGCTGAAGGCTGTTATTGATCCTCAGGGAGAAGCTGGGAAAATTGGATGGGTTTTGGTGGGATGCCCTTCTCTGACCAAGCTCTCTAGTATTTTTCACTCTCCCTGCAGCATCAGAAGCAACAAGCCCTATTCATCAGAGCTCCCCATCTGCTCTCTACCATCTTTTATTTCTTCTTTTCCCACAATCCAAACAAATCACTTCAGATAAAGTCCATCGCTCAATAGCATGTATGTGTGTATTTCCCATGAGAGTTCCCAAACCCTACAGATAGTTCTGATTTCTCCTGTCCCACACCACTGATACCCACATGTATGTTGGGGTATCATAATATTTTTCTCTCACAGTCCCTTTCAAGGTTAATCTTCTTATATCATAAAGGACATAGAACTGTTGGAATAGGTCCAGCGGAGGGCTACAAAGATGATTAGAGGGATGAAGCACCTCTCCTGTGAGGACAGGCCGAGAGAGCTGGGGCTGTTCAGTTTGGAGAAGAGAAGGCTCCAGGGAGACCTTAGAGCACCTTCCAGGATCTGAAGGGAGCTTACTGTTACTCTGCAGGTACTCTGTGTCTCTGCCTTGGAGAGATATTTGTATCCCTGACGGGAAAGCAGGATGGGGAGTCAGACAGGAAACTTGCTAAGCACTTTGCTGAAGTGTTTATTATCACTGAAACCAGTCTTGCTCCTAATGAGTTCCCCTGCTATATATCTGAATGTCAGGCGTGCTTTCAGGGAACCAGGCTGCCATTCATCACTGGTTAATCTCTCCTTAATGGGCAACACGTGAGGAGAAGCCACCAGGAGATGTGGGGTCGTTAATGGGACAGCAGAGATGAAACGGGGGAGCCAAAGTGAAAAGCCTCATTAAGTGTATGGGCAGCCTGAGGAGAGAAGTTTTCTTAATATCGCTGTTATCGTGCTATCTGTCAAGAGTGGATCATCTCACAGAGCGAGGTTTCAAGCCACCCACATATGCCCAGGCTTTGTGAGTAAGGTCTTTTTTTTTTTTTTTTTTTGATAGCTGAGCATGTAGGAATATTTGTGCAGCTATAATATGAAGGAATATTTTATAGCCTCTATTAATAAAAAGGTTGCACTTGAGAGAAACGAGAGGACAAGCGGATGATGCCAAATGGCTTGGCACGCCCTGAGGCATTTCCAACCCTGGCCACTGCAACACTTAGCTAAATTAGCAAGGGAAAGTTTCAAGCCTAGAGTTTTTCCTACTGCAGGTAAAGATTTACTGGGTGTTAAATACCTACTCACTACTGTGTCTCACTTTGGCCCCCAGCCATGCTTTTTATAGGCCAAGGGAAGGAAAGAGATGATTCTGCCTCACCCTTTCCTTGCTGGATTTCCCTGGTCACCTTTTTGTCCAAGACAATCTGCACAGACTGAGGAAAAAGCAGGGCTATAGGGTAGTATCTCTGTATCACAGCCCCCTGTATCAAAGTCTTCACCACCTTGTTCCCCCTTTTTCTCAGGTGTTTTCACCTGTGCAGAAGCAGAATTACAAAAATCCTCTCCTCAACTGGTTTTAGATGGTGCAACCTGTGCCTTGGGTGGACTTCATGAGCAGATTTAAATCTCCCCTTTGGGAGTCTGCAGCCAATGGTAAATTGAGTGAGCAGTTTTAATAAGCTAGATTTTGTTCTCTCATGTTTGTGTCTTTTTTTTTCTCCAGGAGACAAAAATTCAGGGCGTATATGAGAGGCATTGAAAAAATAATAATAATTAGGAAAAAAAGGCAGCAAACCAACAGCTTGTGTTAGAGCTATTACCAGGCAACAGCTTCACTTTCACAGATGGTCCCGGTGAGTCCATGTGGTTTGTTCTGATTCCCTGGGTGTTCCTCTCTCCCCTGAGAGGATATACCTTTCTAGTCCTCCAGTTCTTGGGCTTGTTGAGTCCCAAGCTTTGGCTCTATCTTTACAATTCCTGGTTCTTGGATGAGATGCAAATTCTCTGAAGGCATTTTCTTTCCTGATCTATACAGTGGTTTTTCTTTATGGCTGGAGGCACTACACATCCTGTCTGGGATCACAACCAGGGACAACACTCGGACAAGGAAAAGAGGCATTTCACTTTACCTCACTGGCCAAATTATATCCCCAACCTTCAACTGAAAAAAAAAAAAAAGAAAAAAAAAAAAAGATTAAACCAATAAACAAAGTCTTTTGTCCATAGGAAGAGCAAATATTAAAGGATAATGAATATAATGGAATTGGCAGTCAAAGTCATTGCTGTGTGTCATGAATCTCCCACAAATATGGGTCACTTTGAGCAGAACTGCATACCTTGGCGAGAGATGTCATTAAGCCACGAACACACGAGGACACCGGCACTGCTAATTAAGTTTGGACATCAGCCCATCCTTCGGTTGAGTTCTGCCTTTGCTCACATTGGTATGCAGAAGCTTATGGTCAGATAATGATTTTTAGTCAAAGCTCTGGAGCTCTTTGAAGGTGGGAAGTCTAAGCACACTCAACTTATCGCCCAGGCTAAGTTCTCATTGAACCCACATGCATAAATCAGGGTCAGATTTGACCCCAGTCATCCAAAAAATCTCAGCTCTTCCAAGACATGTGTTGAGCTATTCCTAGGCACGGTGTCAACACCTTGAGCACAAAGTATAGATGCTCAAAATATATGCATGGAGGATATATAGGACATGGGGTTTGCTTTACCTTATTCCACCTTGAGCGTGTTCTTCACCATATACTGTAAAGACAGTAAACAGCACAGAGTGAACAGAGTTGCTACAATGTGCTGGTTGTTATTTTTGGTATTTTTTTTCCCCCACCCACTGGGTCCAAGAGGTTTTAGCACTTGGATGAATTCTTTTTTTGCAGAAAAGTTTTGTGTAAGGGATCGGCTTGTATTTGTGCTTTGCGAATCCTCACAAAATCACTGCATTGCCTCCTCCCAAAACATCTTACCCAGAATTAACCGAAAGATTCATCGGAAATGAATATAAATCCACCACTAGATACATTTTGTAGTATTTTTCAGTGGAAATGGAAATCAAACAGATTATATAAGTTCTTTTAAACCCTTTGAAGAAAAACCTTTTATGTGTGTGTACCGGAGTATGGCCTTTTGAATCAGGGCTGGCTAAAATGTTCATTTTGAGAAGATGAAAACAAGAAAGAGCTTCTAAAATAATGCAACCAGGTTGAGATGTAGTCTATTTTCCTTCTTATACCAGCTGACATAGACTAAATCTTAGGGATGTGGTTTGCCAGGGCATCACTTAGGCTCTGTGAATGGGTCCAGCCAAGTGGTACTTAGAGAAGAGACAAGAAGTGGCTTCAGATCTACCTCCCTCCGTGGCTGGGCATCTGTGAACTTGAAGGCTCTTCCTGACAGTTTAATCTCCTTGACAGAAATAAATGATCTCAGTTGCGAATTGTCACTTCACATTAAAGCAACTTCTTTCTGCTTCTCTGAGTGCCAGACAGAGAAACAAAACAAACAAAAAAATAAACCAAAAAATCAGAGAATTGACTAAACGTGCCTTTGGGTCATTGGTAACAACCTTTCCTTAACAAGGGCCAGCTGACTAACAAATTAAGCCCTTCCCATCACTATCTGGAGGAAAGAGCAGGGTCATTTATTTCCGCACTTTCCAGTACAATGAGTCTTCATGTAAGAGGCTGGAGGCAGGAAGGTGCTGGATTGATGCATTTTGATGCAGCCCTCCCTGTGGATTTTCAATAGACATTCTGTTTGCAAAACTCATGGTAGTTTGACATCTGGATTAAATTCCTGCTGTGCTGTGCATGGACAGCAGTCTCAGAGGACCAGGCTAGTGGCCATAGAGGAAGCAAGCTCTGCTTCATCTTCTCCTCTTCTTCACCTACATACGTGAAGGTTGAAAGGGACTCCAAACCATTGGACAAGGTTGCCTTCATCCTTATTCAGCTGTTCAATCACACTAAACAGGACGGGATGCTCCTTCTGTGCCAGTTCTTAAGAGGGTTTCAGGGTATTTAAAAAACGGTATTATGGCTGGTCTTTAATGTAGACTAAATTTATAAATGAACAGATTCTCCTAATTTGACTTAGGTTTATATAAACAGACCCAGATGTAGCCAGGCTGGATTTTAACTGCAATTCAATACCTTAAGGGTTTTTGCCCAGCTCTGAGCCTTCTGTCCCAAAGTGGAGGTGAATTTAAGATCACCTTCATTTAAAACAGAAGGTAAAATAACTCCTTAGGACCATCTGTACACCAGAGAACTTTATCTGGTTGCACATTTTGACTTCTGATGGCATTGCTCTATTACTAGTGAACACAATGTCCTACTGCATGGGTGCTTTTCCTCACTGGCTCAAGGTAGACACTAATTAATTAGTCATGGATATGTCATGTCAACTCATTCTGAAGCAAGGATTTAGCCAATGCACACATGGACTGGACAGTGCTGGGTAGATCAAGTCCAGGGAGCTTCAAACTGATATTGCTCTTCTGAATGTGCAAATGGAACCAGTCCTTCAGAAGTTTTTGAGGTCCCACCCCTGGAAGCATTCAAGATCAGGCTGGATGGATGGAACACTGAGCAACCTGTTTTACTGGGAGGCGTCCCTGCCCACGGTTGGAACGAGATGATCCTTAAGGTCCTTTCGAATCCTGACCTTTCTACGATGTGTACTATACGGAGAGCAATGATCAAGCGTTTCATGCATGCAAAAAAGAGGAATCCACATCACTCAATTAGAGCCTGATGTTGTTGGAGTCCACAGTAAAGGGGAACTCTTTCAGTCACTGGAAAAGCTTGACTGAGTTGTCTTAGATTCCTCAGACTCACTGTCAGATATTGACTGAACGTATCCAGGGTGTCTACTTTGCCTGGAAGAACAATGTCTCAAAACAACAGACAAATATTTCCTTCCTTCTGAGAATATGCCTTTTCTCCCAGCCTTTTTTTATTCTTACTGATTTTTACAGTCTCTGGGATACGGACCAGATTGTTTCTGGACCACTATCAGGGACTTCTTCTGCCTAGACCACAGTCTCAGCAGCATGGGAGTGAACTTCCAACATTAAATGGCAGCCGTTAGACATGGGCAGAAGGAGCAAGTTGCAAATAAAAGAAAGATTTTATTGTGCAGAATTATTTTACTGCATAGAGTAGAGTTATTTAATTAATATTTGGAAAACGCTTCAAGATTCCATCAATTAATGGAATGAGGATGTACAAATTATCTATAATTATTATTACATCCATAATCAAGGAACACATTTTCCTCTCTCTTTTTGAGACATTTGGGTAATGAGCTAATGAAGGGATTCCACTCCGGTAGGTGTGCTGAGTTTTAGCACTCAATTTTCCTGGGTGAGTGATAAACGGCTTTGAAATATTCCTCACTCTCTTGGCCGTAAGCCTTTTTAACGGCTTCAATTTTTTACAAACCATAGACCCTGCATTACAGCCAGCACCACAGTCAGCTTAACTCCTTGTGCTGCTTAATACACTATAAAATGTCTCTACTAAAGAACATTTCCAAGGAAACAGTCCATTAAAAATGAATTTTATATCTTATGTTTTCTATAAATGGACAGTTCGCTTAATGGCCTTTTACTATTGCACTTTGCCAGAATGGCTTCAAATTTTACCGTATTTAATTCTTTTATAATTTGAAACAGCACATATTTTTTTTATTGCCGTTACAAAATTTCAGCTCGGTTCAACGGGCTCTGCTGTATTCCAGGGCACAAAGGAGGTGAAAATGAAGAATCATGTCCCACATGCATACAACCTAAACACCTCTATAATGAAGCAGGGTCTCTTTCCTGATTTAAGGACTTCAGAATGTCCCACACTCTGTGAATTCAACCCCAAGTCCATCACAGTTCTTATTTCACTTGAAAGAGCAGACATTCCAGTCTGAAAATACTTCTCTCTCCCTCTCTTGTCAAGATGATTTTCCAAAGGGAAATTTTGGGTGGCCTTTATCTTAGCCTGCTGAAACCTTCCTGAAATAAAGAGGAATCTTCTTCCACTGCAAGAAAATAAATAAAAATAATAATAATAAAAATAGATTAAAAAAAAAACGGTCAGCACTTTGCTGTTATCTGAACACTTCAGGAAGCAAATTATTTCTTGGTGGTTTGTACAATTTCTTAGTACTCTCCTAAGGGAAGTCTTGGCCAGTACTGTGTATGTAGTTTCATTTCCAGAGAGCTTCTGGAGCACAGTCAAGTTACTGCACCACTGCAGATTGATATTCATCAACTAACATCTAACATCAACTGACATTAATATTCATCAACTGGCAGTTAACATCATCATTTCCTTACGACAACTGCTAGTTGAGGTAGCTTCAGCTGTGCTATTATTCATCAAAATCTCCCTAAACTTGTCTTTTTTCCAACTGGATTCTTTTTCTCCAGTTGAGAAATTCACCATGTCCATGTGGAAACCTATGCTATGCCGATTTGCACGTGGGCCATACATGTTAGTCCATGTCCAGTCACTCTGATGCCTTCCAGAAGTCCAAGACCAAGGATATACTGGAGGCTGTGGACACAACTGACCACACAAAGTTTAACTCCAGAAGAAGATCCCGTTTTCTTGCTTGTCCTCCAGCATCCTGAGCCCCTTGGTGACCTCCACAGGCTTTATTCCACTATGTCAATGGATTTCCCCACCTTGAGCAAAAAACATGTCTCAGAGAAGGAAAGCTGCCAGATCTCTGAATAATCCCCAGTGCCCACAACTGCTAAACAGGCTGCTCTGTACTCCTGTCTCCTTTACCATGTCCTTTAATCGTCATGGCTTGGATTTCTATTGGAAAACCCTACCATCAAATCAAGTATTGTTTAACCAGCAGCTGTGCAGCTCCAGTGTCATGTTGTTTAAAGGAATTGTGCAAGAGACAACGACAAATAGGCTGCCATATATCTGGATTAGCTTAATGAATCCTGGGGAGTCAGGTGCAGACATTATTTTTTTCTTTTTATTTCTTTTTTGCCTTCCTTTTTTTCTTTTCTTTTCTTGGTTGGTCCCCCCCTCCCCCCTTTCTTTTTTTCTTTGCCCACCCACTCAGAGCAAGAGATACCAGGATGGGTGGTAGCAAGATACTCTCTTCCTTTCCCATTATATTCTTTCACAAAATAAAAAGTATGCCTCTTGTTGCACGTGCCTGGATGAACAGCCACTGGAATTTAAAAGCACTTAAGGACATAAGAGCTGACAGGTATTAAATTTTGCTTCCTTTTAACCGTGAAGATGGCAATGGAGCTTGACTAACAAGGGCCAATTCACTGGAAAACAATCTTAGTTAGAAAGGATGCTATTAGCAGTTATGGTGATATTCTCCATAGTACCTTAAAATACTATTGCTTTATGCTTTATGCTTTCCTAAACCCTTCCCTCTGTCCCTCAACATGCAGACCAAGGTATCTCCATTGTCACCAACTAACATCAAAGTGTACAGGAGAGCCAGTCATGAACTGGGTTATGAATAAATGGCTTCTCTAAAGGGCAAAATCAAGATCTGGGGTATTTCTGGACCACACAGACTTGTGTGGCATGTAAATGAATTTTGCATCCAGAACATGACCACTACCAGCATTTATTGGGGCTCAACTGTGGTGCAAGTAGAGCTCTGATAGAGTGTCTGAATAGTTTGAATTCCTGTTTGTTTAGAGATTAAAACAGATAGGTGATGTCATGTCATTCCTACAGAATATTTTATGCGGTATTTTCAGAGAGCTTTGTATGAAGTTAATAGATGTAACAGTGTTTCACTGGTTGAGTACATCATTCTTTTGTTTTCAGATGAGCTTATTTTTGTTTTGTATTTGGATGAGGTGGCCCAGGCATGCTTTGTTGGTGTGGCCCTGCTTTCAGTTGTATAATATGAGAAGTTGGATTACTTTGCCCTTCCATGGTTCTCTCAGAGTGCTACCAACAGAATCAGGGGATAAAAAACCTTTGTGCTGGACTGGAGATGACTGTGATGATTGTCTCTGCCGTGTGATGATAATTTTAGTGTCAATGTTACTGATTGTGCTGCAGGGGCTACTTATTACTAGATATATATTATTATATTATAAGATATTCCACCTCTGGAGTCCTCAACATAGAAAAGACATAGAACTGTTGGAACAGGTCCAGCAGAGGGCCAGAAAGATGATTAGGGGGATGGAGCACAGGCTATGAAGATAGGCTGAGGGAGCTGGGGCTGTTCAGCCTGGAGAAGAGAAGGCTCTGGGGAGACCGTAGAGCAACCTTCCAGGATCTGAAGGGAGTTCCAGGAGACCTGGAGAGGGACTCTTTGTCAGGAAGTGGAGTGACAGGACAAAGAGTAATGATTTTAAATTGGAAGAGGAGAGATTTAGATTGGATAGTAGGAAGAAATTCTTTCCTGTGAGTGTGGTGAGGCACTAGAACAGGTTGCACAGAGAAGCTGTGGTTGCCCCATCCCTGGAAGTGTTCAAGGCCAGGCTGGATGGGGCTTCGAGCAGCCTGGTCTGGTGGGTCCCATGGCACGGGGGTTGGAACTTGATGACCTTTAAGGTCCCTTCCAACTCCAACTGTTCTATGATTCTACAGGGGGAGAATCAGAGTGAAAATTATGTGAGATGTGATATGGCTACTCAGGCAGGAGTAGAATCAGAGACAGCAGAGATACAAATGGAACCAGCTCCAGCAAGAGCTACAGCAGACACACAAACAGAATCAGCTCTGACCCCATCGAGAGCCTCTCTAGAGGTACAAACAGAACCATCCCCGACTTCAGCTGCACAGCATACCGTATTGTCATCAAATCAGAGGGACAGAATCTGTTACTATTTCTGGAGTGACCACAACATGTTAAACATAATCAATATTGAAAATATGTCCTTAGATAACAAAAATTATTCCCAGGAACAAAGGGAGGGTTTTTGAGCATTAATGATATCATTGATATTTTTGAGAGAGCGAAGCACAGTATGGGTGTTATTTAGTAAAAAGAAGTAGTAGGCTGTAATATCTGCAACTAAGATAATTTATGAGTATCAAAAATAGATGTGAATATTAACCTTTGAGAATATATCACATATTACATATTAAGATGAAGACAGATGAATCTCTGTGGTACAAGGCCAGAAATCACTGTAACTATCAAATTCTGCTTATGAAAAAGCAAATAACAGTTGGGACGAGAACATGAAGGGGAGTGGAAAGGGGAACGATTTCAATTGCCCATGAAGCCTGTGGGATCTAAGGGGCTGTAGAGAATTTACGATGAAGTCCCTTCCTTTTAACATGTGTTAAAATATGTTCACGCATAGCAGGATGCTCTCCTGAAAACCATTCTCTTTAAATATGTGTGTGTGTCCTTTAAAAGGAAGGGGAAGGCAAAAAAACAGCAGACTTCTCTCAAAACAGAATATCCAAAAAGCTTATTAAGGCAAGATGGGGGGCCGGTCGAGGTGTGTTTTTGAAGTATCGACTCTGATATAGAGCCATTTGGTGAATTAGGAACCTGGGGTAATTGTAGACACAGTATGATAATAGACTGCAGTCAATTGCAATTTAGGTCAGATGATCAATAGATGTTCCCCTTTCTCTGTCTTGATTCAATGTCTAATAAACAGAGACAAAAGATACTCTACTTCCTCTCAGCTTAGCATACCTCTTCAGTGGACAAATATATTAAAGAAAAATAAAATGTCTTGGCTATTTTCTTTCCCATTGATTTTGTGTTCACAAGGGTGGGCAGGGAGGAAATTTAAAATCTTCTTGATTGGCAAGGGTAAGAAGTACAGTAGCACACCTTGTTTCCAAGAGGAAAGATCCATTCATAGAATCACAGAATAGTCTTGGTTGGAAGGGACCTTTTAAAGCCACTTAGTCCAACCTCCCCTGCAATGAGTAGAAATCTTCCACTAGATCACTTTGCTCAAAACCCCATCCAACCTTGCCTGGAGTATTTCCAAGGATGGGGCATCTACTACCTCTCTGGGCAACCTGGGCCAGTGTTCCACCATCCTCAATGTAAAAATTTTCTACTCTAAATCTAGTCTAAATCTCCCCTCGTTTATTTTAAAAACATTACTCCTTGTCCTATCACAACAGGCCCTGCTAAAAAGGTTGCTCCCATCTTTCCTGTAGGCCCCCTTTAACTATTGAAAAGTGGTAATAAGATCTCCCTGGAGCCTTCTCTTCTCCAGGTTGCACAACCCCAACTTTCTCAGCCTGAAAACTCACATCTGAGTCTTTCAGGCCCATCATAGTGTTGGAATCAGAAGGTCTTCCCAGTTTCCATGGCTAATGTCCTGGATGCTTTATGCAGCTATGTTGATATGGATTCTAGGATTTTGTTCTTGCACTCTGAGTCCCTTCTTACCTGAGAGAATAAGTGGCGAGAGGATCTTGACCCAACCGTGAGCTCAGCAGAGGCTTTAGCGGAGAAGCAGCTCCTTATTAGCCCCATGACCAGGAGCATCCACCTACTGGCTGTCAACAGTGTGAAATGGGCAAGTGGGTTACAGCCTTTCTCATTCCCTAGTAAATCCACCCTTGATCCTAACTAATCACCAGGCTTCTTTGTCATCCTAAATGCTCTTCGAGTCTAACTGCCCTTTTTTCTCTGTGAGCACAGGATAAATCTGAGGGAATATTTACCTTCTGATAATTGCACAATATTAGTCCTCAGGGCCTCAGCTGCCTCAGGAACTGCAGTTAAATTTCATTATGTTCTGCTACCCTGTAATCATTTAAAAGCTGACACTGGAACATCAATGCAACTTGGTTATTAATCGCAAAGTGGCATTTTTTGAGCACGCCTTTGAAATGGTAAAGCAACTTCCCTGGGGTGCAGTTTGGGCAACTTAAATTTTGGAGGGAAGAACAAATCCATGTAAAAGAGCCCATCTTCTTTGCTCCTGTTTTCCTGTTTTGCATTTTACGTTTCAGACCAGCTGTATAATCTATTCTGCCTGCAGTTTACTAGAACATCCTTAGCTGCAACGGGAAAAGGGAAGATGAAACGATCGTTGTGAGAAAACCCTACGGGGAATCTGCCACTGGGCCAGATTTCCCACTGAATCCCAGTTGCAAATTGTGAAGAAAGCTTTGCTTTTGGGTGGTTCATGCTGAAATAATTGGATGAGCAGTGACTATTTCATGGTAATGATTGGGTAAGGTGGCTGAAGTCCAGATAGAACATCACTGATGATCAAGATCATCTTTCTGCATAAATCGTGTTTCAACAAATATTTTAGTAGATAAGAAAACCTGATGTTCTTAAAACCTGTTCTTTCTAAAGGGATTTCTAAGTGGAAAGTTTCTTTTCTCCTGTGGCAAGTGGATCTGGCAGCTGATTAAATTATCTGTAAAATATTTACACTTTGTTTCTGCTTCCAGCCACTGTTTCTTGCATCTCTTGCAAAAATTACCTCCTTCACATAGGTATTTGCAGCAGACTGCATGGACTGCTATCGAGGGCGAATCGAAGTCGCTTTATTCCTCACAACAGCTCATCTATATAGTCTCTAAAAACAGTGCATGCAGTGATCAATAAAACTTTATTGGCCAGCTTGCAGTGTTCACATGCCTTTTCTCCTTATGCGGTTGGTTACTTGTTTCCATACAGGAGCTTCTTGTCTACATCTAAAAGATCCAGTTCTCAAGCTTCCTTTCTGCCACGTTTGCTCTTTTTCATTCTTCTTATCTTGTTTACTCCCTTTGGGGTTGGCATCTTGTCCTGTTACTCAACTCCTGTTAACGTACTGTCTAAATTCCCCACAGGTATTTGAAGCCCTTGGGTTTGGAGAACCTCAGGATGCCCCTCAAACCTTCGGCTGCTAGTCCAGAAAGGGAGGTTACCCCTATCCAACCCATCCTTGGATAACCATGGTTAAATTGCTATGAAAACAACCCTGTAGACACTCTAGCTGACCCAGAGGATGTGAATTTGATCTCAAATCCAGCCTCAAGGCCACTACTGCCATGCAGAGCAGAGACAGCTTCTGCAACTCATCTTGAAGACGTGGAGTTCAGTTCAAAGAAGGTACAAACTGCTCAGGGTAGGCACTCAAAATCCAGGTTCTCCTACAATATAGACCATCTGGCAACAGTTTGAATAGTTAATGCTGAAAAAGCTGAGGGAAGAATGAAATAATCTTGCTTGGGAGATAAAAAACTGTACTAGGATTGAAGGCTACAGAGTTGTATCATCCCAAGTCTTCTTTCACCAATGCAGCCAACTATTCTCATTATTGCTATAGTCCTTCACTACAGGGTCTGAATACTTCTCAGAGCAATTACATTCCCAGAGTAACATAATTTGTGTGATCTGGGTTTGTTTAACCAGAGAAAAAATGAAACAGCAGAAAACTACGTCATATTTTAATCTCTGGAGATATTAAAAACTTGACTGGACAAGCCCCTGGGCAACCTGCTCTAATTTTGAATTTAGATCTAATTTCCAAGCACAGAGTTTGACGAGACTCCTCCCAAGTCCCTTCTGACCTCAATAATTGTGTGCTTTTTCTACAAAATGTTACCAGAGTCTCACTGAGTTTGCTTGATCGATGTCTGTGCTCCACAGGCCTCGTGTGTCCCTATCTGTTTCTGAGTATCTGCTGCCTCCAATCTATGGGAGCTACCTCTTTGCCGAGAACAAGCCGTACTGTTGGAGCAGTGAAGAAATCATGGGGCTGTGTAATTAGTTTCTAAAGCTGGCACATTTCTTCTCCTCATCCCATCATCGCTAACCTTTCTGATGTTTCCCCAAACATTTTATTCCCTCCAATCACTCCTGGTGAGGCTTCAATGCAGGCAATCCCTATTGTTTCAAGATTCCAAGTCATTTTATTTAGGGGAATAAAATGCAGAAGGGCGATTTAAATGCTAATGATGTGAGATATGGCTTTTATATATATAAAATCTGTCTCTGCTTTATGATCTAAGTGACTGCAGACTCCTGGTTAAGGTAGATAAGAGCATGTGGCCCTCCTGGAATAACAGAGGATGAAGTGGCACTTCAATTAACAGTTACTTCAGTTCTAAGTGGTAATGAATAACAGAGGATCTATATGATGAATTAACCAGAGATCAGAATACCTTAGGGTTTCTCAACTTCTGAAGAACCTTTTTGCTTTTTAAACCTACTCACCCTGGAAAAGCCTCCCTTGGTGGGGGTAAAGCAAGATCATTCATACGTGCTGAAGGCTGGATGTAATTCTAGGTAAATCTGTGTGTGCTCGTGCGTCTGTATGCATTTTGGTGCATTTTGAGTATTCATTTCTATCCTGTCATAGTGTTGTGTAACAGCTCCTGGTTCGTTTGCTTTGCAAATGGAGGAGAAGGCCAACAAATCTGAAGATGTGAACAGAAGCGCAGTACGAGACATTTCCAATTTCACTTTGCCGGCTTAAGTGTGATGAAGATTGTTTCCTGATCTAATGGAAGCAATTAATGAAATGAAAGGGAAACAATCTCACCTGTCTCCAGTTCTACTTCTCGGGTATTTTTGTGGAATTTGTGTTTGCTCCTGGCTTGCAGTGCTGAATGCTGCAGTTGAACAGTGGCTGTGAATCATATCCATCTCTGCAATAAACAAAGCAGAACACACGTAACCCTAGCAGACTGTATGAAAGTCATTATAGGACAGTGCAACCTGAAACAGCAGGTGCAGTGAAAAACAAGGTCAAAACTTGTAACCAGTCTGTCAGAAGGGAAACAGAGCAAACCCATTTGTCCTGGGGTCTGCATAGAATCATAGAATGGTTTGGGTTGCAGAACACCTTAAAGATCACCTCTTTCCCTGTCCTTCTTGAACTGGGGGTACATAGAACTGGACACAGTACTCCAGATGTAGCCTCACCAGGGAGGATGAATTCCCTCAACCTGCTCTTTTTAATAAACCCTCAGGAGACCACTGGTCTTCTTGGCCATAAGGGCACATTGCTGCCCATGGGCAACTTGTTGCTCACCAGGACTCCAAGGTCTCTCTCTACCTCCTGTCTAGCATTACTGTAGATTTGTTTATCTACACAGAGAAACTGCACCATGAAGAGCTTCACAGACTCCAGCAGAGCATCAATAGTATGTGCCCAAGAAAAGGCAGTAAACTGGTACTAATGCATGGCAAAAATGTGTGCTTAAGGACTTTTGCTCTTCAAAGCTGCTGGGCCGAAACCACTGAGGTTCATTTACCAGCTGAATTCCTCAGCTGAAAAGAAAGATTTCAGCAGTGATGACATATTTTGTCTTTCCCCATAGACAACGTTTAATTTCGAAATTTAGCCCCAGACAACAAACCACTAAAGAGGCAAAAAGCTTTTGATCCAAGTTGCATAACTGTTTCACTCAACTCAAGCTGAAGGGTTATTTCAACAAAAGAAGTTGATTGTTTGGGGTTCATTTAACCCGAGAGAGTGTTTATCCTGCCTCCAGTTTTTCTACTTTATCCCCTCAACAAGAGTAAAGAAAGAAGCAAGGAAAAAAATTGATGCACTTCTTGTATACAACCCCTAATTTGTAATACAAGCTGGAAACTGCTGAAGTCTGATCTCTTACTGCCCGAGGTCTTAGCTGCAATCAGCAGCATGTGTACTGACAGATATGTGACTGTTCCATTTTTCTGTGTTTCTTTTTTTTTTTTTTTCATTTTGTTTTATGACTAGAGCAAGTATCTGTACTCTCCCTGAATGTCTGTTTTCTTGTACTGCCTTTACCCTTGCGTTAAATCCAACGGAGAGCTCAGACCCCCAGCTAAGTGTTCCTGTTTCCCTCCCCTTCCCATCTTGCTTAATTGTGTTAATGACACAGACGTAAAAAAAA
Source organism: Thinocorus orbignyianus (assembly GCA_013400375.1). Classification (NCBI taxonomy): domain Eukaryota; kingdom Metazoa; phylum Chordata; class Aves; order Ciconiiformes; family Thinocoridae; genus Thinocorus; species Thinocorus orbignyianus. The sequence continues at coordinate 654,686 of VXBW01007515.1, read as the reverse complement.
AATAATCCATAGCCACTAACAGCCTGATTGGCTCCAGCTTTATTATCTAATTTGGAAGTCATCTCTTTTATTTTACTTTTAATGGGCTGGTTTTTAACAAAGTGTGCAAAGAGGGATGGGTAAAGCCAAAGCAGCACACCCGTAAAATGGGGATTTATTGGAGGAATTATTCTTTGCTGTCTCTCCTGCAGCCTCAGGCAGGTGGTGGCTAATGAAGAAGATGTGGGGGCTTGGGTCAGACCAAACAGGGATAGATGTAACTGGCAGACCAGCTGAGTCTTCACACTTCCATGTGTAAATTAGGCTAGAACAGTGTCTTGGACTTCCCAGACTATCAGTAATTAATATCCCATCACCAGTAGTATCCCAGTGCATGTGTCCTGAGGGATTTTCAAGGTTCTTTCCAACCTGAATCCTTCCATGATCCTGGACACTGGGCAAGTAATCCACCCACAGGTTCTGTGAGGGGAGCAGAAGTGTTTGCATATAACTCAATGTGTGTCCTGAAAACACCTAAGGATTAGTTACATAAGAGTGTTTAGAAATCTTTAGGTGTTTATTAACATCTTGGTACACATCTTGTAGTGTAGCTTATCTGTTGTACTGCTGATATCCATCTCGAATGTGAGGTTCACTTACTGCCAGTTAATTAACTGTTGTTAATAAATCAATGAACCACTCCAATTCTGAGCAGGTTAATGTGAACTGAGCAGCTTTTTGCTTGCCACGTGTACTTTGCCAGGCTCTCAAAGGCTCTTTGGATACTGTACTGGAAATATCATTCCTGATATGGTTTATGTGGTTCAGCCAGTTTAGATGCCAGGCATACACTAGTAAGGGTATGGGGAGGATTAGCCAAAATCCTCAGATACAGCACAGAAAAATACTGAGCAAATCACTTCTGTGACCACAGCTGATACAACACTCAGAATAACAGGGAGCCAATAGCCTCCAACTCTTAATTACTTTGCACTCTCACTTGATACAAATGATAAATTAACATCTCTTGGGATGTACCCTCCCTGGTTCACCCTATGGGTGGGATGGGGCTCTAAGTCCTTGCACTAATGACAATTTAATTGCTTGCACACAGTGGGGCAGCTCTAGCAGAGATAATTGTAAGGCTCTGGCTTTAAGTAGCCCTGAGACTGAGGTCAGCATACTGATGCTTTAATACTTGAACAAATGTTTAATATAGCAGGTGACCAACTCTTCCGGATGTTCTCAGTGCTGCAGAATCAAACCCTGTCCACAAAAAGTAGGATGTCTTATGAGCTGTCACACAGTTAAAGCATTGCTGTTTTCCCAGCTGGAGATAATTTATGGAGATACCCACTCATGGATGATAGCTTGCAAGTCCCTCAGAAGGCTGTTCTGGTGGTTGCAGAAGGCAGAGAAGGTCTGGGCTTTCAGACAGGACAGGATCAAGGAACCTGGACCATATCAAGGCATTTCGGCCTCTCTGAGAACCTCAGGAGCCATACACTCAGCTCCAGATTCTACTGCCAAGAGCTCTTCCATTTCTCCTGCTTTTCCCCTACAGTAGTAAAAATAACACCTTATGGTAAGAACTTGTTGAGATAAGCCATTTCCCTGTTTTGCTTTATCCATCAGCCTGTTGGCACCCAAGGGTCTGACAGGGTGATAATCATCACCCCTGGTGCTCTTGGAGGAACCTGTGTCTTGCCTTGGAGTAGCCATAAAACCTGTGATTGGCAGTGAGTACGGCAATTACATGAGGCACAAGAAAGCCCGTGAGGTCTTTATGTCTCCTGACTTTTAGCAGGCTGCTCCTGCAGACATTCATCTGGAATGAAATATGATGAACAACAAAGGAAGATGTACAGGAGGCAGGGGGGGAAATCCCTGTGCAGGCACAGGAAAGCTACTCATCTATTGCAGCTCTCTTCTCCGAGCATCGATTGGGAACATTTGTTTCTTCTTTAACATCACCATTGACATTTCATTGTTACTTCCTAAATGTCTCTCTCTTTCAGGCAAACATTAAGGGTGGCTGAGAGATTATTTATGTCCCTGAAGCTTTCAGAGTGGGGAACAGGTTTGTGGGCAAGTTTGCTGCGTTATTTCTTTTTTTTCTACTAATACTTCAGGTCTGTGGAGAGGTGTCGTCTTCTTATCCTGTCAGCTAAAATTTGCCTGGTGAGTGTTCAGTTATCACTTAGACCAAGTCCTGCTGTAAATTCTTCAAAACTTGGAGACACCAGTACCTGCAATCAAATCACAGCTTCCCTCCCTGCCCCACCCCAGATGCTTTTCCTCATCTTTGCAATAAAGAGCGAGCCCTCCCTGCTAATCCAGGACACTAAGACTTCATTCAGGACCTGTGTCTTTTTCCCCGCCCATCTAGGAGTCTATTGGGCAAAGTTCAACCTACACATAAAAATTAAGGTCCTGGGCTCCTGAGGGCTTTCTTGTCACTTTATATTCCCCTTATTTCACAGCCTAGACACATACCCTTATTATCTTTGTAGCATATTTCATACAAGGGGTATGTGCCCTTAGCATCTTTATACCATATTTCTTCTCTGGTTATTCAGTTAAATTGATTGCAGTAAAAGACATTTATATATCTCACAACATCTTTTATCTTCTTTTGAATAGATCTTCGTTTTTAAAAGCAGGATTTCCAAGTGAACGAAGTAAAGTGCAATTCTACGTTGAGGATCCGAAAGAAAAGAGAAGGTTAAATGCTTCATGAGAGAGAGCAATCTCCCTCTTTGGCTGCACAAATCTGTATGTAGACCTCTGTCAAGAGGAAGAGCTCTTTGGGGTTGAGAGAGCTATTAAGGTAGCTGAGACAGACCTCGTTCAGTTGCAGCTGTGCACATCTTAATTCATAAGATTGGAAAATGTGTGTCCTTTTCCCTTCTTTTCTTTTTGACCTGTTTGAACACAAGGCAGGTCACACTGGAAAGACTGTCTTGATAATTATATGAGGTTTTTTTAAGTATGAAAGTAGTGATTGTCACAAAATAACATGAGTCCAAGATCAAGAGCTGTAAGAGGAAGTACCAGTCGTCAGGAGGATCTTACTAAAATTATGAGAGCTGGTAGAGCTCTACTCTGTTAAAGAAAAAACATCAGAAAAGCACAACTCACACAGAAATTTATTGTAAAAAATACAGATGCTCAGGATGCATGAGCTCAAGAGACTCACATCTAGTCCTTGTTTCTTAGTCCCTGGTAATGAAGCTGGATGTGATGACAGCCTAGGCTGAACTTGGAGGTTAATTCCTTTGACCTTGTCATAAATTGACTTTCCAGACTCATTGGCACATGAGGGTTTCCCACTATCACAGCTGAAGGCATCAAGAGGTGCTTAAGTCAGTTTTCCTTCCTTAGATCTCTCACCTCAAGTGAAAGAAAATAACTCTCGGAGGCAAGTAGCCCCCCAGCAGAGTGCATCTCACCACGTTTGCCTAGGTTTATCCTTTATTATTATTTTTTTCACTTTCAGTTAAAGCTAATTGCCAGCTGTCGGGTCTTGACACAGTCACACCTGACCATGTAGTCAAGTCGCTGTGAAGGACAAATGAAGGCCACATGGCACAAGTCCTCTTTTGCCTGTCAACACCAAGAATTATCACTCTGGCAAAGACTCAGGCTTCCTGGTAAATCCTGCTCTGTCTCATTGAGTCTTCAGGGCCCAGGAGGGATGTGTGAAGAGAGGGAAGGAATTGGGACTCAAAGCTGTGGAGAGTGTGAGTAACTCAATGCACTGAGCTGCAGTAGGTTGGAACAGCAGAGACCAGGACAAACAGCTCTTGTTAATGACTGGTCCCCAGTGATCCAGTTTCTCCAGCCTTAGCAAGAGAAAGATCCTAATTTTTAATACCCACCAGCTGCTGAAATGCTGTTGATGCAACTCTGGGGCTCCCCGTGTTACTGATAATGTAGTGAGTGCCTCTAAAAAACCCATAGCACTGGGAGAAGAGGTCCTTTCTCCAAACCAGTCTTAACAAGAGTCAAAGTCATTCTGTTGGAAAACCTGGCAGAGACTTGCCTGGAGTCAGAAATCCCTCACATGCTCTCAGGAATGGCATAGAAAACCCAGGAGGAGCTGGTTTTCCCACTAAATCAACACTGCTCAGCCTTTTGCTTCATTTGCAGTGCTCTGCAGGTAGTGTTAGATTTGTGAAGCTCAGGGAGGCAGACCGACTTAGTTCAATCCAGGAAAACCCTTGTGTGAGCAGTATTAAGATCATAATTATGTTAGGGTTCAATGTCCTGAAATGGAGGTTAAAGTATTCACCTTTTTTTTCCACCAATCATGTTTGCTCTGTGGTTACAGCACTACAAGTTGTGGAACAGATTCTCTCAGCCCATATTTCCATACCTGCACCATTAACAAGACCATTTTATTTGATTTACAGTACATTTTGGTGCACTCCAGAACCCTGTGATGCTGGAGTCAACCCAGAAGCACAGGCCAGAGGTCAGTTTGGTTCTTGATGAAGCATCGTGCAAAGTGAATTTTCATGGCTGCATGTATCTGCAAAGGCTTGGTAGGTAGGTATTAATCTCCAGCTTCAAGAACAGTTTTCACAGGGAAACAAATGGAGTTGCATAAGAACTATTGTAAACAATTCCTGCACTATTGGAAATGTCAGCTATTATGCATTCAGTGTACTGTTACTCCCACGGGCATTTCCCTTGACTGATGTTTCCCATGGCTGAATAAAATGCTCCAACCCATTATTCAACACTATTTTACCTGCGAATTTTTCTAGAGCAATCTCTTTTAACCTTTGTGAGCAGGTGCCTTCTTGCACTCATGTTGTGACTAACACGTAATAGGAGTAATAAAATGGATTAAAGCCACCTAACACACAGATCTCAAGTAGCTGCTGCTGGATAATCATTAATGAGCGGAAAGGGAAAAAAAAAGCTTCCAGTAGGTTCTGCAAAAATTGCTTCCAAACATGACGTTATTTTCAGCAGGTTGCTGGAGGCAAGTCTGAATTTACTGGTGGTAAAATGTATGAATCAGGCAAAGCCTGAGGTGGTTAAGTCCCTGTTACAGAAGAAGCTTAGGGGGGGACCTGATAACCACATTCAAATATGTAGTACAGAAAAATGTGGGCTCATGGAAAAAAAAGATGGAAGTTATGCAGATGGAAGGAAAGGGTTTTGACAGGGGATTGCTTTTGCAATCAGGTGGGACAAGAGCTTACATCCCATAGTCACATCGAGAACTTTGACATGATCCATGAAGGTGTGAAGAAATGCCGAGCTCATGAAAAGGACTCTTCTTCTTCATGGATGTCAGACTTCTCTCTGCTGGGATTGTGCCTAAGCTTGGCAAAGGGTTTGAAAGTGATAAAAGTGGAAGAAAATCTTCCCAGCAGTAACAGCTTCAGTACTTGTCACCTGTCTATGAAAGCACAAGAGAGAAGCCAGGACACGTGCTTCTCTTTCCCCTCCACATCTTGGATTTGTCTAACAACTAAAAACATTATTCTGACTATAATTTTCAATCTTTCTTTGTGGGTGTCTTACCCACTGAGAAAAATTTCACTGGATTTTGCAGTTGGCATCATATTAACTACTACTAATCATTTTATTATGAGAATGAGATGTTCCTCATGAGTGGGAAATGGTCAGTTGAAGGTGAATCAAAAAGAAGAAAGCAATTCAGTTAAGCAGGGTTTGATTTTGCTGCTGAGACTAGGAACATAGCAGGATTTAGAAAAACACTAGGAAAAGAGTAGATATACGGGGAATTCCAGTAGTGAAGAGAACTCACTCTTCTCCCAGGCAGACAGGAAACCTGTGCTAGAAAAATAAAAAATGTATCTCCTCCTTCCTGGTTCTAGTCATAGATTCAAAAGGAAGAGTATAAAAGAATGACACACATGAAGTGATTCATCCCCAGTACATTTCTCCCAGCAGCTTGTCAAGTTACAACATAGATTATGTGCAGACACCAAGAGATGAAAAAGTAGCAACAGATTTTTTAAAGTTCCCAGAATGCGCTATTGAAATTCTTCTTACAGAGGGTTTAAGGCTTTTCAATGGTCCCAAGAATGCAAGTTTGAAGCCTTCTGCTTTATTGGATCCAAAGATAGCTTGTAATAAATCCAAGTGGTTGGTCTGTGGGCTGAAGCATGATGGTCACAGGTAAAATGTTGACTGGTCCTGGCCTGAGAAGTTGGCAGGAGAAATAGCAGCACATTACCCATGTTACATAGGCTTCGGTGAACCCTGAAATCTTCTGGTTTTAGTGCAAGCATCTTGATGGTAACACAGCTGCAAAAGATTGATTAAGGTACCTCTTTTATGAGGAAAGGCTGAAAGACCTGGCTCTATTTATTCTGGAGGAGACTGAGAGGGGATCTCATCAATGCTGATCAATGTTTAGAGGATGGGTGGCAAGAAGACGGGGTGTCCAATGACAGGACATGGGGCAATGGACACAAACTGGAACACAGGAATTTCTGTCTCAACATGAGGAAAAACATCTTTACTTTGAGGGTGGCAGAGTCCTGGAACAGGCTCCCCAGAGAGGGTGTGGAGTCTCCTTCGCTGGAGAACTTCCAATCCCACCTGGATGCATTCCTGTCCAACCTGTTCTTGGTGACCCTGCTTTGGCAGAGGTGTTAGAGTAGATGATCTCCAAAGGTCCATTCCAACCCCTACCATTCTGTGATTTTGTGATTTCATATGGAAGCTTCTCACAGAAAAATTAAAGGGAGATTAGGTGGGGGCTTTGTTGGTTCCCTCCTCCTCTATAAAGGAGATGATTCACCAGAGAAGAATTTTTATAAAAGTCCATCCTGTGCCATCTTTGGCATCCCTCCATCTATATGTCCATCTTGTAGGTGTCCTATCACAGCCACAGACCTCTCTGTGCTCAGGTGGTCACGTCTATCAAGCTGTGTCACCTTCAGTACTGTCTTCAACAGGAAACAAACTTGAACTCTTGCTTTTACAGATTACACAGAGCTCTTTAACTGCTGTGGAACTGCAGTCCTGGACTGCAGCGGGAGAGAATACAATGTATTTGCTAAACCCATTAATCAATTGATTACAGCCCAAATTAATTTTTATGTATATTTCCTCTTACCCGACAAAACACAAAGCAGATGTTTCAGTGGAAAGGGAGTCTACTTGGATTATTATCATATGATGTGAAGGGAAAGCGTGGGGAGATGGCAGTCTTTCATTGGGTTGTTTTTCAGGTGAAAAATTATTACTGAGAATCGCACGCAACGACTATCCCTCTGCTTTAAACCAAAGCATCAACAAATTTAAATTATATATTGGTGAAAAAAAAAAAAAAAGGAGAAAAAAAAGTTAGGCATGTCAGCTGTATTGTTTCTGACTTGTCACTCTTTATCAGGCAATTAAGTGCAATGTGACATTTTCTTGACAAAGTAGCTCTGTACAGCTGTGTCTTTCTCCAGACGAAACATAAAGCAAATTAGACTGCGTGCATCTATAAATCTCCGTAGCTGCAGCTGTAACAGGGGTGGAAAGTGAGGGAGGGGGGAGCGATGACGCATGGAGCTCTTTACAAATGATCAGTATCATTTCCAATTCAGTTTTCCTTTTGCCCTGATTTTCTTTCTTATTATCATCCTCAGTTTGAAAATTATAAGCATTATGTTGGCCCCTAATAGTCCTTTCTAAGGATCTGAGCACACAGGAACCTGTGCAGGGCTTTTGGTAGCAAGCCACTGTTTCTTGATGTGAAACTGACGGGCAAACTGAGGCCCCTCAGTAACAAAGCAATTTGATTAAAAATAGAATTGTTTGGGGGAGTGGGGTGGAGAGGGTGGGAACAACCCATCACCAAAACCCACATGAAGACACCTCAAATTCATCCTGCTGCCCCAAAGTGCAATTAGCTAAATCTTCATCCTTCTCTAGTTAGAACCCAGGCTTGTTCATCTAAGCCCAGTTCATTAATTCCAAATCCATCCTTCCCACCTGTGCCAGATGGATGTGTGTTGGCCACTTTCCATTCAATAGACACGCTCTGACCCTGGCAAATGTAGAGCTGCACTGCTAAATTGGTTTTCGTCTAGTGCAGATGTAGTCACTCTCCAGACTGAGCTGTTTGCAATCCTTAAAGACGGGAGGAAGTGAGGAGATTCCAGGCATCCCCTGGGTCTGTTTTTCCTGAAGCAAAACTGATTAGCCACTTGCCTGTGCTAGCTGGCAAACCATCTCAACACTGTGTTTACATAAATCACAATAAGCCTAATGCAGGCAGCAAGCCATGTGCAAACAGAAATCACTGCCAGATGCTCCTGCAGACGAGGACACTGAAGAAACCATCAGCTAATCCAGTCACCACCTTCCACGATCCTAGACTTGCTGCTGGTAAACTTCAAATCATAGAATCATAGACTGGTTAGAGTTGGAAGGGACCTTAAAGATCATCAAGTTCCAAGCCCCCTGCCATAGGCAGGGACGCCTCCCACCACACCAGGTTGCTCCAAGCCCCATCCAGCCTGGCCTTGTACCCCTCCAGGGATGGGGCAGCCACAGCTTCTCTGGACAACCTATTCCAGTGCCTCACCACTCTCACAGCAAAGAATTTCTTCCTAAGTAAAGAATTTCTTCCTAAATGAAGGATGATGTTAGGCAGAAGCTGGGAATTACTGTCAAGGTTGTTCTCACCTACAGCTTTGGTTAACTCAGCGCTAGTAATTGTAAAGGCAAAAAAAAAAACCAACCCAAAGTTATGCATCAGTCTCTGTGATTAAATGAAACCCTGATGTGTTACGTTCAGCAGCCTTCATTAAAAAATGTTATTAGCTGCTAAAATTTGTTCTCTGCTGGATGCCACATGCATTTGATCAACTATAGTCAGAGGAATCAGACTTCAAAACAGTGGATTTTTTGAGTTGTGAAGGAAAATTATTTCTTGATGATGTTTCTTGAAAAGAGAAAGAGCAATAAACAAACAAAGGGGGAAAATTAAAAAAAAATAACCACAAGAGTTTAGTCCAAAAGCACAATAAACACTTTTCCAGAAGTGTCCTGGTGATTTCTGGTTTTCCAGTGAAAAATAAGGATTCAGACCAAAAAAAAATCTTAGATTTTCAGGGTTTATATCAATTTTTAGACACCACTAGACCTCTTTCATCTCTTAGTCACATTTCTATGCTGCCATTTTAATTCCACTGGTCTCTGCAAAGTCCCTTTCTCTAGCTTAAAGCGTTGTCAGGGAAGGAGAAACATGCTCTGAATTAATCTTGGGAATGAATTGGTGGCAAGTTGGGAAAGAGCGAGAGAGACGAGGGTGGTCCCAGAGGGCAAAGGACTCAATTTCTCAAAATGTAGCTCTAAATAATTAATATCTTGTTTCAGGTCCTCAGTAATATACCATTGCTGTAGGATTCATGATTTTCATTGCTATTAAACGTTACAAGCTCTCTGCATGAGTAACACCAGCTCACTGAGGACCTAATCTAAACTCTGCTCATCTCTTTGATATGGTGGCATTCTCATTACAAGTAAAAGAAAGGCAGCCTCCTACTTTCTGTCAGCTTTGGGAGAAAAACTAGAAAATTACATTCTTTTGCTGTTTGCTTTTGAAAAATCCATTGGTTCCAGCAGAGAAGAATGGTACAAAATACAGGTATTGTTTTATTGTTATAATCCAAATTAATAGGACACAACAAGCTTCACAGGGTTTTGGGCAGCAGGACATGGGAAACCAGAACTCTACTTGATCTAAAGAAAATAAATTTAAGGAATGACAAAGATTAGAGTGGGTGCCAGTGTCCAGGCCTGGTGAAAGAAAAGCAATTAATAGATGTTGTCTTATCTTCACCTGATTCTTGACAAACAGCTGCTGAGGTCATCTATGCAACAAATACTTCTCTCCCTTGTAGATCCTCTGGATTTGCATTCACCAGTACATATTTATCTTCATTCTACACCCAAAAAAAAAGTAATCTGTTAAAAAAAGATTAATTACTCCATGCTATCTGTAACTTCAGCAAGCACAAATTGAATTTTTCTAGGTTGGAAAGGGCTGTGGTGGCGTGAAGGAAGGTTTGGTGTTCTCTGTTCTGGTACTGGGAGAGGTGTCTCATGAAGCCCAGCAGGGTTTTTGAAGGGATTATTCAACATGTGCATAACCTGGGCGTTATTGGTGGGGATGAATTGTACTTTTTATGGCCAAAACACACGATTCTAACCAAAGTTATTTCTTTTCTCTGTTTTACCAGTCAGCTGGGATCAAGTCACTTGTGGAGGTGCAGGGAACTACATATTGACAATGACACTAAAAGTTTTGTTGACTCAGTTGACACAAACATTATTTACAGCTGTTAGAGGTATCTTAGAAGGCTTCCCAGCACCAAACCACCAGTCGAGAGGGGTGTGGATCTCCCCTTAGCCTTGTCTATCTCTCAGCCTTACACAGGTATTTCAGATTCCCTCATGGACTGGGCTTTGAGCAATCTGGTCTAGTGGGAAGTGTCTCTGCCCACGGCAGGTGGGTTGGAACAAGATGATCTTAAAGGTCCCTTCCAACCCAAACCATTCTTTGATTCTATAAATCTATGTATTATTAATGGTGCCCCATACCCATGTGAACTTCCTTCACTTGGTCCACCTGAGGAGGAATGCCCTTCTTCTGACTAGTTTGGCTTTGCTCACATCACCCAAAATCTACATGAAGGCTGTCATTCTCACAATAGTGGACAGATGTCACTAGGTTGTCCATTCCACATGCAGAAGCCCTGTGAAAAGTTGAAAGTGGGAGAGCTCATCTCAGACCCATAAATCCTTGGGCTCTATGCAGATTCACACCATTAATTCATGCTTTCTAATTGCCTTTTACACCCATGGGGGAGGAGTTAAAAAGACAATATCACTTAGATTTCCCATAAAAGCAACGAGTCTTTATTCAGACACCTTCTCAAAAGGGTGGTCTAATGTTTGTCCATTCTTCAGTGGTGATGAGGCCACAAAGAGACAGTATTTCTTAGTTGATGCTGTGGGAAGATCACAGTGACATTTTTTCATGGCACACATCCAGAAGGCTGAGTATCTACTCAGCATCTCATACAGCAAGAGTCTGCAAAGTATAAACCTTCAGTAGTGACTAACAGAAACAGAAAACACAACCAGTCTTATCACTGTGCTTTCCTTTCCCTCGGAGCCCAGCTAAAGAGATCTTGATGCCTTGACACAATCCCTCTTTTACCTCCTTCCCTGAAATCCATAAGGGGTATATGAAGAATAGAGAATTTTTCCACAGGAACACGGAGCTCTTTAATCTTTTCCTGAAAATGATTTAATCTTTAATATTTCATTGATGGCGGCTGGTAGCTTTGAGGATTCAATTTTCTCTTTTTTATTAAAAGTAGAAGAATAGCTGAAATTCAAGTTATTTCTCACTTTGAGATGAGGAGCGGAGCAGGTGGTTCTCAGATGATGCACAAAGGGCAGTTTTGAGGTCTCAATTCTAATCCACAGACCATGCCAAGCTACAGCAAGTTTCTGCTCCTCCATGCCTCAGCTTCCCTCCTTGTGATCATATCCACATATTTCAAAGGTGTGTGTGGAGCCTTGATTCATTACCAGCCCCTTGGGACTCAAAATATTATCAACTGACGTAATATGATTCCAATCTGTTTGGGAAAATTAGAAGGCAAAATAATTTTCAAGCTTTTGATCTGTCTTTTCCAAGTGTGGTGTCGTTTATCACTGTGATGCCTGTGTACCTCCCAAAAAGCTTAAGTACAGTTATCTTTCTGTTCAGATTGGACATTAAGAAAAGGCCACTGGACCACTGGGTGGTCAGTCACTGGAACAGGTTCCCTGGGGAAGTGGTCGTGGCACCAAATCTGTCAAAGTTCAAGGAGCATCAGGATGACACTCTTAGTCAAATGATCTAACTTTAGATAGTCCTGAAAAGCGCAGGGAGCTGGACTCAATGATCCTTATGGGTCCCTTCTAACTTGAGATGCTGTATGATTCTAAGATTCTTCTCTTTCAACCATTCATTTCCTTGTTCCCTTGGTCTCCACTGTATGATCTGATGTCATGACTGCAGTACTCACCAGCTGGAGACATGTGAAATGGTTTGCAAGTGTGAATAAACCAATGTAGCCCCCCCTCAGACACACAACTTGGAACTGAAGCCAACAGGGACTTCAATGGGATGTTAGAGGGTGCGTACTGGGTTGAGGAGGAAGGATAGGTCATGTATGGAGAGATTTAAAAGACTTGTAGGTGTGGCATTTAGGAACATGGTCTAGGGGTAGATTCGGCAGTGTTAGGTTTATAGTTGGACTCGATGACCTTAAAGGTCTTTTCCAACCTAAATGATTCTATGAACTATACCATACAAAATCAATATACTATTACCCCATCTAAGTTGCATCTCTGAACTGTCTTCCTAGAGACATCCAGGGATAATGTCCATAAGAATGTGTACTGAAACAGTGCTCAGTGTCTGATGAGGATATGAATAACAATGTAGATGACCCACAGGATGGGGATTTCCACTGAACCCCATCCAAAGTAACATTATGATGCTATGGTAGGATTTACCACAGCATTCAAGAGTTTCCTGCCTAGGTAGAAAATCTAGGTAATTCAGTTTAATTTCTCCCTAAACCTGGAAGTGTCTGAGCTCCAAAAGTGCCTTAGTTCTTGTCTTGAAACTGGGGTTTCATACCCATAGATCCTGTCCTCCTGACACTCCCCTGGGTGAATGGTGTAGAGAGGCAAGGACTCCTCCAGACATTCAGTTGCTGGTCAGTTACTGCAATGTGCAAAATTAATCAGAATTTTTCATTTTAGAGAGACAGAGATTCATTTTAGAAGTGAATAACAGACTTTGCAAAGCTTGGGCATGGGGTCGTAGGTGTGAGGCTATTTCTGTGCAACAGAAGGGACATCAAGAAACTTTATGCTGAGACCAGAGTTCAGGGTATCCATTCTACTATAGCTTTTGCTAATGATATAGAATTAATAGAATCATTAGATCTGATGGCTGTTAGACAAATGAGACGTGTACAGACAAATTAACCAGCCAAGTCCTGTTCCCCCAGCATCTTCACATTGACCCCAGCATCTGTTCTATCAGGAAGCAAAAAATTTTGCCAAGAGACTAGGAGACTGGAGACCAGATACAGGCTTACAAGATCTTGCCAGTCCCTCTGATGCTGGTTTGTTGATGTGTCACCCATAGGAGACACTAAGCAGCCCCTTTCAGCCCCGTAGTCTCTTTCCCCAACTTCCAGTGCCACCTCTCTCCACAGGGGCTCTTGTTTTTCTACTCACCACTCTATTCTGGTGCAGACAATAAGAAAACAAGGGGTTCTGGGTAAGAAAATTCAGTCAGAGCCCCTTCTACCTTTCATTGTATTAACTGAATGCTTGATAGAGGCTTCTCCATTTTCTTCCAATTTGGACCTTTCTTGCTTTACAATGGAGTTCACATTTGCTTGCACCACCAGTTGCCTAGTGACAAAGCACAGATGGATTTTGCCCATTATCCTTCAATCTCGTGTTGTGTCAACTCAAAATTACACGGTCAGAAAAATACCTGTTAAACATACAAATTAACCATAAGCTTAAAAATCCTCTGCAAGGATTTCTTTGGAGTAATAGGACAAGAGACAAAGGTTTTAAACTGAAAAAGGGGAAATTTAGATTAGATATTAGGAAGAAAATCTTGACTATGAGGGTTGTAAGACACTGGCATAGGTTTTCCAGAAATATTTTGGATGTCCCATCCCTAGAGGAGTTCAAGACCAGGCTGGATGGGGCTTTGAGCAACCTGGTTTAGTGAGAAGTGTCCCTGCCCATGGCAGGGGACTTGGACTAGGTGATCTCTAGAGGTCCCTTACAACTCTGACAATTCCATTATCCCATCATCTTGGAAGGTTCCTTCCAATGCGTGGTTCAAATGATTATTCTGTGATGTTATGACATAAGATCTAATATTATTAGAGTTCTGTAGACCTCTGTCTTCTTCTTAGCAGTGCCCAAATGGAGGATTTTAGTCTTTAAAAAAGGCTAATTGGAGAAGATCTTCACTCTTTGTTGCCTACAGCCAGCTCCTTGTCCTCACTTCTATAAATATGCCCAGTAGACATCTGCAGTGTATAGCACTAGACGTTTTCCATATATCAACTTGCCTTGCTCTTCAATCTTATTTTTTTTCAGATGCATCTTTGTCCAGTTTGACATTCAAATCAATATCTATATACAAGTTATAAATCATCTGGCTTGTCTGAAATGGCAAGTCCGGAGAGCAGTGAAGCTGAGGAATACCTGAGAAGGAAAAAATACAGAGAGGAAACCATTTGCAGTCATGGAGGAAGAATTGGCATTACTAACTCATTGACGTGTTCTTTTCACGTGCTAATGGTATTAGTGGGGGCCTTATTCACAGTAGATTATATGCTGCCTTTCCATCATTTGTTTGAAAGGGTAAAAATAAAAAAATAAGAAAAGATGACATTCATGTAACCCTATGGTGATAAATCAGAAAGCATATAGCTGGAGAAAGACAAAACAAATAAGCAAACCTTGAACTTGCACAGAAAATGTGTTTCATTTTCTATGGGCTGCATGGTTAGGAAAAAAAAAAAAGTCAGTTTCAAGATTTTGGAGTTTCTGTCAAAAACCCACACTTTTTTATTTGACAGCTGAATCGTAAATAGTTGGAGAGACAAGAAAAGTCTATGAAAACAGGCATATTTAAAAAAAAAAATATTAAATGTGTGTTGTAGTTGAGGTCACTTTTTCCTCATTAATGCTTTTCTAACAGCACACCTTTGTGACCACAGAGAGGAACCCCAAAATCTAGAATTACTCTCCGTAACATGATGCGTGCATTTAACATACTGCATGGACAGCAAAGAAGTGCTGAGAGCTCCACTTCATTGCTCCCACAAGGTGTTTCATGCCATTTGGGATGCTCTGGGGTATTCAAGACATCCACATGGAGCTGGTAACTAGGAGTTACTCACACCCTTTCAGAGCAGCAGCTAGAGACCAGCTTAGAAATGCCAGGAGATCTGAAAGGACATGCTTCTTGCGTCTTGGATGTAAGAAGAAAGAGAGAAGGGGAGATAATTAACAGAATGAAGCATAATGGAGATGGTTGGATTTGAAGTTCCATCTGACCAAACACACATCTACTGTAGGATAAGATGACTGATGCTTTGGATGACACCCTCTCTCTCTGACTGAGGGTCTGAGCTCCGTTTTCTATAGAAATGTGCCCAGCATGAGCTGGTGAGATAAACACATCTCTGTGGCATGAATCCAGGGCTTGAATCTCTTTCCCACACTTAGGCATAACGTGATGTTTAAGGGTAACCACCAGATAGACACATGGGGCTCCAGGGAGGTTGTGGATGTCCCATCCCTGGAGGTGTTCAAGGCCAGGCTGGATGGGGTTTTGAGCAACCCAGTCTAGTGGGAGGCGTCCCTGCCCATGACAGGGGAGTTGAAACTGGATGATCTTTAAGGTCCCTTCTAACTCTAACCATTCCATAATTCTATTATATGACTGGTAGGACACAGGATTCACAGGAGCTCATACCCTTCCTGACCCACAACTAGAAGATCTGTGGGGTTCCCTAAAGCATCTCCAAAGGCTTCAGCTGGCTAGGTGTGGGCAATTGCATAAAGTTCATATATTTAATCAGATCAGCCCCTCTATTATTTGCCTGCTTTCACTTGGTGCCTTTCCTTCAGACAGCTAAAACTGGGTGAGCCGAGTCCTACTTCCCCTGGCCTTGTCCCTCCCTTCACTTTGACATCTACATCCTTACGTAATAATAACCTTTTCAGAGTAGTTTTTGGCCATGTGAAATATTCTGCAGACCGACTGCTAGAGTTTCATTATGGGAACAGCTACCTTCATGTTGCATCATCTGTTGCATTTTTAAATATGAATATATGCATTGCTTCAGCATGATTACTTGTAAAAGGAGAAACAGAGGCATCTAAGTATGGAAAAATTTAGATTCTCAAGGCTGCTGACATTAAAAATATAATCAGGAAAGTTTGTCTGGCCACACACTATGTGCAGTAAGAACATTTCACTGTTATCAGACAGGTTGTTAAATGACCTTTAAGTTCTCTTTTTCCCTTTTCCCCAGCAAAGAACATTTAACTTTGCATAGTCTCCTGAATAAAAATCTCTTTAATAATTACATTTCCCAGCCCCTGTGCCTTTGTCCCTAGATGACTCCTAAGCTTACTAACTGCAGGAAGC
This sequence comes from Thinocorus orbignyianus, assembly GCA_013400375.1. NCBI lineage: Eukaryota > Metazoa > Chordata > Aves > Ciconiiformes > Thinocoridae > Thinocorus > Thinocorus orbignyianus. Next base: position 638,455 of record VXBW01007515.1, on the reverse strand, counting down.
TTGGTTAGTTACAGCCATTTTACGCTACAACCTTGGAGAAAAGATTATATCACCAGAGGTTGAAAAACGACCTGAGGGCTTTTGCTCTCTGCTGGAGTAGAGGACACAAGCTGACTCCTTGCACAGGCCTACTTTTCTCTTTTACTTTGGACGCAGCTCTAGATTTTGCTCTTCCCACAACCCTAACCTTTTCCTCACATCATGTATGATGATGACCTCCAACTCTATATGGGATTTCTCCAGTTACTGTGGCATGAGTTGCAGTAACTCAGTGACCTTTTATCATCCTCCTTCCAAGGATAAAGTAATCCTCCTTCCAAGCATCCTCCTTCCAAGAATAAAGTAATACATAATGAAATGGGTCTTAAAGATCCTAAAGTTGGTGCGAGAAACAAGCTCTCAGCATTTACCAGCTCCATCCTTCATTACACCTGGAGATACCAGCTTCTAGTAGCTTCATGATACCCAAGCAATGAGCTTACTTGAAACTTTTAAGTCTATCGCCTGCCATCATTGGTGCTTCTGCTCTAGTATCCTTTTTCTCACGACCTACTCATCCCAAGCCAAGTTTGCAAGGAGGACAATGCCCCTATACAGAAGCATGAGACTAAGGAATATTTCAATATACAGAAAGGCTGTTTCTTTTAGTTGGTCTGGTTCTCTTGCTCCAGCTGGAAAGCTATTCCATGATCTTCTTGTTCTTACTATTTCTTAATATATTTTTTTTTCATATTTCCTCTATGCCAAAATTGGTTGTACAATAGATTGAGGACTTTCAAACCATGGTCTGCCTCCTTTACCTAGAGATTCTACAAGTGGTGCCTAAGAAAAGCCAGTTGGTGAAAAATTGTGCTGCAATGAGTGCTAAAATTATTTTTAAACTCTATTAAAAAAAAAAATATAAAAAGTGTCCTTAGCCTACATTTTTTTCTATCCTGCCCAAAATTTTTTATCATGAAGGACATTCCCCTTACGGTTTTGCTCTGCTCACTGAAGTGCTGAGCTTCTCTTCCTGAACAGGGGTATCGCACACAATTAGACCAAGTGAAATCTTAGCAGTACAAAAGCAGGAATATTTCCTGATTTCTTCTCTAAACAGCTTACCGAACCCTCTCTTGGACTGTGCTCAGATCTCATTTCCTCTGGCGGTTCCAATGGGTAAGTCCTGATATTAGAAGACAAGTTATTTTTATTATTTTCCCAAATGCACCAGTTCACTCTCAGCCCTGTTACCTTCCATCTCACGTTGATGACTATATTTTCCAAGGCTGTACAACTCATCTGGTGTGATATTTTCATTCTCTTCTGAACTGACACTTCCCAGCTTTGACACACAAGACTGACTCTGTTGCTTAATCCCTCTGTTCCTTATCTAAAAAAATGAAAAGTCTAATGAGGCATCTTATAACTGTCCTCTCTCACTAAATTGTCAGATCTTCAGAGTAAAGACCATCTTTCCCCAGGTGAATATTTAGCACCTAACGCATTGCAGTCTTGATTGAATTGATGCCTTTGGGTGATGTTTTCATACCAATTTAGCTACTCCAGAGAGGACAGCACAAATATTTCTGTGCCAGGAAGAGTTTCCAAGGGATCTTCAATGAAAACAGAAGATTAGGAGCTCCGTCAATTTATCTCCCATGAGAAAGGTATGGACACTACTCCAACATCAACAGAAAAGTTGTATTCAAATAGGGTGGAAAAGCCACCAATTCATCCAGCATCTACCACTGTAATGGTATGATAGTTTGGTATCACATCCTTATCTTAGACGGTTTCCTTGCAAAATGCATAATAGGATGTAAGGCTCAGCACTTGACTTGGATCTGCCAGGGACACTGTCCCCCTTTTCATTTTCTGGAAAATATACCACCTTGGGGCAGGGAATTAGAAAAGAACATCCAGGACTTCTGCTACTTTCTTGGGCAGCCCTGATTGCTACACCTGCTTCTCAGAAACGTTCAAAATCTATGTCCCTCATGGATACATGTTGAACTTTTGGAAAAGCACCCTTGGATTTCTGCTCTGACAGAAAACGAGAGAGAAGGAGATGGATTTTCTCTATGCATTAGCCAAAGGAAGGCTCTTGGTACAGCTATTAGCCAGTTTACTCAAACCATTCTATGATTCTACGATCTTTGGGCCAAATCTGATGTGAGGATCAAGGGCAGTACAAAGACTATGATCCGTCTGACACACACTGTTCATCCCGGCAACCCCTCTCCTCTGACCCTTCTCTTACTTCCCTGGTGCCCCTCCTCACAGCCCAGGACACTTGCAAGGCAAAACTTCATTCTTCCTGCAGAGATGGACCAATTCCCAACTCTGTTGTCACTCTGGTTCTGTCCCTCGTCACTGTATCCTCTCTGCACAGTTCCCAGTGATAAAACACTTCACAGTGCAGAGGCTGCTTTAAGTTGTTTTACCGCCAGACTTGAAAGAGAGCTGATTTGTAAGGCATGGACACCCCCTCCTGGCTACTTAGCTGAAAAGACAAATCCCAGATATCAATAATCATGAGCTTGCTTCAAAAAAGGCAGCCATGCATGCAACGATTGCAGCAAAGTAGCTCTCATCAGAAGAACATCCTGAGCATTCATGAGAGGTGCTGGCACAAAAGAAATTGCTTAATGCAGCAAGGAAATCATTCAGTCATAAAGGCAGTTTATACTTTGTATATTTCATTTTTATTTATTTTTTTATTACTGCCTAAAAAAAAGAAAAGAGGAAGAGAGAGAGAAAACAATAATAATGTCATTACATAGAAGGGTAACAGATCAGAACACGCTGATCCATCAGGCAGGATGACAAAAGACAAGATGACAGCAATGTGGAGACAAGGAAATCTGTGTTGAACATTTTCATCTAATAGGAAAATGTCACCCTGCTAATGAGACATCCAAAGTGAAACTAACACTCAGAATTAAAATCTACAAGCCAGAACAAAACAAACCAGACTCTGCTTTCGGGTATGAGTTTGGGAAGAATCATTACCTGTAGTCAGTATATGTCGAGAAATGAAATATTGCTTTGGACTAGCTGTTACAATCTGAGTCATGTCCACCAAAACTAGGTTGGAAGTGTTCCTTCATTCAGTGACGAGACACAGAAACTTAAGAGTGGCCACACCAACAGGTCCACAGGTCCATGTAACCCCCTATCTACCCTTTATTAGGATGTTCTCACAGTTTCTAACGATTTCTGTGCGAGAACATCCAGCACCAGGCAGCTTATCTTTGAACTTTAATGATCTAAATTATTTTCCTTCCATGAGTTTGCTTTCTGAACTCCTTTAAATGTGTAGCACCTCCAGCAAAGAGGCTTTGTGAAGAACCAAGCTAATATTTTTCTGTTCCAAATTTGCCTCCTTCAAACCCTCAGTTTTTGTTCTGAGAGACTCTGCGAACACTTTTTTTCCTATTTGTTTTCTCTAGGCTACTAAGCAGTTTTATAAACTTCTTTTATATCCTTTCTTAATTTTCTCTTTTTGAGGCTGAAGACTCCTGAGCTGAAAATTGCTGCAAGATGGGATGTGTTGAAAGGAGTCCTCTGCCCATTACCTCTGCTTGACAAGAAGGTGTTTGTTCTTTTCTTTTTTCGTGGTCTCTAATGGTAAGTGATGGAGACAGATGTCTACTCTGCTGAAAAGGTAGTGGGAGGCAAAAGGCAAATTTGCAGATATGAAAAATTCAGTATTCATGTTCTTTCTTTCCTGTTAAAATCAGCACATCTCAATCTCCTGGGTTTTTTAGAGTAGGTAGGGGAAGAAGTAACATGAATTCCCACTTGTGCCAGCAAAAAGGCTGAAAGTAGGGCTGGCATATATTTCCCATACAAGGTTTTAGGTGTCCTAAAATGGGACCCAGATTTCTACACAGACATACACTGTGGCTGCTTGGGGTAAAATATGGCATATTTACCTGATAAGGTCTTGGTATAGTGAGTTATTTGAATCATAGAAGCATAGAATGGTTTGGATTAGAAGGCACCTTAGAGATCATTGAGTTTCAACCCCCCTGCCATGGGCCGGGACACCTCCCACTAGAACAGGTTGCCCAAAACCTCATCCAGCCTGGCCTTGAACCCCTCCAGGGATGGGGCATCCATAGCTTCTCTGCAACCTGTTCCAGTGCCTCCTCACCCTCACAGTAAATAATTTCTTCTGATATCTAACCTACTTTTCCCCTCTTTCAGCTTAAAACCATCACCCCTTGTCCTATCACTGCAGTCTCTCATAAAAAGTCTTCTCCCATCTCTTCTGTAGCCCCTTTAGGTACTGGAAGGAGCTGTAAGGTCTCCCCAGAGCCTTCTTTTCTCCAGGCTGAACAACCCCAACCAGCTAGCTCCATCATGACCTTCTTTCCACAAACTGTGTAGAGCCTTCAGACTGAGCCATTTATACCAAATTTTGAACTTTAATCACTACAGTATTGCCACCTGCTTGTCTTCGACCAAGCCTGGGTCATTATTTATTTCTCCCTTTCACTGATCCTAGGGATAAGTTGAAGTGCAGAAATGCTCACCAAATCTAAAGCAGATGTTGGTTCAGACGAGCCTCATCTCCAAATTATTCTGATCTTTGAGTTCTTATCTCAGCCTTGTGACAAGGTTTTCATTAATCTAACCCCACCCTGAAATTAATGTTCTCCTCTGAAAAGCAGAAATTCTTCCTAGAAATCCAGCAGTTGCAAAGTAATACCAACAACTGACCGGGCAGTGTGATCAAGTAATTTTGTGGTCTTTAAAAGACAAAGTTCTTCCATGCTGCTGTCAGCATGACCAGATGGTGACTCTTGCTGCAGGACCCAGGCGTTGTTACAGCACTCCAGTAATTGCACTTTGCTCAGGACCTTAGTAGAACACCTTAGGACACTGGTGTAGAACACCTGCCCCAAGCTCCAGCTGCGTTGGAGTCTCCCACACACCTGCTATGAGTCTGTCACATCCCTCATCTCCTGTTACCTAACAAACACGGTTCTGGGGGGTACCGTCTCTCCCTGTCTGGCAGTGATCTTCTGTTTTCACCGTAACATTTTGACACGTTTTGCTAATGCTGATTCCCATTATGATAATGATGAGAAATACCTCCAGTCTACCAGGCTTATTCAGGCTTTATATTTCAAGGCTGCGATGTTCTTTGAGAGCAGACCTGAAGTGGATCACAGCAGCCATTTCACAGAACCCTACAGCTTCACAAAGTGATTGAGGACAAGAAGAGACAAGCGCTGCCGAAGAGAATTTAAGGTACCAGAATTCTAATAAAATGTTCACGCTGGGAAATATGTAACTTTTAAAGTAAGGGCAATCCATCACCTAGGAACAGCTGACACCTAGGAAAAGACAGATAAGTTATCATTTGGGATGTATAAATCAAAAATGTGGACAACTGTGTAAAGATATGAAAACTAGTTATTGCTATAAGTGCAGGAATTACAGGCATGAAGTTCTGCTACAACATCTAGATCCCGCTGACTCCGTCACTATCAAGGAGATCCAGAAATCAACCAGAACTAAATGACCAGCAGCTGACCTGCTAGCCTTAGCTGAGGCAAGATGAGCCATAAGTTTGGTGCACAGACAAAAATGATGCCTTCAAAGGCCAGGGAAAAGATTTTGTGCTGGGTTGGTCTTGTACCTCAAACTAAAATAATTTCTAACCTCACAATCTAGAAGAGCAGATGTGCTGTGATTAAAGTCCAGTGAAACATGCACGTTGCAAGGGTTTGCGTTGGGAAAGTCCGCCTTACCGACACTGCTGGCCACCATAGCATCCTCTCCATGGTGGCCAAAGTGTCATTCCTAGGTGTTGAGATTGGCGGGGTGGATTGCTGTGAATCTTTCAATGTCCCAAAGATTGCACTGCCCTGCTCACACGCATCCTTATGGTCAATATAAAGCTTTGAGCTGAATATTCTGGAATGGCTTCATAAAAAGGCATCGACTCTCCTCTGGCTGCTCCAATTTGGAGCCTGCAAGAGTCAAGGGACCCCTATCAATGTTAGTTAGTGCCAATCAGTCCATAAATGCACCTCCCAGGCAGACCAGCAGTGATCTAATACCCTCTTTAACGTTGTCAGACCAAATCACTTCTTACCTTGACTTTATTTATTCACTTTGGGAACTTCGGTGTTCTCAAGTGAGATACTGGGATTTGCTCTGAGTGATGAATGGCTTACAGGCATTTAAACACACGTTTGCGTTTGGGGTCATAAAATACAGTGAACACAGTGGTAAGTAGCCTGTTCACAGGCTAATGTTTTTCAAAATAAGGCTAACCAGCTGCCTGATTGGAGCTATTATTCACCAGCAGTAACTTGTGCATTGCTTTCTCTTACAATGTCACTGTATTCACAGCCAGGGTTGAAAAAAGCATTTACATATTAATCCCGATTCTGTTTTTCTCAAGGTTAGCGGACAAAATGAAGCATCGAAGCAATCCAATCAGTTCTAGTGCTGTTGTTTGTTTTATGAAAATTCATGGCCTGCCTTATCATTTTTGGTAAGCAAAAAAGCTGTGTTAAAACTGACAGCTCTATCAAAGGCAGATAAAATTCAGAGTAGAGGAGTTTTAATCTCCGTTCCTCTTTTTTTCCTACTAAACTGATTGCAAAATGGCACATATCTTCTTTTCCTCCCTTCCTTCCATCTCACATGGGTTTTATCTTCACAGTAGCAGCAACAACACCTCATTGACTTTCAGAGGGGAAGACCCAGTGTATTCAACTACTCTGGCCACCTACTTTGTCCAGAACATTGATATGCACTGACAACTCCCTGTAAGAAAGAGCTACAATACAGAATTTTTTGTCTTTTTCCAGATGTCAGGGTTTTTTTTTCTCACTCGTGCTTCCTACGTTGAAAATTTCACAGCTGGATTCCCTTGAGGAAACTGGAAGTGAGAGCTGAGATCCTCTGTTATTCCCAGTCTCTTTGAGGTTAGCTATCACCTTGGCCTAGGTATGTGTTCTCCTTCTCTTAGCCCTCTCCAAGATAATACAAGTCTTTACAAACTGTTCCCTGCCTCTGGGGAAACATAGATGGTGGAAAAAATACGATGACCAAGATAGCTTTGTGAAGTCTACCCGATTTATGGCCACTTTAGGACTTTCCCCTTTGGGCTTAGATTGATTTTTCTCTGAGAGCAGAGATCCTCGGGTGGAGGATCAGCAGGAAAGTCCCACTGGCTCCTTTGGTGTGAACTCTCCATATGGCTGAAACACCCTCAAAAAGAAGCATGTAATCCTATATTTTAACTAATGGCACTGTTTTGGTGGCTGCACTGAACCTGACCTGCAGCTGTGTCATCCAACCATATAACCTTCAGCAGAATCAAGGAAACACAGAAGTTACTTCGGGGGTTAAGGTCGATATTCAGATTACTTTCAATAGCTACTGAGTTGTTGTGAAAACTTACAGCCCACAAAAACCACAGAGGTCCTGGTTTGAGAAACAGAGCCCTAAAATACCATGACTGGAGCATAATCTTAGTGAGTTGCCCTAAATATCTTCTCAAGAGCAAGTTCTCATCAGTCATCCCGGAGATGGACTTCAATTCAGCTGGCGCCTGGTTTCCTCTTGGGCCAGCAATGCTCATGTTGAATGCAGAAGGGCTTGGAGACCTTTCCAGCATGTTCCTGGATCTACAGACTGTGTATGCAGCGAATGCAGAAGCACCAGCAAGATGTTTCCAGCTGTCATTATCTTCCGTTAGGATGCTGCTGCCTTGCTCCCGTTGGCTGATGATTTATTAAGCGCTATTTATGCCTGAGCCAATATTTCCTTCTGTTATCCTATCTATTTGCAGTGTCCTCTGCAGCTCCACTACATTGCTTTGATTTATGATTCATGCTATTTTATTTTCTTCAGAGTTCTGCTATATTTATTTATGTTGCCCTGAAGAGCCGATTTGCAAATGCACCAGTCCCAGCAACTCCATCCAGGCCCCCCTCCCTGCCTGCGCACAATATCGTCTCCTTCTTTTGAATAAGTCATTGCTTTTATAGAGAGTAATAAATTTTCATAAGAATTTTTCATCTAAGACCCAGTGTGGGGGTCATTAGTAAACATCTATCACCTGCTAATGGGGATGATTTGAATTTCCGTAGTGTCTCTTTTAATAGGCAAAGGTCTAATTAAGACATTCATAAAAAATATAAGCTGTTGTACTTAATTTTCTTTGATGGGGGAGGGGAATACATCGTTATGTAATTTTATTAGGCTAAAATAAATATATAGACTTTGAAAAAAGCCTTGCTTCAGTCGCCTCACAGAAGGGAGTGCTCCTGAATATGCAAAAACCCTTGCTATCTGAGCTGGAAAGAAATTCTAGGACACTGAGACCAGAGAAGCAGCAAAGACTCATTTCCTGCAGCCATTTCCCAGTATATATCTAGATTGTTTTACATATTCTAAGCAACAGCACCCCTTTCCCTCCTTTTCCTCAGCCTTGTGGGTATTTCTGCTCTGACTCCATCTGTCTCCTTTCCTTTTACACCACTTAATAGTTGTTCCCCAGTTCCATCATCCCCTATAATGTCTTCAGCTCTGATGAGGATATCTAAAGGATATCAGTGTTTTCTGACCATGTGGGTCTACTTATTCTGCCAGGTAATAACTACACATTTCTAACTCAAATGGGAGATCTGTGCTGTACCAAGGGCTTGACTTAAAGTTGCATGACGGAGATAGAGAGCCCCCACCATGGTCCTTGCCTGGACTATCAAGGGTGTTTCTCATGGTACATTGCCATGGCTGGTCTCGTTGCAGTCCTCGTTACCATACACCAGGCAAGAAAATCAGAACGTTGAACTTCTGCTGGATATGACCACTATTTGACTTGCTTTCCCATGACTCTCACTGGAGTCAAAACCTTTGACTGAGAAACACTACGCTCCCAGTACTAAACTAAGGAGAACTTACACCAGTGAGTCCCACAAATCAGCCCCACACCTGAAGCTGATTGTCCCTTCCTGCCATACAATGGCAGAAATCCCATTGACTCATTTGGACCACCAGTTTCCACTGCTTTACCACGCTTTTCCCATTCCCACAAGCACAAATAAGCTTCCTGCTGCCCCACTGTATGCTTTTCTTATGGTTTGTACTGATTTTGCCTGCTGAGCAGCTCAGCTACGCTACAAGTGTCTGGCCATCTTCTTGCAAACCCTTGTTCATTCCCCTCACCTCCAGTACATGACAAATGACGGTGTCATCCTCCTACTCCAGGGTCCTGATCTGTGTGACAACGAATTTCTAATCTCACCCCGTTGTTCATCTCTTTCTCCTCTTAATCTCTATCAGCTCAATGTGTCAACAGCACTTGCTCAAAATCACTTATCACACACGAAATTTATTTAGAATTAATCAGAGGCAATTTGAGGTGTTTATTAAAGCAGCAGCAATCTCAGCTTGACCTTGCAACAAGATTTCTGTTTCAAAGAAGCAGCTTTTGCAGGGGAGTTGTTTTTTGTTGGTTTGGGTTTTATTTTTTGCCTGACATGGAGTTGAAAAATTTTCATTAGTGACCTAATGAAGGTGAAACCAGCTGCTGTGCTTCAAGGAATTGCCAGTGACAAATTCTGCTTAACACACTTGACATTTTCTCTCTCTTTTGCTTTGCTTGAAAGAAGAACACACATTACTTGCAGGAATCACCTACCTGGGTCTTGCCTGAGCTGAGAAGGGGTCTCATGGTGCCAGGTTTTCCTCCTCCTCCAAATCTCAGAGAAACAGAAAAGGCAAAGTGGTAAGACCAAGGTCACTTAGAAATGCCATTCTGTTTCTCCTTTGCTACACCATTTGCAACTGTTAGTAAGACATGGTTGACCCTCCGGTGCTGAAAATATGCTAATTAAGGTGGGATGATTTTGCCAAGAGCAACAGACAGTGCTCTTGGGAGCAGAGATTCAGACTCAGATACCCCCCTCTTCAGGTGAATGTTTATGCACCTCCAAATTTAAAAAAGAAAATAATTAAGAGATTCCATATGACAGTTCAATAATTAAGGTACAGCTTCCAGCTGTACCCAGCTTGCACCCAGCTCTGGATGTGAGCCCTAACCACTAAGTCCTTCTGTAGAAGTTGGACCCCTCACCTCAGTAGTCACAGTCAGTGTCAAAGGACGGCTTTGTCATTAATATTTATTTTCCCTCTTTCATTTATTTAAGCCTAAGCAATTCAGAGCTGTTACAGATTTGAATGACCCTGTGTATTAATTCTGATCCAATAATTTGCAGACCCGGTCTATGTGCACAAGGCAGATGGTCTGCCACGTTCAAAAGAAGCACAAATTGAAAATCAAGTCTGTTGACACTTTTGCGAATGACTGCTCCTTTTGAAACCTCAGCATCTGCAAAGACCTGTCTTTCTGGGAGTGCAGAAAGGCTTTCCAAGCTGCCAAGCCACTTGGCAGCTCCCTGTCAGCCAGAGACGATTAAGCATCTCTTGTTAACGACTCTCTACTGTTAGAAGAGCCTCAGTGCAAAGCACAGATCAGCTGGCTCTCTAAGTGAAGTAGCAGCTTGGTCAGAGCCACTGATCCCATGCTTCCAAAAGCATTTCTCCTTTAATCAGGCTTGTCAGAGGAGACTGGCTCTCCCGGGGAGCTCTCAGAGCTTCGGTCACTGCCAGCCAAAATTCCCTCACTCCCCATCTTTCCACCTTCTCCATCCAAGGGCCGACCCTTCTCATATTCAGAATTATATTCATCAATCAAGAGGCTAAGATGGATCCTAGCTACTGATTACATTGTAGGCAGAAAATTATTAAGTCCCATCAAATCACCCACCCAGGAGGACAATATATCAAATCCTGCAGAAACACTTTTTTCTCCTACTTGCAGAGGGTTTTCCAAACTCAGGGATTTTTTCCAGAGATATCAGACCCTTGGTTTAACTCAAGCTCTCATTATAAAATGTAATTCTTCCAAATAGGATAAAGAAAAGGAGCCACTGAGTCTATACAGCGTCAGCTAAGAAGAACAAAGAAGGAACATCTGTTCCCTTGTTTTAGGAATCTTTCCCCCAAGTATTATTCCCCCCAATTTTCCAAGTAGTCTCAGGATAAACGAGAATATCTGGGACAAGTAATTAATCTGCTGGTGGAAAATAATTTCCTAGCTCTTTCTTTATGCATGTTTATCCTTTGCATCCATCTCTTTATCTGAAACTGGCCAAGAAAATTGCATAATAATGTTTTGTTCCAGCAGACAAAAAGCTATATGCTGTGGGATGATGACAAAGAAGGAAAAAAGAAATTATTAATACATACTTAAAAGTTTAAACTTGTCAGAGCAAAGAGTCCAAGACAGTTACTTAGAACCCAGTAATAAACTGCTAAAATCCATGAGCACGGCCACCTGTCTTCATAATATCCATAATAAACATCATAATTAAGGCAGGCAGAGTATGTGGAGGGTGACCCTGAAAGCATGTTTCATGCTACAGCAGCTGTAAAATGAGCACAGGGATGTCTGAACCAGTGGATACATCATGTTACCCAACAAATGATGTGCCAAGAAGGATCTTTGGGAACTTACGGGGCAGCTCCTGCCGCATCGCAGGCTCTTTGCTCCTTGAAAATTGATTACACAACTGAGATTTATAAATTAACCCATGAACGGCTTTTATTTTGCACACAAATATTCTTCCGGACTGTACAAATTAAAAGTTTATGTATGTGCAGAGTTATCTCAGTTGGAATTATACTTCAACAATCTCATTTGCATAAGTCAGAGATTGTAATGACTTACTCAACTAAGCATACCCATGCTGTTAATTACTTTTTTCCAAATGAAATGCCAAAATTATTTCCCAGCAGAGAAAGGCAATTGCTCACCCAAAGCAGCACAGGATGCTGTCGGTCTTAAAACAATTAATATGAAATTAATTTTAACAGACCACTGAACCATATTTAGTGAGCAACGTGAAGCATAATGTGACCAAATACTGCAGCTCGACTGGCAAGGCTAGTTCTCTGCCGTCTCTCTTCAGGAAATTTGGAGCTGAGGAAACACATGAAGCACCTTCGTCTTTAGAAGAGAACAGTTCTGGGCAGGTTAGAGGGGAAAGAAGAGTCCTTGAGAGAGCAGAAGTTATCCTTGGAAAGTCATGTTGTTACAAACTTAGAAACTAGCAAAGGCAGATTCCTCGTGTTCCCAGTTTATACTCCCACCACGTAAAAGGGAGTAGGGAAATTTCCAGAGCTCGGAGAAGACAGAGAAAATACAGTGTCCTTGTTGAACAGTCAAGACAAAATAACATCATAAACAAAACAGGCAAAAAGACAAGAGGAAACAGCCTCAAGTTGTGCCAAGGAAGGTTTAGGTGGGATATTAGGAAAAATTTTTACACTGAAAGGGTTATTAAGTATTGGAATGGGCTGCCCAGGGAAATGGTGCCATCACCACTCCTGGAGGTATTTAAAAGATGGGTAGATGTGGTGCTGAGGGACATGGTTTAGTGGTGATTTTTGTCATTGTTAGGTTGATGGTTGGACTAGACAATCTGAAAGGTCCCTTTCAACCTAGGCAATTCTATGATTCTATGACACTATGAGTTTGGGACTGGGCTGGTAAATCTGGGACATGTGGCCACCCTTATTTACTAACTCAGATTTAGCTGCAGTTTCTCCTGATTTGGGTTGGTCCAGAATATGGTGGGAATGTTGGGGAGGAACTGCCCAAATCTTTGGTCTGAGAAATGAGCCTGGTAAGATGAAGCAGGCTATAGTTCATTAGCAGAGCCTGATACAGCCACTCACTGCCCTTGCATTCAAACTCTGTGCCAGCTCTTCTATGTCCCATGGTTTTCTGGACAACCATCTCTTGGAATTACACAATGGTTGGATATTTACAGGTTTTCCAGTTCAGAGACTGTGGGCAGCTTGTCAGGGTCCCTACAACTTCTGGCAAAGTTACACCAACATTAGATCCTTTTCTGTTTCAATCTGAACTCAAATGAATTTTAAAACTGCCAAATCTGCTTTTAAGCAGATTGATCTTTCTCTGCCCTACTCAACTTTCAAGTAATATCATTTGGAACTAATACAGAGCCTGTATCACCCCCTCAGCCTATTGAAACCTGTTGTTGCCTCAACCAGAACATATTTAAACTGAAGAAAATATTAGCTTGGGCCCTGCAGGCACACAGAAACTTTTGTGAGAGGGGTCTTATACCATAAAGGGAAGTTTTCTACTGCAAATTCAATTCCAGAGGGCTTAACAGAATAACCTTTGGACTGGAGGGGATGCACAGAGCACAGCAATCCACATAGATGCATATTTACAACCACGGCAAGCTCAGGGCAGGCTGCAAACTTTGCGACAGGAGGTAGCGAGTCTGTTCTGATCACTGTTGGCATAGATTTATTTTCCTAAACGTGTTTACATGGACAAGTTTGGGATGAAACTGCAATTTCAAAGAGGGCGCTGGAGAACAGAGGATCACCTTGTGATCTGAAAGTCTTGCAGCTCCACTGCACCAGCCTGTCAATAACTCATAGATGAGAGATGCGAGGCTGTGATTTCCTCTTTAGAAAGTGCTTCCCAAGTAGGCCAATTTACTTTGCTTTTAATGCATGGATTATCAGTTTAATTTCCATGAGGTTTTTAATCTGAAATTTAATTTAGGAGATTTTGTCAAGTGATTGTTAAAATTCGTTCTACTGCCTGCACTCAGCGGAACTTCTGCCTTCCAAAAATACACCTCTTGATTTTTATTGTGGAAGTCAGAAAGATTCTTATAACACCAATCTAGCCATTTCAAATCCCTGAAAACCACCAAAAAGGGCATTTTTTCCCTTTCCTCTCTGTGACAGGAGGATTCCAGTGGAGCTGTAAAGGGCTTTCCCCAACAGGGCCTCAAGAACGGCATTCAGGCCAAGGTACAAAACTGTAAAGCATGGTAATGACTGTGGGAATCGTTCTCGCTCAGTGCATGAGACACACTGGAGAGCAGGATAGGTAAACTGTGCAAATCAAAGGTCCATCTGCCTCCATATGCCACCCCTGTCAGCAGTTGGTGGCAGACGCTCAAGGAAAGTCAACCTAGGCCAGAGATGCTAAAAGTGATCCAAAGGGCACGGAGACACAAAGATCCTACTTTGGGATCTAAAAATATTACAGCAACTCTAAAACCCCTCCCTAACAGTAAAGTTAAATAGTTCAGACACAGTTCCCCCAAGACCTTTCCCATCCCTGCTGGGCTGGACTCTTCCAAAGGCTCCACAGCTTTCCTCTGTCCCTGGTTTTTCCCCTCCCTTCCCTTTTGCAGGAGCAACTGGGTCCATGAGGTCATGCTCTGACCCTTTGGGTGCAAAATCTGATTTTATTCACGCTGTTTGCAAGCTTTTAGCTACACCTGGCTGATAAGAATACAGATGGTTAAAGCCTGAAGAGAAGTGCCTGGGTTGTATCAACACAGTAGCACAACAGTCCTGCAAAGCTAAGATCAGAACTGGTGTCCATCGGGTGATATTATGGTTCATTTAACTTTTCAGGATGTTATATCGTTTTGTTCAGTATTCGTATTGGATATCTTGTATTTCCATCTGCTACTTATCATTTAAAGCAAGGGGGGGAAAAAAAAAGAAGAGAAAAAAAAAGGAAATCAAAGGCAAATTTGAGTGATGGCAAGATGTTTCCTTCCTCATGAAATGGAAATTGAAATGTGCTTAGAACTGCAGGTGCAGAGCTGCAACTTCTCCCATCCGCTCCTCAAGAAATGCACCTGGAGGCACTTGACTTCTACAGTGCTCTGAACCCTGTCTCAAGTCAGAAAAAGTGCCTCGGGATAAGATGTGCTGCCCCTGCCTTTACTGTGGCAAGATTTACTGTTCTTAAATCTCCCTGCACAGGGCATTTGTGGGGATTGAGGGAATGTGAACAGCTGCAAGAAGATGATTTCAATCAGAACACCCTCAAGAGATTTTGGAGTCTCCAATATGGTGTGTCTCCTCCTTCATCTTGAGAGACACATTTCAGCCTCGGCTCAACTGTCCAAGTGTAGGCATCACTGGTCCCCAGTCTGGCTGCAAGCAACACAGATGGAGCAGAAGACAGGGGCTGAGAGGTGAGCTCTGGCACCTCTTAAACCTTGAGGACCCAGGGTTTTAATCATAGAATCATAGAATGGTTAGAGTTGGAAGGGACTTGAAAGATCATCAAGTTCCAACCCCCCTGCCATAGGCAAGGACACTTCCCACTAGATCGGGTTGCTCAAAGCCCCATCCAGCCTGGCCTTGAACACTTCCAGGGATGGGGCATCCACAACCTCTCTGGGCAACCTGTTCCAGTGCCTCACCACCCTCACAGCAAAGAATTTCTTCCTAATATGTGATCTAAAACTCCCATCTTCCAATTTAAAACTGTTAACCCTTGTCCTATCACTACACTTCCTTCCAGCTCTCAGATGTCTGTGCCAATCAACAGACCAACTCCTCAGCACAGGGATATGTCCTGCTCTGCTACCAGTGGTATCCAGTTAGAAGTTCTCCATGGATCCCTATGGAAAGTACTGATTTATCATGCTTGGATAGAAAACAGGTGAGAACAGTTACTGAGATGTTTTAGACTGAAGGTTGTTTAGGGAGACATCTGAATTTGGTGTCATTTTTCTCATTTCTTGGTCACACACACTTTCTTAATAGGCAAATTAGAAGAATTGCATGACCTTGACAGGTATCAGCATTTCTTAATCTACATTCAGGGGTTGGTATTTTTTTTTTAATTCATTGTTTCTCAAGATTTATTGTAATTTTAACTAGATTGGACATGAGTGGTGATAGTATCGTAGACCCTAACAACACTGGAAAAGCAAAAATGGAAGAAAAGTTGTGCTCCATTTTGTAAATGATGCCCTAATTATTTTCCCAAGCTATTACCAAGAAGTAATTAATGTTGTTATATCATAATTAAAGCACATTGTGGATTTCAGGCTTGGTTCGTTAGTTTGGTTGGTTGGGTTTTTGTTCTCTTTTTCACTTTCTTCCTGCTGTTCTCCCATCATGGAAACCCCAGAAGGAAAGAAGAGGATCATGATGCTGCACAAGTTTTCTATGCAAGGGTTCATACTGCCTGGCCTTGATTTTTTTTGCATAAATATCTATATATATAAAGAGAAAGAAACATACCCTTAGTGATAACCAAAACCAAATCTTTTATTGTCTATATTGTCATGGTGTTAGGTGCTTCAACTCCCCTTGTAGAGAGTATTAATATTTCTAAGCTAACACAGTGCACAAATAAAGGGAATATTATCTCATTAGTTACTGTGATTAAATGATTTATCTCATCCACTTGGAACTGTTCATCTGGGACCTTCTGCACCCCAAGACTGGAGGTGTTCATTGGTCCATCCTTCTAACTAAGGAACAAGTGATAACCCCATCTCCAGTGTTCAGCCATGATAAGGTCCTCTGAGATTCAAAGTTCAGATTGAAAGAAGTCAAAAGTGGTTGCTTCTCACCGGCGTTCATCTTCCATCAGCTTGTCAGGCAAGTTTGATGGGGACAAACCCAAATAGAGTAGGTGCATCCTTATTTTGCAAAAATCCCTTACTTCCATTTGCCAAATCAGGGTTTAAAACACTCAGAGTTTGATATTCGGAGGCATCATTCCCAGATCCATCAAAGCCTCTGCTCAGCACTCTGACAGTTCCAGTCAGCCAGGACCTGGCATTTTACCTGAATTTGTCAGCAGGAGAAAACCCCTTGCAAAAAAACGATGTTGACTCAGAGGGAACATCTTTCATTTAGGCACCTATGTGGCCTGAAACTGCTTAGCCTGCAGAGCAAAAAAATAATATAACTTCTCTTGCTGGAGTGCAGGTTGTGACAAGTTGTCAGACCCAGAAAAATTTATATTTAAAGTGCAGTATATTTAAGGTACTGGGCTAAATACAGGACTTCTGAGAGGGAAAACATGCTGGGTCTCTTCATGGTGTGGTTGTGTGTGTTTGCATGTAAATATATACATATCCCAAGTACTGCTAGGAAATCACCGGCTTCCTACCAGGAAAGAAACATCAGGATTTTACGTTTTTATTATCCCAAATGGTGTCAAAAATATAAAATCATGAAAATTATCATGGACCAGGAATCATCTGGAGTTTCAGGAGTGGGTGGGATAAAACAGAATGTCTGTCATTTTGAAACTTGTTTTTCCCTCTCACCTTGTATCAAATCTTTTTTATTCTGTTTACGTGTATTTTTTCCTTCTTTTTCTTCTTCTTCTTGCTCCGTTAACAAAACATGCAGTGATTTCAGCCCTGCAAATGGAGTTTTTATGTTTTCTCTGGGCGCAGCTCCACTGGGTGTTGCAGCATATAAAAATAATCTTGCCCAATATTTTTTGCAACGAAAAAAAACCTGCCTTTTTTCCCACCTGCCATTTCACTGCTGACAGATCGGCATGTTTTCCTGCGCGAACAGGTTCTGCCAGAGGATACTCCACCCAGGGTCGCCAGTAGCATTTTCCCAGCTCTTTAACAAAAATGTAGACATATTACTAGAAGAGAAGCTCTATTCCTTGTGCTGCAGTGTATAATTGAGTCAATATATTTAACAACTCTCCTACAAAGACAGGCTGAGAGAGCAGGGGCTGTTCAGCCTGGAGAAGAGAAGGCTTCGGGGAGACCTGAGAACAGCCTTCCAGGATCTGAAGGGAGCTCCAGGAGAGCTGGAGAGGGACTCTTTGTCAGCAAGTGGAGTGAAAGGACAAGGGGGAACGGTTGTAACTTGGAAGAGGGGAGATTTAGATGAGATGTTAGGAAGAAATTCTTTCCTCTGAGGGTGGTGAGGCACTGGAACAGGTTGCCCAGAGAAGTTGTGGATACTCCATCCCTGGAAGTGTCCAAGGCCAAGCTGGATGGGGCTTGGAGCAACCTGGTCTAGTGGGAGGTGTCCCTGCCCATGGCAGGGGGTTTGGAACTGGATGATCTTTAAGGTCCCTTCCAACCTTAAGCATTGTGTGATTTTATGAACACAGGTCGGCATGAATATTGCTTCATTGCAACTTATGTAGGTGACAAACTCTAGATATTGCAGTAGTTAGAGTTTCACTGGAATGGAGGCCATGCAACAAACTTTATCTTTACCTAGAAGAACTGGTGAAAACATTCATCACCTGTGATGAGTGTGCTGAGCAAAGCAGAGGTGTTCTGGAGTTTTGTGGCAGCACCTCTCCCTTTGTAAGGTAGCAGCTTTTAAAAATTAATCCATCCAACATTCTAATCTTATGTGCAGATGCAAATTAGAGTTTAATTGCTCACTAGCTAAACTGATCATTGAGATACCCATCAAATTGGGTGTACTGGGGAGGTGTAAATGGTTACACAGTAGAACTGTGCCTCATTTCTGTTAATAGGAGATGAAATATGCTTCAACAGAGTAATTTCTTGCCCATCAGTCCTCTGCAGGGGTCTGGCTGGGTTCTGCTCATTTAGACTCTTCCAGACCTCTTAACTCTTCTGATTCCCAGTGCAGGATATCATGTGTTTTGGATTTCCTAGTGGTAGGAGATCATCAGATCCCTGATGTGACTATTCTTCTGTGTCGTATAAGAAGAGACAGTTCTGGCTTAGCCCAAGAAGTACACCCTGCAGAAAATGCCCTGGGAAACCAGGAGATTAGTATGATGGGTGAGGCAACAACATCCCCTGCATGATGTCCATGGGTCAGTGGTGCTCACGGAAGCAACTATCCTCATAAGCCTTTGAGCTCTGTTTCCAGCTGACACTCTTCTGAGAGAGAAGAGGAGGGTGGAAACTCGATGATCTTTAAGGTGACTTCCAACTCTAACCGTTCCATGATTCCATATGTACTTTGGGACCATTTAACCCATTTATAAATGCCAACGTGAGTGGAGCACAGAGGCAAAATGAGGACAGGAGAGAGCAGTCAAAACTCAATTACCTGTTTATTATCTCTGAGAGTTGAGGAAATTGTTAGAATCCAAACCATATTTTTAAAAACACTCTTCCAGCCGCTAGGTTATTGAATGGGGGTGAAAGTGGGGGTATGTGGAGGGGGCACTGCTGCACAAAGTTAAAAGCCAATGCATTTACCACATGACATAAATCATCAGCAACAGGCTGCAGCCAGGTAGTACTTTTCATCAAAGCTTTCAAAGCAATTAACAAAGCGTGGTAAGTGAACAGCAAAGACAAAGCCCAGGAGGGGTGAAATGGTTGCACGCAAGTCCCAACTCGGTTCAGGAGCAGAGGCAGAAGCGTTAGCCACTTTTTCTGACTATTTTCATGGGTCCACTGCAATTTCTCCACCTCCCCTAATGAACCATGGGGTTGAGCTCTACAACTGAGGGTCGTTTCAGGGCAGCAGTGATCTAGAAGCATTACTCTGATGTGCGCATCCTTACAGGATACTATTCCTGTCTTTATCTGGACATAAAACAGAAGCTTCAGTGCATGGATAAACTTCCCAGAAGTTTGAACATCGCTGTTAACAGGTGGGGAATGGTGTTCACTTTGTGGGGGGAGATTTTACCACTACTTTAGCTAAATTCCTGAGGAGGCTGCTTAATCCCCAGGGAGGTGGTAACTGCCTTTCACCACCATCAAGGGACATAAGCGTTTCTACATGTTCTCCGGGGACCTCACCGCAGGAAGTCATTCAATTTTAAAATCTCCGAGACATGAAGTTTTAAACCTGAATAATTCCCAGTGAGAGCAGTAAAAAGGAAGTTCCCTTCTGCCAGATCCTGAGAACAGTAAAAAGCTGACACCCGTCCAGAAAGCCTGTAGTCTCCTGGTTTACCAGCTCATTCATTTGAGGGGATATCGATAATATAAAGTAAATGCATAGGTATTTTTTACTTTTCTGAAAACCTGTTTTGCTATAAACCTGTGTAACTCTAGTAACTCTAGTGTCTATTTTGGACACTTTACGTGTTCTAACTTCAGCCTAGCTTGGATTTAAAATCTTTAAAAGGCCAATGGCACCATTAAAGTACTTTGACGTTGACATGTTGGTTCTTAAAGTCAGTCTACTGGGGCAGTCTGGACATGTTGCTTGATTCATGATACTCAGAGGCAAAAAAGATGTCCTAGGGTCATCTCCTGTCCTCCAGGCAACCAGAGGATCATTGTCCTGATTCATATCAGCTTAACCTGTGTCTCACATGCTCATAGGTGTCCAAGCTGGACTTGGCAGCTGTGTCAAGCCACCTGAATCCCACTCCCACCAGTAACTAGATTTCTAAAAAATCACTCCATATTACTCATAAGCATTATGGAGTACATCAGTACTTTATATTGTTGGCCAATATAGAAGGTGAGAATCCACATGGAGTAAGAGTTTTCTGGGGTGCAATTTTACCCTGGAAAAATCTCTAGCATACAACTGTAATATTTTATTATCATTTTATTCTACCCGTGTAGCTTTTAACCTTGCATATGCTAGAGGGGTTTTCTGCAAATGCTCTTTCTACAGCACACTTAAAAATTTACATTGGTATCCTTTGCATTCAGAAAAGAAGAGAAAGGGAAAGCCATGGAGATATTACTCTATTGGTGCCTCACACTC
Organism: Thinocorus orbignyianus; assembly: GCA_013400375.1. Taxonomy (NCBI): domain Eukaryota; kingdom Metazoa; phylum Chordata; class Aves; order Ciconiiformes; family Thinocoridae; genus Thinocorus; species Thinocorus orbignyianus. The sequence continues at coordinate 617,917 of VXBW01007515.1, read as the reverse complement.
ACTCTACCGAATATTAAGTAATTTTTTCTCTTCTAATGGCAGCAGATAATGGGATCTCCTAAGAGTATATTACCCATCACCGTCAACCACTGCATTTCCCACGACATGTTTCAGAGGAGACAGCTGGGCTGGGTGTTAGACTTAGGTACAAGTGAATGATTGGGGCAGTTGAAGGTCTAATCAGTGGGTGGGAAATAAATCATTATTCAAAGCTGTGTTCATCAACAGCAGTCCTGAGTGGCAGGAGCGTGGGTTGAAACTAAAAATTGTGAGGGCCCATTTCATGGTCGAAAGAGAGAAAGAATATCTCTGAATTATTTGGAAATAAAACCTCAGAAATCAAGTAATCGACAGGTTTGGTTTGCATCTGACTTTGGGTAATACTAAGCATGTCCAATTTTCATGGAATGGAGATGCCAAAAAAACCTGAACATCTGGCTAGAAAATGAGATTTTGTGCAACAAGTTATTTCAGTAACCCAAAACCAGACACCAGAATCATACGAGGTTCCAGTAGAATGATAGAATGGTTTGGGTTAGAAGGTACTTTAAAAATCATCGAGTTCCATGGGTAGAGGCACCTCCCACTAGACCAGGTTGCTCCAAGCCCCATCCAGCCTGGTCTTGAACACCTCCAGGGATGGGGCATCCATTGCTTTTCTGGGCAACCTGGGGCAGTGTCTCACCACCCTCACAGGAAAGGAATATCAAGGTAGGTTTCAATGAACTGAAAACAGGTTCTGCTGTGGCAAAAGCAGATGTTCAGATAGGTTTAGGCAATCACTTCAGAGCAAAGAGCTTTAACACTAACCCCTAAACCAGGAGGCCAGCCCTCAGCAGGATACCGCGTAGTTGCACTTACAAGTGCTGGGCTTCTGCTAATCAGCCTGGGAAAACTATGAGATGCATTAACCTAGAGCCAACCCCACAATAACTCAATTAGTTGGCTTTCACCTTGAATTAATTTGCTAACAGAAAACACAGAACCTCAGCTTCCTAAAACCTAGTGCAGATTATCTGCCATCCAGTTTCTCCTGATCCCTTTGTTTCGCACAAGAGGGTGGGTTTGGTGTTCTCCCTGCCGTCCCCTCAGAGGGATGATGGCTGCGAAAGTGATCCTGTCCCATTTTGTCATTTCCTAGAGAAAAAATAAAACGCCAATTAAAACATATTTAAAGCCCTATTAAAAACAACTTACTAGCTTGCTGGGGATAAAAAACAACATTGGATATATTTCATGGCCTGTGAAATACACAGCACTGTCCAGTGGGCACTTGAGCTCTGCTGTACTAGCTCCTGTTTTGAATGAATCACCACCTGGTGCTGTAGATGATCTTGGTTAATTACCCCTCCTTGACATGAAGCGGAGCAGTTGTTGCAATTTTATGAGTCACAAACTGTGCTGGTAATAATAATAATTCTGCCACTAAGCCTTAACTTTAGATCTTAATTGGAGAGAATGCTGTTCAATAGAGAGGTATGGTAGGATGGATAAAGGAAGAGATGAGAAAGAAAGCTGATGCCCGTAAAAATTTCCACAAATGGTGAAAGGGGTGCCTGAGGGCCACAGTGCAACAGGAAGATAATCCTTCCTCTGAAGGAAGTGGTATAATTTAATGTATAAACCAACACACATGGACTTTGGAAAGTAAAAGTGGACCCGGGCACTCATTTATCTGCTTTCAAGCATCTACATCAGGACTGTGCTGCTCAGTTTCCTAATCACTCTCTGAAGCTGCTTAGCACCTGATTTCCAGTAGAAGTAGCCACATCTCTTTTATCTTCCCTAAATAGGTCCATGAAGTCCTTAGGGTGAGACTTAAAATTGAGGTACAGATTTCGTGTCACTGAACAAATGCTTTTTCATCTCTACCATTCTTCTACTGTTCTACTGTTCTGTCCCATCGTGGTGCCTTGTTCATATCATCTTCCTGGGTGTCATTGGGTGGTAAGATCTTTGAGAGGGACAGGATCCAGCACAAGGAGATCTGTTCCTTGTTAGGTCTCCAGATGTTTCTGCCATTAATAGTTGAATCTGTGAAGGTTTCTCTGGGCAACACAAATATGAGAAAGGAGGAGGGTCCCTGATGGAGGGGATGGGGTGCAAATAAAGGACAACTGTTTTCTATATACAGGAAGTCTGATGCCTGTGTGTGAGGAAGTATTTGGGCTCGTGATGGCAGAAGAGTGAATAAAGGACGACAGGGTTGCATCCTAATGTGATACACCTGTCCTTACACCACTTAGCAGTGTGAAAACACTTTTTCTCCATGACGAAAAGATTATGGAAGTGCAAGAGAGAAGATGAAGCCCTGAGGGCCCCCCTATCAGCCTCTCATCACCTTGCATGGCTGTGCCAACTGCAGCCTGCAATCCTTTCATCCTTGGATCAATCTTTTCCACCTTGTCTAATTCTCCTCCCTGAAGTCTTTCCTCCAGGTACCCTGTAAAGCCTTGTTTCCCATCATGCAAATAGAGAGGCAGATGACTCCCCGTGCTTTCATCTTCTTTTCCCTGCTATCATCTTGTCTGCAAACGGCACTTCTTCCTTCTCAGAAGCAGATGCTCGTCTGAAAAATGCTACTGCCCTTATCACAGGTTTCACGCTCACTGGCAGGTTTCCAAGGACAAGTTAGGAAGAGGCCTGTGATTTTCTTGGTTTAGCTGAAACGTATACAATAATGGCTGGGAAATAAAAGCTGTAAGGAGGAGTTAATAGCAATCCTGAACAGCTGCAACGATAAACTATTAGGCTGCCACTGAGCTTCGCTGTGTGCAAGTGTTGCTTGCTTAGACCTTAAGACAGCTTCAGCAGGCTACTATATTCATCATGATGCAAACCATTTTAATGTTAAAGTATATAAAAAGTAACTGGATAGAAAGTGAGAAGTAGGTCAAGGAAGAAAAAGAAGTAATGGCAGGAAATTCACATTTTTTCTTTTTTTATTCCCCCTAGTGAGAAAAACAATTATTGCTGGAAATCTTTGAAATCAGAAACTGCCTGAAAAAAAGGGAAGTACTGTCAGGGCTGACTTTGCAGCCCTGACTTTGCAGGGACAGGCACTAGCTCAAATCGAGGGAAAGTCTGTGGATGTTGATTATCTAGAGTTTAGTAAAGCCTTTGACACTGTTTCCCTGGAGAAAATGCCTGGATGGGCAAACTCTTCACTGGGTGAAAAACTGGCTGGATGGTCAGTCCCAAGGAGTTGTCGTGAATGGAGTTCGATCCAGTGGGTGGCTAATCCTATTTAGGAATCAGATTTTGAGGCTGACATAACTGTTAAAAATTAGGCAGCAACAGGTTCATGACATGAATCCCCAAGTGGGTTGCTGTAAATATGCAGAACTCGCCCCAAAAAAACAAGGGTAAAGGGCAATAGATGAATGTACAGAACAAAAACAACACAAAGAAATGCAAAGCAAAACAACTTGAGGAGTATTCAGTATAAAACCAATGGTTTCCCCAGTGCCACAGGGACAGGTTAACTGGTGTCCATAAGGTGTCATGATAAAAATGACCTTCCTCACAAATTCAAACATCAGTGAAGAGAAGTTGCAATGCCCTTGACCACTAAAGAAGAACATACAAAAACAAAACTGAAATTCAACATTTTGGTCCCACAGGAAATTTCGGTTTTCTCAGGAAGGAAAATTCATTTCAGGGTGAAAAGTAGAATTTTTCAGAGCTGCTGTCGGAAGGGAGAATGCCATATGTTGCCCAAACCTACTCTACCCTCATGCATTTTTAAACCTAAGCTTAAAAACAAGAACCTTCACGAGACCCCCAGTCTCAATGCTTCACTGAGTTCCCAGCTCCTCAAGGGACCACGAAAGTTCTTCAGAGATCATGGAGCAATCTCTTCAGCTTCTATCTTTACTACAGAAGTGTCAACAAATTGAGACCCTCCAGTGCAAGTTACGAAAAGGGCAAGGCTTCTCTAAGAAGTTAAAAGACTTGATTTTTGTGTTTATGACACAGGAACTGTAATTGGGCCTTACTCCAGCCTCTTCTAAGAACTTCCTGCAGACAGGATTTTGTTTGAGCCTCTCGTAAAAATGAATTCACACCAGGGTTGTCTATTAATGTTGTTCAGGCATCTCAAAGGCTGGCATTTCCCTTTTGAATGTTCTTGGCAACCTTATCATTCCCTTAACAGAATGTTTTCATGTGATGAATAGGGAACATTATTTCAGGTTTGCAATGCTATCTGAGAATGGAAAGTGTTCATATATGGCTTAATACAAAGAACAGCAAAGTGACTGAAATGGCTCTAGTTGACTTCAGAGTGCTTTGATCCAAAACCCTGAATCATAGCAGCTATAATTGGGGATAATCAAAATGTGGCTTTTGTTACTGGGCAGGATATGTAGAAGCTTTAAAAAATCCTGCTTCCAGAAAATAATAGGTGTTTCCTATGGATCTCTCATTAATACTTTGATTTATTGCCAGAAATACTGTAGAACAGACTTCTTAAGCTAAAGAACTGAAACCTGAACTTAAGATTTGCAAGATGATTTAATGGCACTAAAACTTGGTGAATCAGATATTCTGGATGTTGCTTGCTTTGGCCATTTTCCCTTATGCACATACATCTTCAGTCAGCAGCACATTTAGGATTTTAAATGAGTATTTCATGCATGGCTGACATATTTTTAGAGAAAGTTGACAGTAAAACTTTCTCCTACATTATCGTAAAAGGATACCTTTTATTTTTAGTATGCTACATTGTGCCAGAAAGGTAACAGAATTAATTGTTATATTTTATTAAAATCCCTTCCTGGCATACATCTGATAGTAGAGGAAAAACGTAAGACAGGAAAAGAGGTGTTGATTGGATCTGTGGTTTTCTGATTGGATTTTGTTGTTGTTTTGCCTAAAATAGATCTACTTGAGGAGGTGGAACTCATCTCTTTCTAAACCAAATACGTAGATAATGAAGAATTCTCCCATTCCGGGCTTGATAATGTCAGTCATCTGTACTACAACCAAAGGTCCACCTTATTGAACTGACAATGCATGTAACCTTATTCTCCTAAAAAGAGCAATCTGGATATACAGAGAGGTGTCCTGGAAAGGAAACAACGGACCTTCAAGAAAGATCATGGAGTCTGGCAACATCCTTGTGAACATGAGCATCCCATCCCAGTCTGCAGCCATGCAGACACTGAATAAATCCATTATAGAACCACAGCAGCTCCCTCACAACCCATAACTGATTTCTACCCTGAACTTGTCTCTCCTTGATCCTCCACCTCCACATCAGCCAGATGACAGCTGGCCAAACATGAGTCAGTAGTGTGCCAAGGTGGTCAAGAAGGCCAGTATCAGCCTGGCTTGTATTGGAAGTAGTATGGTGAACAGGACTAGGTAAGTGATTGTCCCACTGTAGTTGGCACTGGTGAGGCCATACATCAAATACTATGTTCAGTTTTGGATCCCTCACTACAGGAAAGTCTGGTGCTGGAGCATGTCCAGAGAAGGGCAACAGAGCTGGTGAAAGGTCTGGAGCACAAGTTTTATGAGGAGTGGCTGAGGGAGCTGGGGTTGGTCAGCCTGGAGAAAAGGAGGTTGAGGGGAGACCTTGTCACTCTCTACAACTTCCTGGAAGGAGATTGTTGTGAAGGGGAGATGATCTCTTCTCCCAAGTAACAAGTGAGAGGACAAGAGGAAATGGCATCAAGTTGCACCAGCAGAGGTTTGGGATGGGTATGAGGAAAAAAAGATATGTTCACCAAAAGGGTTATCAAGCATTGGAACAGGCTGCCAAGGGAAGAGGTTGAATGACCATCCCTGGGGATATTTAAAAGCTGGGCAGACGTGGTGCTGAGGGACAGGGTTTGGTGGCGGTTTTGTCAGTGTTGTGTTAATGGTTGGACTCAACGATCTTAAAAGAAGCTCCTAACCTGGACGATTCTATGATTCTGTGTTTCTATTCTACGTTGTCCCTATGCTTCATAGTTTCTTAATGGTTTTGTCAGGCACGATGATTTATCCCAGAAGACATCAGTTTGAGAATACATATATCAAAACAAAGCGCAAGTTGTGTAGCACTAGATGAACAGCACTTGGAACAAGAGTCGAGAAAAATCAATAGGTTATTGAAATTGTAATTGGAGGAACTTATTTGTTTTTAATAATAGTGTTATAAATCAGAAGGCCCAGCCTGAGAGATGGGTGCCAGACAGGAGGGAAGGAGGAAAAATCAATTACTGTGATGACTTAATTCTCAAGTCACACATGGCCGCAATTCAGTCATAATCCTTTCTTCATAAATTAAAGCTTTTATCACTCCCAGGATTGAGAAGGATGAACCCTGTACTGGCCTGGGTGGAGAGGGAGTCACGCGTAAAGATGAAGAGGGGATTTATAGATGAAATTGAGCAATATTGTTTGGTTTTGTTTGACAAGTGAAGACGCCTGCCTCACTTAAAAGATAATGATCCCTTTGGACCATACAGGGACATCTGCCTTACAGATTGCATTGATGGGTTGATCACGAGCTGGTGTTGAACTAGCCATTGCAGATAGAGGCAGCAAGGAGGCTGTTATTCTCACAGATGTGTTCAGTGATAACTGGGGAGTCCTTTTCAGCAAGCAAATTTCACCAGAGGAAGAGACCCATCTAACACCAAGCTAAAGAAAATAACCCTTTGGTTGTTTCCATTTGAAGCCTGCCATCACTGAAGGTCTGCAGAGTGCTGTTTTTGCACAGCCACAAGGTGACAAACATGTCAGATTTGTGGAAGCACATTGACCACACTCTTTCTTGAGATGGCAGACTGCCCAGCAACTGGAAAGAATTGTTACGTGAGCTTAATACCATCCTACATTTGCAGGCAGCAGGAAAATAAGACCTGATGCATCTTGGCACCCAAGGAAGGATTTGTGGACTGGGCAGTTCCCTCACCTCCTGGCACATCAACCTCTGAAATTCAGGGCAACAGCAAGCCCCAGGGTCAGTTGCTGGGGATATTTTTCCAGATGTCTTCAGCACTCTCAATGAATCATTCCTCATTGACCTTCCCTGCCTCGGCTCCCCTTCCACAGCCCAATAAAAGCCTTTTGCATAAAAAAAAAATAAATTGAATGCTTTCAAGGTATCCAAAGATGTTCAAGAATCATCTCAGCTGTGGGTTCCGTTTCTGGATGCTGAATTACCTCTCACAGCAGCACACTGCTGTATCTGATGGGAAACAACATCTATAGGGTAATTTGCATACCCAGAATTTGTACTTTTCTAAGTCACATAGATTAAAAGCAAATAGTTGGGGGGTTTTAACCTTAAAAAAAAATAAATCATCAAGATGCTTCTTTGAAGTTCTTTAAAAATAAAACCAAAAAAATTGGAACATGTCTAAAATGGTAGAAGATGGGCACCTTTTCCTGCACTTTACTAGTGCCATTGAAAAAGAGTTAAAAGCAGTATTGGCTGCTATGACCAGTAACATAAGACACTGTGGAAACTCAGCTGGCAAAAAATGATTACAATATCTGACTTTTAAACCTCTTTTCATTCACTTTACCCTTGCAAATGTTTCATAAAGGATGAAAGTCCACACTCTGGGGTCCCATCAGTCCGTTCAAATCCCAGATATAGTGAAGCAAGAGTTTCCCAAATTGACATTATTTCAGCTGATGCTTTTCTCACTCCAGATTCCAGCTCTTGGGATGCTCTCATTCATTGTAAAGGAAGTTTTGGAAATTGAATCATGCAAAATTGCCTGCAGTGCACATGGTTTTATGTTAGGTAACATGAACAACATGCTCAATAGCTAGCTCAAATGTGGATATTAGCTCTTCAGATTTAAACCTCATCATTTATTGTGTCCAGTGAAGCTCACAAAATATCTTTCCTTGCCATAATCCAGCGTATAGACAGCGTGAGCTGCAGCTGAATTAATTATCTACCTAATATCAGGCAATAAGTAGCCTGTTTGCTTCCAGTTTTTATCTCATAGCCCACATTTGTACTTCTGTGCCTGGACTTCCTTACACATGGGGCAGGATTTTGCGTAGGGCCCATTCAAATCAGAGCTCATAGAGGAGGATGGCTCTGAAGGTATGAAAATGATTACTTAAATTTACAGCAGAAAGTCTTTCAAGGAGATCAGAGAATGAATAAAGCCATAAATTGCCCAGAAAACATCTTTCATGGGTTAGCAGCACAGCCTGTCCCAGTAAGGAACACTACTGGATTATCAGGTAAAGAACTGGGAATCGTTCACAGAAATATTGCAGGGTGTCTCTGTTTGTCCATCACAGATCTCTTGAACATGGTAACAGTGAGCTCTAGATCAGTTTTCATAATTTTGTGGACTAGGAATAGACTACAGGCCAGGAACCATCTTTCCAGATGCTTTACATCAAGCAGAGCAGTAAGAAAAAATTAAGAGTAAGGTAGTTTGTCTTTTTTGTAGTAGAGTTCCTTGCTTAGAGTGAGAAAAAAGGGTGATTCAATTTGCAATTTTATACTAATGCCATAAGAACACTGCCATCTCTCATGACTCTTATTACACTTCATGATTTTATCATGAGTTTTGCATTATTTATTATTTTCTCTTAAAATTCTAGCTACAGAGTTTGAGTCTGAGATTTGTTTAATACACATTGTGAGATTTCCTAGCTGTGGAAAGAGACTTGAAAACACGAGACTCCCAAAGCTGGATGGCAGATAAAAATCACTCTAAAGGGTATTTTGTTTCTATAGCTTTTACTTATTTGTTCTACACCATAATTTTCCAACCTCACTCAGGATTTAAGAGTGTCGTGTGGCAGCGGGTTATGTTCAGACTTCAAGGACTTTGGATTTGTAAAATCAGTTAGGTAGAGTTTGCAGACCCACTCATCCTTAACAGGAGAAGAGAGTTGTTGAATAATAATAACAATGACAATAAAAAATAAATAAATAATAACAAATAACATGGAATGATGCTTGCTCTGCTACACAGAGAGAAAAAAAAACACTCACAGTAATTAGGGGCTAGGAAAATTCCCTTTCCTGGGTGCTAGTAAGATGTCAAAAAAAAAGGCCAAACAAAGGCATTGATATTCTGGGCTGCAGCTCTCTCTCGCTGCCTACTCGTGCCAGGTTTTTGTGGCTATTTCAGGAGAGCGCAAGCTTTTAGGACGGCACAAATTCTCAAGTGTGCTGCAGCATTTTCTGGTGCGTTATTGTGCATTCCCTGTTTCAAACACATCTCCCTCTGGCATGTGCATGAAGAGATGGTTGAAAGGTCCCTTCCAGCCTCGACGATTCTATGATTCTATGTCTGACCTGGACACACCAATGCGACTCAAAACTGCTGCAAGACAGGCAGCAAGTCCTAAGAGGCAAGGAATGAGTTAATGATGAAGGAGGTGTTCAGCTCAGAAAGGAAACCTTGAATGGATTGAGGTGAGTGGCAAAAGTCTCAACAGTTTTAGTAAGGTCATAAATTCGAACCTAGTTTTTAATCACATTAAGAGCGTGGGCTTGAAATTTTAATACATAAAAGAGTGTGTTCTGAAATGGCAGAAGTAGGTACAGAAATATATAAAAATATATTGCTGTGAGTATATACTTCAGTTGTGGGTTGATGCATATTACACAAAAACACATTTATACCACTTGTAAAGATATAAACCACATCCCTCTTATTTTATTTCTTTATTTTTCATTTGTTTTATTGTACACTAAACCCCAGAGAACTTCTAGGGTACCTTAAAGCCATGATTCCTCTGAACACAATCGCTTTATCTCTCTACAGCCCAGCAGGATGCAATCCCTTGTAAAGCTTTGATCTGTATCCCACAGAATTTGGGAACAAAACCCTCAGGATCTTCAAACAAAGCATAATTCAGTTCTGTTAATCAGGTATCTGGTCCGGAGAGGTCTGGCTTCTCTCTGAGCTGAATGGAGCTTATTTGGGTGCAAAAATGAGAAACTCTTTTTTGCTGCAGAGGACAGAATAAGTGAGCCTGAGTATGATAAAAGCCAGAAGTCCTGAGCAGCATTAATGAAACATCTGTCTTTATCAGAAATATACTCCCAACAAATCAAGAGTTTAAAGGCTGCAGGAGCTGGTGTTATTATTATTTTTTTGGTTGTGTTAATAAGAGGAAAAGCATTTCCAGCTAACGACTTCATTCACGTGAGGCCAAATAATCCACTCAGAGCTGCAGAAAGCAGAATTTGCAGGCTTCAAAATATTTTCCTGGTATGCATATTTATGATACTTGCCAGGGCAATAGCCATGATGGCACTCAGTTAATAGCAGTAATGGCACTCGTTGCAGGTGTTTCTACTTAAATACTCATTAGCACTCTAATTTTGCTCTTTCTTTTTGCTTAAACAATATCTCCATCCTGTCACGGGCTTCAGAGAGAGCAGAGAGTGATTCTGGAGAACACCTCTGTCGTTCCCACCCTGACTGGAGAGCAACTGGAATTTCCTGCCCAGTAAAGCACTGAAGCTGCATCTTTGGCCTGGGCTAAAAGTGATGTTCCAGAACTGTAGAGTCCTAGACATTGTTAATTTTCTGCACAGCCAGTGGTTCAACTGAATAAAGACCACAGGACGGTTACACGCATCCTGACTTGTTCCATGGAATAAAGTGAGGAACCAGTGGCTGAACTGGGAGTAAGTCCTAGAAATTAGAAGTTTTCTTTACTGCATGCAAAAGCCTGGGGAGATGATTTGGCCATGAAGCACCTGTGATGACCACAAGATACCTGAAAGGAGACTGTAGAGAGGTAGGGGTCGGTCTCTTCTCCAAATAACAAGTGATAGGACAAGAGGAAATGACCTCAAGTTGCACCAGGGGAGGTTTAGGATGGGTCTTAGGAAAAATTTCCTCAGTGAAAAGGTTATCACACATTGGAACAGGCTGCCCAGGGAAGTGGTGGAGTCACCATCCCTGGAAGTATTTAAAACCCAGACAGACGTGGTGCAGAGAGATGTGGTTTAGTGGCGGTTTTAGCAGTGTTGTGTTAATGGTTGGGCTCAATGATCTTAAAGATTCTTTCTAATCTAGACAATTCTATCCTTCTAAGATTCTATGAGTGTTCACAGTACCAATATGTCTCCTCCCATATATGACATATCCAGAACAAAGTGTAGTTCTGCTCATTTGATGAATTTAGAGTCTGCATAGGGGTAGACTATGCTCTGAGACAAGCTGTGAAGGTTAAATTCCTTCATCCAACCCATGAAGTTTTAATATGGATTTTTCTTGCTATTTTATTAAAATTCTGCACATCATCCAGAAAGAAAAAGGTTCAAGGCTTAAAATTACCATGACTCACATGTTTAAAAAACATAAAGTCAAGTCAGTAGGTTTATTACAATCCCTCTGGTTAACTCCCTGCAGATGAAAAGGGACACAGAAGCAGGACACAATCTGCTTCAGAACTCATTGTGGTTTAATTCAGGTGATGCAAGATGCCTTAGTTGCTGGAGATGGAGTTCATATTTACTGCAATCCATCAACTTCAGGTGCAGAAGCATTCATGCAAACTAATACATCTTCAGCATGTTGAAAATAACATCTTCATTGTGTTTCCAGGACGTGTATATTTGGGTCCTTGTTCAGGGTCACCCAACTACTTGGCAGCAGAGACAAGCACAGGACAACCCCATCCTCCTCTACTCTAGTCCAGCTCATTTTCTTGCTCTCATAGCTGCTGGGCTGCCCCAGTTCCCTCATCCCTGCAGCACAGATTTCCCCAGCGATCGCTAATTGAGATTCCCAGCGACTCCTTCTCCTGCTCATTCCACATTCACCCAGAGTCCCTTCCTTTCAAAACTCATTAGTGGCATTTATCCTCATTTAAATGATAAGAAGCCATGTAGGTAAGATATACAGATGGCATATTGTCTGTGGAGAATCGTTAAAACTTGGAGAAGAATTTTTAAAAAAAAAAAAGAATAGTTTGCTGAGAAGATAAAAACTCCCGCAGCAAATTATCTGTGGAGAAAGAAAGGCAAAGGTCTGCTGGAAGGCGGAGCTGGCTCTTGGGAAGGAGTCAGGCAATCTTTGAAGGAGCAGGGGGAATTGGTAGAGAGTATTTCAGCTCTCAAAATGACAGGAAAATGAAAAAGCAGAACAAAGTGATTAAATGGGGAGGCAGGCAAGAGTGAGCTGATGAGCTGGTGAGCAGAAGAAGACCTATGGAAAAGGAGTGGTGTTCAAACAGCAAAGTTATTTCTACATGTGGGACCTAGAAGTGTTCCCCAGAGCTTAAATCTGGCAATTTTGGCTATGTTCTGGCTCAATGCCAATGCAAGGCCAGGAGGTGCACCAGGCAAGGTCAAGGACTCTGGATCATTCTCCAAAGGATGCTCTTCATGACCAGAGACCTTTTAATTTACAGCATAAACGCATTCATGCCATATTTCTACACTTATATTGCTCCATCTTTTCTGCTACTTTTTCTTTTCACTGTGTTTAACCCCCTGGCTCTTCCTGAAGGGTATAAAGAGGATGGTCATATTCAGCATGTGCTTTTGAAAGACACCTCTGCCCACTGCACATATGTACTTGAATTTCATGATACAACTCAGTCAGGTAGCACAGACATGACAAAACAGATTAATTCACTCCAGTGAGGAAGCAATAATGAGTTTCACATCAATATTAACTTCTCCAGAACAGCTTGCTTAGCTCTAATGTCTTTTTTGTTTTCTGCCCTGTAGGCACCAGAGAAACCATGCCAATAGCTTGGCTGAAGGTCACCTCCCACAGGCTAACGAAATGAAGACATTGGTGCCAGGGCAGCTTTTCAGCCTTGGTCCTGCATAGGTTTGAGAATGTCTTCAGTGGGCAACCCAGCATGCCCTGTAACATCTGTATTATCTAGGATTTCCCATTACTTGAAGCATCGTGCAGATTTTTGTCTGTTCTCCCTTTGATGCTTATTTTGGCCTTAGATTCAAAGCCTTAATTTATGTAGCACAAAATGCACTTACAGTAGCCTGTAATCTCTAATTTGTACAGCACAAAATTTATATTTCCAAGTGTGCTGGCAATATTATGTTCCCTCTGGTCTCTATATGATTATTATCTGCTGTGGGATAGAAGCTGTCTTTTCCCTGTACAGCAGTTGCACAATGCAGACATGGTCCATGTTAGGTGCTTCTAGGTATTTCCAAGAAATCTACAGGAAGGATGTATGTGAATTGCACGAAATAAGCTAGTCAGATGCTGATGTTGTCCAATCATGGCAAAATGGACTAATTTTATGGAATGATAGAGTGATTTCAGTTGGAAGGTTAAAGATCAGCTAGTCCAACCTCTCTACCAGGCAAAGATAATACCCTCGCCCAGGGATGTAGTGTCTTCCCCATCCTTGGGGGATTGTACAGCTACAAGTAAAAGAGTATTTTTCTGGTTGCTTTTGAGGACTAATGGATTCCTTATCCTTCTTGTTCTGGCACTTGCATCTGGTTTTCCAACTCTGGAGTCCCTGACCATAATTGTTTCTACCTCAGCCACAAGACTGTTTTAAAACCCAGGGGGTACTACTGCTGCTACTACTAGTAAATGAGAGGGTTTCTTTTCTTGATTCTGTTCACACTGATTTCAGATTTTCAAGCTATTTTCTCCAGACACATGGGTGAGAAACATCCTTTAAAACCCCCAATTCAGATTTTTGAGTATTCCTGTGTCTCCAACAATTAGAGTTTACAAAAGAGGCAGGTGATTACCCTGGGGCTTGCAATAAACAAGTGTAAAAACCCATCTATACCTAATTGAACATACATCAAAGCACATTTGGTAGCAGAGAAAGAGTGTGTTCTGTCCAGGGAAGCCTGGCTACTGGGAAAATTTTCAGGAAAACAAAATGTAAAAAGGCAAAAATTAAACACAAGATCTTATCCATGCATTATGCTAAGAGGTCATTTTCTGCAGCAGACTCCTGAGAAAATGGATTTCGTGCAATGGAGTCAAGCTATTTTGCCTTTTTTCATAACTAATAATCCACTGTAACTAACAATCAGCTAAACCACCTTGTCATCCTCTGTCATTCACTCTGCCCACTCCCAGCAAGAATAATTAACTCTATCTTACAGCTTCTTGAAAAGTACAGAAAGGTGAAATCAGTCACAGAGGATGGGGGAAGAAACTCTAATAGAGATTTTAAAATAAGGGAACAGCATCAAATGTGTTTTCTTGGAAGAAAACTGCTCAGTATTATAAGCAGTATGCATTTTTCAACAATCTTCATATTAAATACTAAATGTGCATTGCCAAGTAGGAAAAGATTCGTGCATTTCTTTGCAAAGCCAGGTACATACAATGAAGTCAGACACAAACATCCAAAAACCATGAGATAAGATTAAAAATGACAGGATTTAAAAAATGCAGAAAGGGTTCATTTAATAACCTTCCGTGCTTGTAGGATTTGCTGTTTTCATGCAGTTCTCCTCTACCATGTAATCAGGAGCACATCATGTGAAGGCCAGTAGAAGCCATCCTTTGGTCTCAAATGATCTCCTTTTGGGGCAGAAGTCATCGATGCAGCAAAGTGTCCATCACCAGAAACCACAGCCCTTCACGATACAGGCTGCCCAAGGAAGTGGTTGAGTCACCATTCCTGGAAGTATTTAAAAGACAAGTAGATGTGGTGTTGAGGGTTACTGGTTAGCTGTGGGTTTGTCAGTCTTAGGTTGATGGTTGGACTCAATGATCTTAAAGGTTCCCTCCAACCTAGAGGATTCTATGACCCAATGGTGAAGCCGGGAGTCTTGTAGTCACACAGGGTGAAATTAGATCCTGGGAATGGAAAAATCTCAAGGTAAAAATATATATTACATGTCATTTTAATGAGTAGTCTATAACAAGTTCAAAATTTCCAGACTTCGTTGACCATTTAGAGCACCCACAGTACCCTAAGATCTTCCAGTGTGCACCCAAACCAGGAGGGAATATTTCTCCTCAGGGCTCCGGTGTTTGCCACAGACGTAGGAACCCTTTTCCAAGTATTTAATTTTTAAGATTTAAAGCCTAAGATGTGGAGCTACAAATGCATTTCCTGCCTTGCAGTTCAGAGAAACAAAGAAAGTTTAATCAAAGATTACGGCCTCTTTTATTGAAAATTAGTCTGGGCTGATTCCACTGTTTTCCATCTGTAATTAGAGAGATAAGGGAGCTGGGATTTGGCAAGGAGACTATCAAGTCTCAGTCCAATAACTCTGCCACTCAGGGCAAGGAGATGCTGTCACCTCTTTGGCTAACAAGTGCACCTTACTGTGAGACATTTTTTAGCATTTAGGGCTACTGAGCTGCTCTAAAGCCACTGGGAGAGGCTGCAAGGCAGAATATGCATCACCGTTCTCAAACCCCACACTCTTCTGAGAGCTTGAGATGGGGAGGACTATTCTAGAGGAAGGAAAACAAACCAGTTTTGCTTTTCCCCCATTCCTTGCATTCAGGCAACAAAATTTAATTTACCAACTGTGACTACACACAGGCCATCTCACATGGGCTGATCATGTCTTGCCTCCATAACTCAAAACACACGTATCAGTGCCACCAGTGTATACCTGGTGAGGACCATCACTGCATAATGTCAATTATAGGATAAAAATTGTAGAATAGAATCATGGAATCATAGAATGGTTAGAGTTCGAAGGGGCCTTAAAGATCATCCAGCTCCAACCCCACTGCCATGGGCAGGGACACCTCCAAGTAGAGCAGGTTGCTCAAAGCCCGTCCAGCCTGGCCTTGAACACTTCCAGGGATGAGGCTTCCACCTAAAATAACCTCCATGTCACACCCATATGACCAGCAAACCTTGCATTGTGGAGGTGCTGGTCAGGCAAAATAGACCCATCAGCTACATGAGGTTAAAGATGTCATTCAGCCCTGAAGACCATTTCCAGGTGGTTGAGATCTGCTCCTGCCAGTGCCTGCAGGCAGCAACAACAAAACCAAAGATGGCCATGGCCATGTCTCTTGCAAAATACTTTCCACCTTGGTAGAAGGAAAGTCCAAATCAGTTTTTTGTATGCAGCTCTTGAAAGATCTTCTTGACCCTTCTCCTCTGCTACATTTATAGCAGCCGTTATCAGGGCATACTCTCTCCCGTGTTTATCCTCTGTTTGCACAATACCCCACCGGCAACCAAGCTGAGCATGTTTGGCAGAGCATTAACACAGTTGATTTCTTGAGCACACAACATCACCCTCTGCTCTGCAGGGCATGCTTTGTCAGAGCCTTGTCTGAACTGGAAAGTTTGCCATATAACCACTGGGTTATCTAATTTTAAGAATGTTTGCAGAGCCACCTTTCATCTGAAAATCTTGGCAGAGCTCCTAAATCCAGCCTTCCTTGAGAAACATCAAATTATTGACTAAGCAGAAAAGTTGTTAAACCTTTCAAACTCTGTTTGGTTGTTGACTTTATGTTCTCCCGTGAATCAGTCTTTATGTGCAAATGCTCAGATGGCGTAAACTCCTTGTGATATTTCCAAGTAGAAAAACAGAAGCAACTGAGATCATCTTTGAACATTTCATAAAGGGAGTGTGTGGAAATGTAACATCATTTGCTGACTATATAAGTAATTAAAGACGCAGAAAAGATCTAACTCTCTCTAACACTGATCAAAATTATCCTTTATTCTTCTCTGGGTTTAATGAGTGTTTATACTAAAAGCCTGTTTGAAGTTTTAACTGGAGTGCTGTGACTGACATCTAGATAATGAAATGCAGTGATTTAATATCCTTGAAGTTCCTGTTCCCAGGATGATCCCAAAGTGCTCTGTATTTTTTACAGTTCTGAACAACAGCATACAAAATATTGGGTTTCCCTTTATTCGTCTCGCTTTCATTACTCTATCTTAATGAACTATGAAGCCATGACCTGACCTGGACAGGAAGGCAAATAATCACATTAGAAGATCAGAACAAATTCTTTGCCTCCTGAAAGGATCCGTTTTATGAAGCTTTACCCTCTCAAATGAGACATTTAATTTCATTTATTTGCGAGGTCTTGGTGCTTAAAGGAGAGATATAAAGGCCTTCAGAGGAGAATTCACCTCAGATACCTTAGCCGACAAGTTAGTATAAGATAAATCACCTTTTAGAAGTGCTTCTTTCCCTCTTCTGACTACAGAAGAAGAGGAGATACTTCTCTAGAATGAGTCACCTAATTTACAGATGGTAAGTTAATTAAGGTGGACGCGCTTCTCAGAATGTTGGACTGTATCTTCTTACCTGCATGACAGCATCCCAGGGTGAGGTACTGTCATCTCATTTGCCCGTCATCAGTCCAGTCTTGTGAGTTTGACTGAAGGTGATCTATAAAGGCATCTGCCTTGATTTAAAAGCATGAAGAAAATAAAAAAGCATTACTTCTCCTGAGAATGTTTTTTTAGATATATAATTAGTCATCTCTACACATATTTGAAATGTTTGCCTTGTTTGGTACTAGAATTTTTCTAACCTTGCTTCCAAACATTGGCTCTTGTTGCACGTCTCTGCTGGATTAAGGAGCTGTTAGCAATTGTGTTGGGTTTTTTCGTCCTTTCAAAAGACTTTATTTGCCTAATCAAATCACTCTCACTTATTTTGTTCAGATAAACAGATGAAATGTGCTCTGCATAAACAGAGAAATAAACAGGAATGGTAACCTGAAAACAAGGTAGATTCCTCCCAGCTTTGGGAGCTCAGCTGTAGATGATGTGAACTTTTCCAATTCCTATGCCCCAAGGCACAGTGAATAAATATATGGGGTTCTGGAAGGATCTGAATACTGGTGGGATCCATTTCTACCACTCTTCTTAGAGGAAGCTGCAACCCCTGAAAAAGGATTGTAGTAGGAAATAAGGAAAAATATTACCAAAACCCTTTCCCTGTGTGATATTACCTTTTTGGCTGCTTCTTTAATTTCTTTTTGGTCTTCATTTCGCCACAAATTCTCTTGCAAAATTTTAGTGTCCCATTCTAACAACTTCTATCATGGGATTGATAGCAACCCAGTAACAAGCATCTAAAGAGGTTGCTCCATGGGCTGTGGGAGGAGGACCATGACAGGAGGTGAGTCCTGGGGTGAGATTACCACGTCTGATAGAGTAGAAGAGGAGAGAAGGATGTCCTCTCTCTAATGTCTATATATGTGGCTGGAGTTTTCCCAAGAGGTGAGCAGCTCACAGGCAGGGAAAACTTCGCATAGGCAACTTAAGAACTGCTTGATTTTCATGGTCAGTCTTTCCAAACTACATCCTTCACAACTCCAGCTCCAATCACTACAGTAAGTGCGTGTCTCCGAATATTTTTTAAAAATACAAGAGAATTAGTTTAGGAAATTATCTTTTTCATTTTTTTCTCTGGCACTCAGAGTTTAAAACAAAGATAAATAGCAGTAGTAGCTTTACATCTGCGTCTAAAGGAAGGACAATCTATTATCACGCATCACCAGTTTGGGGTGTGGGACACTTACAGCTGAATGGGCTGTGTTATCATCTTAGTTCATGGTTTCTGCTCACACTGCAAATCAAAAACATTCCTACACGGCTAAAGCTCTTTGACACCCTGTGACCGCTGCAACTAACAAGCATCTCCATCATTTACTTTCCTAAGGTTCTGATCTGAGTTCACCTGTTTTCCTGGTAAGCTGTTCGATCAGCTCCGTCAGGTTGACTCAGAGCTGACAAGTATGTTATTTTTTTAACAACTACAGCTTTCCAAATGCCGATTCTTTACATCAGAGACCAAGAAAACATATTCTGGCAGGTAAACAGTTGCTTGATCATCGCCATGATAGAAGTTAAACACAGACATATTACTTATTAATGGCAGTCTGGATTGTGTTTCCCCAAACTGTTTTTCCTTGCAAATTTTTGCCGGTATCTACATTCTAGCAAGCCTTGACAGCAGGGTTTTCTGAGAGCCATAGGAAAAGGTGTCACATAGAAAGAAAATGCACTTGCCAAGCCTGCAGGGTTCACTAAGCAAATGATCTACCAACTCAGATGTTATTTGTGTTCAACTGAGTGTATCACGAGTGGCTTGGAGACAATGGGTAAGGGTTAATTGTTCTGTTTCCTCCGGTGTGATGACGAGAGGTCACCAGGAGGAAGAGTCAGAAGAAAGGAAAGCAGGTGGTTCTTCCTCTGAAGTGCAGTTAAGTTGTCCTAAGATATGATGTATGCTAAAAGCTTAGCTGAGTTCATGGAACAAATGGAAGATAAATCCATCAAAGGCTGCTACGACACAAAAAGCATCTCTGTCTCTGGAAGTCCTAGGGATAAAAATGACTGAACAGAGGGAGACTAGAGAGACAAAAAAAAAAGAAAAAGAAAAAGAAGATCCCCCTGTGCTCACTCTCTGCTTATGCTCTTCCCATGCTTAGAGCCTACTTTTGGTTGTTCAGAGACAGGAGAGTGTCTAGACAGGCCTTTATCTGACGAGGTATGGATGGCTTTATGCTTTTTTTGTGGGGAAATGCTCAGGTGTTCAGCAGATATCACAAGAGTCACATGGATTAGGCAACTTTTCTCCCAAGTGCATGAAGGTGAACAGATCAGCCAGACTGTTGTCAGCACTCCATATTCCTCCCATGCTGCAGACATCTGCCATCAACCTGGAGTGGAAATCCTTTGTTGGCCAGTGTATCTGTTATTGCTTCCTGAGAAGGGAGAGTAATTGAAAAATAACAAAATTATTAAAACGTGAAGTTGCATCTTCTTGGCCACATCCATTCACCCTGGACTATGTCATTGTCACAGAGTGACACCAGCATCTACAGCATTTGTGTCCATGGTGGCACTGGTCCCTACACTGGGGTCAATATGTGGGAACCACACTGCTACTGGAACTCAGAGCCATGACAGGCAATGAGCTCTGCTGGAAGGGCTGCTACCAGCTGAGTTGACTAGTGCTAACTTCAGATTGAGATTTCTCTTTCATTTTCCTGAGAAGGAAGGAGATCCCTTGTACTTACCCCAGAGGACCTCTTTCCCCATTACCTTCCTTTCTTATCCCTTTGCTCCTGCTGAATTTCAAGCCACTGGACTAATTGAGCTGGTGGAAATGTTAATGTTGCGGCTCCATATGGGTCCTTGGAAGCAGAAAGGAGCTGGAGATGGGACTTCTCCATCTGCCAGAGGGCTGTGCCATGGAGCATGCAGAAAGCAGTGGCACAACTCAGGCTTGGAAAGATTTGCTCCAGTAATCTGATGGCTAGGGCACCAGGCCAGTGGTCAAGACTCATGGGCTTTTTTCCCAGCAAGGACATAACACATGATATTAAGAAGGTTCCAAGATCTGGATCTCCAGAAATAGACTGGGACAATTCTAAATCTTATTGGGTTTTAGGTGTCGAAGTATTCATTACCTGTGAGTCTGCAGCCACTTTTCTGCTCAGAGATGAAGTTAGTTTCTGTGTGGCATTATTTGCTTTCATATTTCATGGACTAACAGCTGTTTGATCCCCTGCTATTCATGTTAAGACATGAGAAGTGCATTAACAGCAGCAGAGAACATGGGGACACCAGGATTGGACTGGGAGTCTTGGTGCTGGGACTAGTGTTGTACAGAGTTCCTTCCAGAAAGGCATAGGCAGCAGTCCCTCAGCATCCTTTTCCCCTCTATTCTCCTGCATTAAGGATTATTCCCAAAAGCTGAATCACTTCTGGCTTTTCCTGCTTCTTACTATCTTTTACCCAATCACACACACACAAAAATTATCCCAGAAAATGCAGGACTGATAGGAATTGGAAGTAATTTTTAATTTGAGCAACAAGGGGGTTTTCTTCACATTTTTAAAAACTGTGCCCAAAGCAGTTTCCTAAAGAAGTGAGATTTTTTTCCTATTTATCTGAGCCATCACTTACTAAAGTTTCTTGAAACCAAGCAAGTTGTTCCAAGCAAATTTGACAGTACCAGAGAATTTAAATATACAGGTCCCTGGCCATTTCACAAGAGAAAGGGGAGGCCCAAATTTTGATCCCTACAGAAGAAATGGTTCCCATCAGAGAGACCCATCAGAAAGCCTACAAGAGAACAAGAGAAATCAGTGAAGGCATTTTGGCTTGACCAGTTCTACTGCTCACAAACAGCTGAGCAGCTCCCATCCTTTTAAAATTTATATTTTCATTTCTGACTTCATTTGAATACATATATTTTTAATTAGCTCACAGTATCAGTGGTCATCACGCTGGCAATGTGTCGACTGATCATTCTAAAAATACAGCATTTCTAATGCTGCTGGAGGCACTTCAGCATTTTTGAATCACTTTCCACTCCACTGTATCACTTTAAAATAGCAGAAGTGGTGGCATGTTTTTCCTTCGG
Organism: Thinocorus orbignyianus; assembly: GCA_013400375.1. Taxonomy (NCBI): domain Eukaryota; kingdom Metazoa; phylum Chordata; class Aves; order Ciconiiformes; family Thinocoridae; genus Thinocorus; species Thinocorus orbignyianus. The sequence goes on along the minus strand of VXBW01007515.1, from coordinate 596,643 downwards.
AGCTGCCAAACACGCTAGGGTTGGGAGGTCCTTGGCAAGAGGCCTGCAGAGTGATTTCCAACTCTTTCTCTCTCTTCCCTCCTTCCTTGGATGAAATGTCCTCCAACTGGCATTTGGGGGCCCAAAACATTTGGAATGACCCTGAATAGATGTCACGGCTTCAACTGGGATGGAGTTAACTTTCTCGCTAGCAGCTGGTGTGGGGCTATGTTTTGGATTCAAGAGAGCAGTGTTGATTGTGCAGTGGTGGTTTTGGTTGCTGCTGAGCACTCAAAGCCTTTTCTGTTCCTTGNTGTTTTTCCTTCGGAGCTGCCAAACACGCTAGGGTTGGGAGGTCCTTGGCAAGAGGCCTGCAGAGTGATTTCCAACTCTTTCTCTCTCTTCCCTCCTTCCTTGGATGAAATGTCCTCCAACTGGCATTTGGGGGCCCAAAACATTTGGAATGACCCTGAATAGATGTCACGGCTTCAACTGGGATGGAGTTAACTTTCTCGCTAGCAGCTGGTGTGGGGCTATGTTTTGGATTCAAGAGAGCAGTGTTGATCGTGCAGTGGTGGTTTTGGTTGTTGCTGAGCACTCAAAGCCTTTTCTGTTCCTTGTGCTGCCCCACCAGTGAGTAGGCTGGGAGTCCACAAGAAGCCAGGAGGAGACACAGACAGAACAGCTGATCCCAATTGATCAAAGGGCCGGTCCATGCCATATGACAGCATCCTCAGGAATAAATCCTAAGGAGGAAATAGGAAGGTTTTACCAGTGGACAGACCTGTCTTCAGCACCCAGACCTTACTTCAGCACCCAGACCAGCACATTTGGTGTTGCAGGTTTCCTTTCAGCACTCTGAGCAGAAGTAAGTCTGAGGCATCTCTAATTCTTCAAAACTCTAGTCTTTGCTACTGTTGGAGACAAGACACGATTTTAAATGGATCCTGATTGGACACCTACTGTCAAGATGTGAAAGATAGAAGTTGTAAAATCATATTTACACTGGAGTAAAAAGAATCATTTTGGCAGTTTAGATAACTAGACATGGCAATGGTCTGTCAGAGGCCATAGTATGTTCTTCACTGCAAGACACTGTCTTTAATGTTGTTTTGCCTTTCTAATAGTGTTCCCTAGCTCATCCAGGAGTTGTTGGATCCTGTGGATAAATTCTTTTACCTTCTTTTATTCAGGGGATCAGAAGAGAAAAGTCTGAAAAATTTATGACATGCATCTAGTCCTGCATTTCCAGAACACAAAATTAGCTCTCCACAGGAGCAGTCAAAGTTTCTTGTGTTCCGATACATATATTTTTTTTGCTGCCAGTCTGATATCCAGCAGATTTACTGGAGTCAACACTTGTTTGCATTCTCACACAGTTCTAAGATGTGTCCAACCCTGATTTAGAACTTGGCAATGATGAATTACGCTGCTTAGTAAGCCTTAAAAAAATTCTAGCTATTGATTATATTTAATGTTAAGAAGAAAGTTAATCAGATTTATTCTTTGAATGTATCTAGCTTCAGTTTCCAGATAGATGCTGTCATACCTTTGTTGGCTATGCTAAGTAGTCTGGTCCCTATGTAAATTTTTACAGACTGTGACCAAACAATTTCTTGACCTCTTCTCTAATAAGGAGGCTCTGATCATTTCATTTTAAGCCAAATCCAATCCTTTAATGATTCTCATAGCCTTTCTCTGAACCCTCTCCAAATTATCAACTTCCTCCCATTATAACCCAGGCCATAATCTCACCAGTGACAAACACAGAATTAACACAACCTCAGCCAAACTGAAGATCCATGTTTATGCCTCAAGGAATCACATTAGCTCTTTTTGGTTCCTGCACTGAAGTAGGAGCTCATATTTGGCTGATTATCTGCCACAAGTCTTTCTCAGACTCACCGCTTGATATAAACCCTATAAAGAATCAATCCACTCTATATGTTAATTTGTAGGATGAAGTCAGCCCCTGATGGGTGACTGATCTGTCTTATTTGCTCTTACATGCATGTAGAATTTTGACCTTGTTGAAATATATACTATTTATCTGAACACGTTTTAGCAAATGATCCATGTGTCACCATACTGAAAATCCCATCCTTCTTACTTAGCGTCCCCAAAGCTTAGCGGCATCTCGAAATTTGACAGTTACATTTTATTTCTGGCAACTTACTGGGGAAAACTGTTTGATAGTGAAGGGCCAGAAACTGATCTTTTCAGTAGTCCATTATAAATAATTATTTGGGACTCAATTCCAGAATCTACCTTATCTTACAGAAGAACAGTTGCAGAGAGGATTTCCCATTTCCTAATCCACAGCGGAAGACACTCCAAATCTATTTTCTGCTGAGCAGCTCCAAGGTAAAACAAGGAGAAGACGACTGTGTTTTCCTTTTCAAATCCAGAGAGACGCAAGCTGATTAAATAAGAACTTCAAAGTCACAAAGACGTCATCCTTCAACAACAAGGAATGATGACACAGTAGCGTGGGTTGAAGCCTGCAGCCCACTCAGTGGATGACAGAAGTGAGCTGTCTCCACCTGGCAGATGCTTTCAAGGGGTATCTGTCAGTCTTACCTCTCTGCTTGGTCAGATCTTCGTGGGTTTTTTCCCTGATCCTTTTTCTCCAGTGTTCTCAATTCTGCTTACCAGTAGCTGGGACACTGGTATAAAAGAGACCTAGTGATGCCCTTGGATCAGTAAAGGATCAAATCTTTATGGTTATTCCTGTTCTATTCTGTGTCCAAACCAAAGAGTCCTGTACTGGTCCACATGTCATGGAAAGTCAAATGGGAATGGTAAATATGCACTTTTTTTGAGCTGGAGAGCCTCTGTCCAGTCCAGACTCTCAACACCAGACTGGAGCCACACCAACTACTGACCAAAGAGCTGATGGCATTTTGGATGTGTGTTTGATGCCAAGTAGATGAGACATCCTGGTCACCATTAGCTTTCTGAAATCACTCTCTGCTGGCAGAAAAAAAAAATAATTTCTCTGATAGAAACCCCCACACTATCAACAGTTGCAGCTAGATAAGACAAATCCCACCTTAGGTGACCCTGAGCCAGACATACAGTCTCTCTTTGAAAGTAAACTGAAGCTTACGAGCAAAGAGGAACCCACCAAGGACAGGAAGGAGCAGAAAATTACCCCACTTCTCCTGGTTTTGTTACATCCTTTGGATGATCTGGGACTACAACACTGCAGTCTGCTAACAGCTTTTATTCATTACGGTAGCTAACTACAAATCAGTGCCCTGATTGTTCTGGTTGCTACTTAATAAGCATATATAAATGAGTTTATATGATCAGCTAATAAAAAGATAGACCCTGTCATGAAGAAATAAGCACCTAAGACCTACTTTAATTATAGGCGTAATTACTATAGGTGGGCATTCTTTGATGCAAAATGCACACTGCAGAGAGACTCAAGGAAAGCATTCGGGCGAGTTTATTAATCACTTGTTCTGATTTTTCTCCCTGCTTTTCAGGGATTATCTGCATGGATGTAAGTACTTCTCTAGAGGTATAACCATGTTCACATGAGAAGTAGTAATACTTCATCTCTGCATAGTGACAATACCATTTCCCATGTAGCAGACCTTCAATAACCCTGTTGCTACTGGTTTCTGAAAACCCATCAAGCTGGTATGAAATGCATCCCTTTACATTAGGAAACACACAGTAAAGTTAATTCACAGTGTACAGAGTCTGCATATCACAGTTTACTTAGACAGAGTCAGGTTGTTAATTTAAAGCAGAAAAACCATTCTCAATTAACATGCTTTGTGGATGCTCTCGTTCCCCAGTAAAGAAGTCGTATGACAAGTGAATCTCTGAAATGGATTTAAGTTCACTTGAGACAAGGCTGTCTTATTCTAGAATATACATATTCAGAGGATAAATTGATAAAGATGAATCAATATGGATTAGGTCCCCAGAAAGAGAGAAGCCGTTCCAAAAGGAGAAGTGTTTGACTCTTTAAACTACCCCTCTTGATGGAGCCGTGAGGATCGGGAATGTTTCAGACCCAACGAGCTTAGTTTGAAAGTCCTCTCCAAATTTCCTTTATTTTGGAGATTGTTATTTTTTTTTTTTCCTCACCAAACTGGAAATAATTGTCTGTGATATCCGAATTAGTCTGTGCAATTTTTGTCAAGAACATTTGTAATTTAAATTGGATCTGCAAAAGGAGGGGGACGAAAAAAAAAAAAAAAACATGTTCATTTCACGCTCATTATGTATCTCAGCAAGACTGATGACATTTTAATATTAACGCTGTTATGGGTTCCATATAAAAAAATTAAGTCTACTTAATATTCCAGACTCTGCTGATTGGAACCTAGCTATTCTTGACAATGCAAAATCAATTGCTATTCTAATTAAAAAGAATAGCAGAGAAATAAACAAAACAATAAAAAGAAAAAATCTATTCCATATATTAGATGGAAGCTTGTGTTCACTCCTCCTGAAGTGTCTCCTCTCTTTTTTCAATTTTTTTTCCCCCAATTGCACAGTTTGCACTTTGGCCTTGAGCTGGAAGAATAAAGGTGTCTCAAAAAATCAAGGCACATAATAAGCCATAAAAGTCCATATATCGAAAACTTTAGGAAGGGGGCACAGCTGGAAATAAGAGGTGATCTCTGTCTTGCAGCCAGCCACATTGACTCTGTTGAAGAAAAAGGTTTTCGTGAGAAACTCCTAAAGCTAATTTTATTTGTTTGTTTGTTTTCAAAGGAAAAGTCAAAAGGAATTCCCTTTTCTCAACTTCAGTGGAAAATAATTTTTCAAAGTACTTTTAATGTTTTTTTCCCCTCTATTTTCTGTTTGCATCCTTTTTGCTAGGGACAAAACAAATTACAAAATGGGGCGGGAAAGAAAGGAAAACAGATCAGAAGGAAGAAAAAAACCACATATATTTTCATTTAGGATTTTTAAAAGGAGAAATAATTCTTATCGATAAAAATAATTCTGATTAAATAATATACTTACAGAAAAGTTTCTCTTCTAACTCACAACCTTCCCAAAATCTTCCCTCTCTGAGTAGTATACCTCCCAGAACTGACTCCCTTTTTAGATATTCTTACCATATCTTGATTAGATTCCTGAGCAACCTTATCTGACTTTGAAGCTGAAACCTTCAAGATCAGCCATGCTTTGAGCAGATTGTTAGAGCAGACTTCCAGAGTTCCCCTCCAGCCTAAGGTAACCTGTTGTTCTGTGATCATTCTCATTTCATCTCTTCTCCAGCCCATTACAGGTCAAAGCGCTCCATGCCAGATCATTGCATTGTCCCTTCTGGCCTTCACTGGGACAGTGAGGAAGTGAACAAAAAAGGAGGATGAAAAGGATCAGAGGCACAGAGAGCAAAACCTGCTCTGGTATGTCACGACTGTGGCATAAACTCCGTCTGAGTTTTTCAGTGCAGGTCCCCAATCAATTTAAGACGGTGAAAACTAGTATTGCCACCAGGAAAGGGAGATCTTCCACTTTGCTGCCCTTGCCCATATTTTCCCAGGAGATCAAGACAAACACAAGTAGTGGAAAAGTTAGGGAGGGGAAGGAAGAAAAATAGGACTGTCGGAGAAGCATCAGGCTGGAAAAAGGTTATTAGCTAATTCACCCAAAGATCAGTACTTATTTTTTTCATTAATCATGATGATGCAAAAAGCAGGAGAGTCTTCACTTCAATACACAAATTTCAAAGGCATTTTTCTGGGCAAGCTATCACAAAGAAAGAAATAAATGACCTTGAGGAAAAAAAATATTCAGAATAAGATGAAATTTAACAACATGAGCTGCAAGGACCAGTGGCAAGAACATGTGTTCCAGGGAGGAAGTTAGTCAGTTGGAAATGATAGAGAAAAACGTTCTAAGGATGTTAATCAAACTCAGTGGGGTGAGATCTCTCTCGTTTAACATTCGCTGTCTGTAACACAGGTGATCACAGGCTAATCACCCCCAAATCCCTTCTTAGTCAATAAAGATTGGCTCTCTGCATTGGCAGAGTCAATGACATGAATCATCAAACCAAATATTGGTGTCTTCTTCTAATTGAGAAAAATAAATAGTGCCTTAAACAGCACTGATTTTATTGACTCACTTTCTGTTGAGTCAAGGGAGTCCGGAGTAACTTGCACCAAGATAGATGCTTCCACTCTAGTTACTCATTGTTAAGCCCACTAAAACGTCAGATGCAGCCCTGGGAAGCAGTCATTGATATTTTGGAAGGAGATAAAGAGTGAATTAGATCATTCAAGTCTCAAGTATGACATTATATGGAACACTATGTGCAGCTCCAATCACTTCCATTCACAAATCCCACCACGACCCTGTGCAACGAAGACTCCAAGGGTTTTCAGGGGAAGGAGAACCTCTCTGACCTAATGAGGTGACTCTCTGAGCTAAGTTCATGCAGCTGAACAAAGCAATGGCTGGGCATGCATTGGCTGCTGTCTATAAATACATTTGGCAGATAAATGCCAAGGAATCAGAACTATTTGAAATAAAGGACATTACTGGCAAAAGAACAAATAGATCTAAATTAGCTATACATAAATGCAGGACAGAAATTAGAAGGAGGTTGCAGCTGATTAGAACAGCCTTCCATTTGTAGAAACAGGGGCAAACACAATTTATATTAAAGAGGAAGCTCATTTATTTAAAAAGGGATTTGGAGGCATGGGAGCCATTGCCAACAGGGCACCAGATGCAGCGCACCAAGAGACTAATATTATTTTTAGGTTCTCATATGCCTTCATGGAACATCTTTCTTGCAGAGTAGACCATCCACCTGTAATGGCAGATGAATATGCTCCAGAGGTCAAACTAGCAATTCATCCTGGCTTTACTGTGAAGTGCAGCAAAATTCAAATACAGGCAAAATGTAACAGCCCCGGATTGAATTTACCTGTTGCCTCAGGGCTAAAATATGTAATAAGGTGGGGAAAGTATAATGTAGTTCTATAATAACTGCAATGGGTCAGGGCTCCAATATTGTGTTCAATTCAAAAAGACAAAAAAAAAGTCATTCCATAACCAAATTCTGCAATACTGCAGCGTCAGACCTACCTCTGGTTCAGAAAACCGCCTCCAGAAAATCCCCTTTTGCTGGTAGCACCCTTCTTTTCTGGAAGAACAAATTGGTTTGGTTTAGAGTATTTTTTCTATCAGTTACAAGCTCATCAGATGACACCCTGAGGAGGCAGCATGGACATGTCACTCTTCTGAGACATCATTTAAATATTCCTCAACAGTCCCTTCTGCATCTCACACCTCTGTTTAACAGCGGTTTCTTAGGCTTTCTACAGCCCAACCTACCGAAGGAGAAAATTAACTAAATAAATATGGACAGATTTAACCAGCTTGCTCATCTGACTTTATTATTTATGCTGAATTGCCTCTAAGTTCTTTGCCCAGCCTTCAGTTTGGCTGCCACTCAACCAAGGTGCCAGAAGAGTTGAAAGCCATGATCTCTTTTGAGTTGATAGAAGGATAAATCCCCTCTGACACAATCAGTGTCTCTTGCTAATTGTTTCTGGCTCGTCCTGACAAGCAATTAGTTTTAATAGCCCAGCTAAGTTCACTCTGATGATGTGATATCAGTATCAATCACATTAATGACCCATCTGCTAGGAAGCCAAGGCAAACTATTACCAAGACCAGCCTCAGCCCATAAGAAGGTGGCGTGGCTTCTGTACTGTTATTTCTAAGTTAGAGAGTGGTTGATTCATGTCTGAGTGACGTTTTTAACCAAGCAGAAGTTTACATCCATCCTGTCCAAATGTAGGCTCTTACCACCAGGATTTACGCTGGTCCTGCTGAAATCAATAATGAGAAACAGGGGCCTCCAGATGGCAAGTCCAGCCACTGATGAGCTGAATTGTCCCTGGAAGGCACTCATCAGTCATTGATGGAAGCTGAATAGCCCCATAATGTAGACACTTCATTTCAGTGCTTAAAACCAGGTGGGTTGAATCTGGGCCTCTGTGCATTTGGGAGCATGAGAAGAGCTAAATTCAGCAACATCCCACTGTTATAGAAGTCTGTTTGTTTTACATATTTTCCTGGCCTCTCTTGCTGGAATGACACAGTCCCTTCTGTTTATTAGAATATTTATCCTCGTGTCCCCACTCAGAGTAATGCAAGTGTTATTATTAGACTGGGTTGAAGCATCAAAATCATGTTTTTTTGGGGAAATGTCAATGTTTTAAAAACAGGTTTTGGAAAAATTAAAACAGAAAGAAATATTAAAATACAGGCCTGAAAAACAGGGTTCCTGAGGATGACTCTTTTGGAAACTTTTGTTCAGAATTTGGAGTCTTCCCTTTTAAGTTATAGATTCATAGGATAGTTTGGGTTAGAAGGGACCTTAAAGATCATCTAGTTCCAACCCCCTTGCCGTGGGCAGGAACAAGTTCTGCTTATGACTGGTATACAATGTGCATCTTCCTTCATGGCAGCAATAATTAGTGTGCTGTCTAGATTTTTAATGAGGTTGCCCATACCCAAGTCTCAAATAATTTAACAAGCTTGCACAAATATCCTGTTTTACAGACAGGGAGAGTGTGGCATAGATAAATAATTTGGTAACTAAGACTTTGGTAATAATTTCTCAGCACATTTTCCCTTCCTCCTCTAAAGCATTTATTCCTTTTTTTGATTAAAATCTGTTATCTCCTTTTCCTCCTAGCCCATCTTTTCCCATAGCTTCTGATGGGATGATAGTCCTTGTCTCTCCTAATGGATATGACAAAAATCGCTGTGGAAATCACTGCTGCAGGTTTGATTGACATCAGGATCTTAATTAAACCCATGTCTGGGCATTAAATTAGTCTACTAAGAAAGCCAGGAAATATTGCAGACAAGCTAAAAACCACCCAATCACACTGTAAGGGGGTCCAGGTTTGTGTTATGATGTGGACTGTAAATACAAGTATGTAGAGAAATCTTTATCACAGGTTTTATCTCTCAGCTGGGTTCCTTACACTTTCCTCTAAATCACTAGGTTAGACAAGAGGATGCTGGACTCGAGAGATTGCCTGCCAAAAAGAATTACCATTTAAAAAAA
>VXBW01007515.1:560242-581152 GCA_013400375.1 Thinocorus orbignyianus | reverse complement strand
GAGAGAGGAGAGGAGAGGAGAGGAGAGGAGAGAAAATAATGTCTAGAGTTACTATTATCCAAAGAAAAGTGCTTTGAGAAGCTTTGAGGATCTATTTTTCCTGCCATTGGCTGTCCATATGAGCCTGTCTTTGAGGTTTTTAATTTTTAATAAAACAGAGGAAATACAATAATAATATATTAGACATCACAGTTAATTAAATAGCACAATGCAGAAACCTTCTTAAGGGATTATCTGCGACAGAACCGCTGGATAAACACTACTTAGGCTCAGAAGTTCATGTGACAGACCAACGATGTAAAGTAGTGGGTCTGCAGTCTTCAAAATAAATGGCATTATTTAATAATCAAAGTTTTTTTTTAATTTTGGAGACTATGAAACGGGATTATCAGCCACTGATTTGTCCACCAGTGGCTATGGCTTTGCTCAAAGAGAAAGCAGGATTAGTCACTGGTTAGAAAGAATCAAAAGATTAAAAAAAATCAATATGGTATTGCTCAGGCAACATGGCTCGAGTTCTGTCTTTATTACTGCTTCCCATATGTGGTCTTCTAGTTTGTATTTTTCCCAGCTGGAAAGTGGGAATAATAACAAATCCCTTATCAGTATCCCAGGAGAATGTATAGCTTTAAGCTATGTGAGTTTTTATCTGTGTATTTATAGATAATATAACATGCTAGGTACCATTGTATTTAATGTTCCAGACATAATTCTTTTGCATTAAAAAACATAGACAATATCTCCCATAGTGCCCTGCTTCCTTATCTTACCCCTGGGAAAAATCTTCTTCCCTGTGAAAAAGCGTCTACATTGGCGTGCTGATTGGATTGTATTTTCTTTAACATATCTATTCCTGAGCACTGTGTGTTCGGGAAAGGAAATCAAAAGTGTGTGCTTCATTCTGGGAACTGTTAAATGTTGCCCAAAGTAATTATGAGAGGGGAAAGAAAGAAAAGAAAAAAGAAAAGAAAAAAAAAAAAAAAAGGAAAAAAATAGTACACTCTACATTCTCTACATTTAAGGCAAATACAGAACTTGAAGGAATTGGATGTGATATCTTACACAGAGTTTAATCTCAAAATGCAGTTTGCTGTCAGGAAGGCTCAGTCTGAGCACTGTCTGGGTGGTTCTTCTCTGACCTTCTGCTTTCCAGAGGCCAGCAAGTGATGAAATGTGATGACCAGACCAGCTAGAAGTGAGCAATAAAAGAGTAAACCCTCAGGGAGAGCCATGAGAAGAAGAAACAGTGCGGTAAAGGAACACACACAAAACTGTAGTGGAATTAGTAAAAAAAACAGTAATAACAGAAGGAAAAGTCAATAAATGCAGCATTGATTTTTTTTTATGTTCTCTGTGTATATATGAGAAATACTGCTAACTTTGCCTTTTTAATCCGTTGAGCCCGTCTGTATTGATTAAGTATTTTTCTGCCTGAACAACAGTGTAGCTTGAATACCTTAGCCCCGAGCTGCCTTTGCATAATATTTTATCTCCCATAAGGTTCAGCTAAAAGAGGAGACCTCAACCTTTACAACTGAGAGATCAGATGGGGGAAAAAAAATAAAAAAAAAGAATGACTGTAACAATATTCAAAGGAGAAATAATTTCCCTTGTGCACCAAACTCATCAGTTTGGGTTCAATTTATAAAATAACTTTCCTCATGACTGACAAAAAGCTCATGGTCATTTCTTTCACTCTTCTTTCACAGCCAACGGGGAGCTGAAGAGAAACAGGCTGAAAGAACATATTTTCTGAAGCTTAATGAAATCTTACAGCAGGATTAATGATGAATTGAAAAGGGGGCAGCTCTGAAGAGGAGGCTTTCTGAACTCTGCTTCTAATATTCTATAGAAAATGTATGGGAATTTTCCCATCAGCCATAGAGACGGAGTAATTAACACTGACCATGGAGCAAAGTTCGGAGAGATAAAAAAAAAAAAAAAAATTGCAAAGACATAGCTTGATTCTTGTTTACTCATTTATAGCTATCCATAAAACCAGAATGGGATTTCACATAGTGCATTGAAAGTTCCCTTTATAAGAGCTGTGCTAGTTTTTACATTCTTTTCCGCTTTTTACTGTCCCTTTTTAAGGAAACAAGTGAACCAGAAGACCAGTAAAGCAATGTAAACCAGCATACCAACCCACATACTGCATGTGTGTGTATAAAAGGACACTGGTTAATAGCTACTGATTGGGTTTTTTGCCTTCCAGACTTTGTCTTTAAGGTGTGAGGATCACAATTTGTGACCACCATGTGCATGCAGAGTCCCCGGGCATGTGATTAAAATAATGTGCTCATAGTTATTTGGTCCCATGACCCTGGCAGTCACTGGAAAAAAATATAGTCTCTGACTTCAGTAGATTTTAGCCCACCTTGTTCATAGAACTGTCGTATGATCCAGAAGAACCAGTTCAAAGAGCAATCTGATCTTCAGTTTGGTCGCCAGTGTCGCAGTGGTAGAGTCATAGAATCATGGAGTCATCTTGGTTGGAGGGGACCTTTAAGATCAGGTTTTGAGTCACCTGGTCTGGCTGGAAATGAACAGTAGAGGAGAACAGTGGAGCAGAGGAAGAGGTGGACGTAACTCTGAAGTCACGCATTACACCAGGGGAGTCCTCAACATAGAAAGGACATGGAACTATTGGAATGGGTCCAGCGGAGGGCCACCAAGATGATCAGAGGAATGGAGCACTTCAACTATGAAGACAGGAGAGAGCTGGAGCTGTTCAGCCTGTAGAAGAGAAGCCCCGGGGAGACCTTAGAGCAGCCTTCAAGTATCTGAAGGGAGCTCCAGGAAAACTGGAGTGGGACTCTTTGTCACAAAGTCTAGTAATAGGACAAGGAGTAATGGTTTTAAATTGGAAAAGGGGAGATTTAGATTAGATATTAGGNTGGATGGGGCTTTGAGCAGCCTGGTCTGGTGGGAGGCGTCCCTGCCCATGGCAGGGGGGTTGCAACTCAATGATCTTTAAGGTCCCTTCCAACTCTATACCATTCTATGATTCTATGATTACTCAGCTACTCACATCACAGGGAATGCCATGGGTTTGTCTCTTTCCCAGGGAGACCCGTCCCTGCATCTCTGCAGGGTGATAATTAGAAATGTCAGGCAGCAAATTCCCTGTGCGTAAAACCCAAGCAGCAAGTTGAGGTGGCCAGGATGTGTCTTTTTGGGGGGGTTTAGACACTTCCTTGGCTTTAATACCCCTGTCCACAGCAGCTGCTGTTCCTTCTCCCCCTTGCAGGTATCACTTCCATCATCCTACTAAGTGACCTACTGTTTTCTCTCCTGAAAGCTCCTTTAAAAGCCATGGGGAGAAAAAGGAACACCCGTAGTATAGATTGAGAAGAAATCAGGATTCAGCTACAATTTTTATCCAGCACCTCTTAAAACCTAAAGTGAACCAGTCACCTCTAGTGAGGGAATAAATCCTTAGAGGTTTTCCTGAAAATCAGGATACCAGCAGGGAGGGGAGAAGTGTATCTTCCCTAGTTCTCTTACGCAAACTGTGACTGTGCTGTGGGAGGATTAGTCAGACCCACTTCCAGGTGACAGATCTCAGAAGGATTCAGTCACAGTTGCAGGTATGATGATGCACGGGAGCTTTGGAACCGGAAGCATCCATATTTTTAAGAACTGAATACCATGTATTACTCACCAATGTGTGTTGTGATCCCCAGTTACTTCATCCAAGTCCTGTGAGAAGGGAGAACAGTCACCCTTCAGGTGGAAAACTGCCTTTCAAACCCCTTATCTGCTGGGAAGGATGTTTTAGTTCAGGAGCAAACAAGACTGAAGAAGCTTTTCCTCTATCTAACCTATAGGTCTTACGTTAGATGAAGTTAGTGGGTTTGAATTTCTGGTTTTCCTTTTTGAAATAAAAATACGTGCAATTGAAAGTGTGTAATTTTCTTTGATACAAAGGAAAAGACTTTTATGTGGGATATTGCTTGAATAAGAAAAAGCAGGAAAGGAAACAATGGGCGTGATTACCCACTTTGTTCAGTACACTGTTACAGTTCAAAATTCAGGCTCGGAATTCAAGCAGAGTCTGGATTTTCATTCAGGGCTTTCAAATACTGGCAAAGTGCCTAACTCAGGCTGGAATTAAGCTCTTCCTGGCCTTATCACTAAAGTTGTTCTTTTTTTGCCTGGTATATTTGCAGCAAGTGTAGATGGAGAGAGTATTTTGCAGGTGTATGTGCTGCACAGCCTATTATAAAGCCTGTTCATTGCTATCTCCACTTCAGTGAATATTTACACATTTCTATGCAGGACACCACAGCACCAACAGGCAGAAACCTTGCAATGTCCTGCGCAAAGCACTTTTCTTCTCAAGAAACAGATTTTCTTTATTCAGAGAGGGGAGTTTAACCCACAGCATCGTTCGCCAAGCAGTTGTTGTCCCTGAGGGTAATTTCAGAGGTTTCATTTGTAAGTACAAAATAGTGATTGAACATAACTGCATTGAAATACTTAGCCAATGTCATTAGAGAAACAGGTAACAAATTTATTGCTGTGGCAACCCCGGGAGACCCTCTGCCATGGAGAGATGGAAGAGTAAATTCAACAAGCCACATGTTTCCTTCCCCCAGCAGATGGGAATGCAGCAAATATCTTCACAGCATTAAGAGGAGGGATTTCACATATATACCCATTGATATAACCCATTAAGAGATGGTGGCTATTGATCCTTGTTAGCCTCTCCAGCGTTGAGCTTAGCACCGGGGTGCAAGGAGAACCTGCCAGACACCACAGGGGTGGCACAGAGGACTTTGTGCCTCAAAAGCAACAGAATGTCTTTGTTGATTCAAACAGGCTTTATAAGAAGAATAAATGGACAGAAAGATAAAGAGAGTACATGTGAACAGGTGTTTCCATCTGCAGATTAATTATCTTCGGGTGCAGTCCATCATTATCTTCCAACACTTTCTTTTCAGTGGGAAAAAGTGCACCATTTAGGCCAAAATGTTTTCGTGAGCTTAATGACTGCTTGTTTCAGCAAGGAAGGAAGCTGTCTTGCTCTCCGCTCCCCTAACGTCTTCTCACTGCTCTCTTGGGTTGTGTTTGTGCTTAACCCAGAGCTGAAATTAAACTCTAAAATCTCAACAGCTCTTAAGGGACAAAACAAGCAGACAAAATTATTTTAATCTGTTGCTCTGTCTATGGTTACGAGAGCTGGTTTGAGCACTGCAAAAGCCAGAGTTATTGGAAGGAAAAAAATTAATGCAGGTAATACAGGGAAAAACATCTAAAGTGGAGATGGATTACATGTTATTTGTAGGGACCCAGACTGAATTTTTAATTTCTGTAATAGAAGTGAGGTATGTAAGTAGAGAATCAGCAGTTGTCAGGAGAAACTGCCTCTCAAAGGGCCAACTTGTTGGTGGTTAATTGATAGATAATTGCATGAGATTCCCTGTCACAGGGGTAAGATACCAGCCATTAGTTCATCTGTCAAATCTTGTCCCTGGGAAAGCCACAGGTCCTACAGCCGCTGTTTTGCCAGATGCTACTTTTCCAGGATGCAACCCCATGGGTCGTCAGTCTTTGACCCTTACCAGAAGTGGTTGCTGACTAGGATCTCAGGAAAAATGGTTTAATTACCAGACCATTTCCCATCCTCAAAAGGTCTCTTCCTCCCACTTATGCTCTGTGAGATGAAGGGAATTTTACACTGTCAAGCTGATTCGTGAGATAGAAACTCAATAATGGCCATGGGGATTTCAGGGTGCTCATAGTGAACCTCATGAGCTTCTAGATTGACTTGCAAACACCAGATGGTACTTTACAACCACCCAAACTTTAATTTCTAAACCAAGTGAAGTCTACAGTGTTGCAACCAGTCCTTCCTTTCTTTAATCAAAATGAGATTCAAATTAATAATTATTAATCACTAATAACCTCGGGTTTTGACAGAACTACTTCAGTGGGACCCTGAGTAAAAGTAGATAAAAGTTTTATAATTTGGTCCAAAATGGGACGGGATCGAGTCATCCCTCAATATAATACGTCCCTCTGGAGTGGAGCACGTTTTATTATTATTAATTTCATAGTATGCAATGGCTCCAAATGAGAGCAGGATCTGATAGAGAGATTTCCTAGGTCTGGCCAGCACACTGGGTTGTAATCAATTAATATCTTCCGTTAAGTATCCACAAAGCTCTCGATGAAACATGCAAGTTTGCAGGGGCTTGGCTCAACATTAATAACTGGAAATCAGGAGAGCGCAGAGGAACTACATCCATTTTCAAACAACACTTGACAGCAGTAAGGGTTATGTTTTGGTGACTGTAACTCTCACAGTCAAGATTCAGTGACTTATTCTTATTATTAGTAGCTTGAGAGCTATTAAAAGAGATGAGATGCTTTTTCGTTGCTTATTTCTACTCTCATAATTCTAACAGCTGAGAAACGCAGAGAGACGCTCCTTTCAATGACGCACAGCCAGTGCGATGAAGTGAGATCTGCAGCTCTCCAGGAATGCCCAGTTTTGTGTACGTGTTGTTCGATCAGCAGTTTCCAAGCTTTTGAATAGCTCCACCTGAACAAAAAAAAAAAAAAAAAAAAAAAAAAAAAAAAAAAAAAAAATCAAGAAACCAAACCGCTATCTCCAAAGACTAAAATAGAAACCACGTAGAACATATCAAGGATGCAAGTGCTAAAATGATCACAGGCGACAAACTGCTGGCAAATGTGAAAACTGACTTCATCCTTCATTCGTACATATTCCCTGTTTATAAAAATACTTTTAGGCTAAGCAGGACACCTCTTGTCGTGTAACTCTGATTCAGCTCCCTGTGTGTCTTACAACATCTACAGAAATACGCCTCTGGCAAGCGGTACTTGGACCAGAGGACTAGAGAGTCTTGGGCCAGAGCCTTGTAGGAGAGGGAAGGTATCCAAATACCTTGAATGTTAAGACAAGATGAATCTAAATAGAATCATAGAATGGTTTGGATTGGAAGATCATTCAGTTCCAATCCCTCTCACCACCATGGGCAGTGACACCTCCCACTAAACCAGGTTGCTCAAAACCTCATCCATCCTCATCTTGAACACTTCCAGGATGCTCTCCATACCAAGGATGGGCTCTGTGGTGGACATGAGGTGGTACGTTGAACCCTTAGCTCATCTCCAGTGGGCTGATGTAGTCCTGGAGATGCTGAAAAGGATCATGTGAGGAGGTGAAGCTTGATGATGTGTAAGAGTCTGGGTGGGATCTAAATTAGAACAATAAATACATTGCAACCTTGCTGCATCTCTTTCAGTCGTTGCAAGTGTTTTGAGGATGGTGTTGCTTTACTGTAAATTTTGTAGGCCCCACACACACTGCTGAGACATACAAAATACCAAAGGAAGAGCCTCAGAAGTCTTTGAAGGATTGAAGTTTCCAAATTTCCATTAACCGGAAGCAAAACAGGAAATTAAAACCCCAGTGTAGCTTTGCAACCTCAGTAAGTGCAAATCTCTTGTTGTTTCATGAAACAGGGTGTTAGTGATGCAAAGAAAGCAATTTCATCTCCCTGAAGTACCACCCATCACGGGTGCAGATCACATGGGAAAGTTTGCTGTATGTGCCAAAGGGAAATGCAGAAGGACAAGGGGGAAAGAACATCTGCTAGAGGTAGATTTTTGTTGACTGGCTTCTATATGGGACTCATGATGTTTTTCTTTAAATTTTTTTTTCCCCTCAAAGTTCCCTGTTTTCCTTGCCACCCTAAGGCTTAAAAATATCAATAACAGTAAAGAAGGTGCTCCATCCTTTCCCCCAGGAGTTATGTGGGTTATCTGCTGGAGATATATCTTGTTTAAAAGGTCTAGGGTCCAGGAATCCCTGTGAGAAGAGGAGAAGTAATAGGATCAGGAGATGTTGAGCATAGTTGGTAAGTACGCTCTGGGCAGCTGACACCTCCCAGTGGGGAAACTCCACAGGATAGAAAGGATGAGGAATGATATAACCCATGAAAAATGCCTGGTTGATGGTCAAGCAGGAGCCACTACTTAAACAACATGACTTAAACAACAAGTCTGAAGCTGATCCAGGTCTTTTTCTTACTACCCCCAGCTCCCTCCACCTGGCTGTTGCTTAACAGTCAAAGGCTATCTCTATATTTTTTAAATCAAGCATATTTTCTGGCACTGAGACTTCCAGGCGTGGAACAAGCCACATCTATACTATTACTCCCTCACCCTCCAAAACAAAGTGGCTGCTTCCAAACCGCAACTGCATTCAGTCCCTGACCCTGAGCGAGTCCATGCTCACTCTTGGTAGATGTCAAGGAGCATGCTAGGTTGGCCCAAGAGGATGCTAGCAATCCAATAGGATTTAAAAATAAAATCAATTTCCGGCATCTAGCAACATTCCTTGACACTTTTTTAATTCACTGTTGTAGACGAAGCCAGCATGCAGCAGGTCATGGTTTAACAGCAGTTCTGTTTATAAAGGGCAAACGGTTCATTACTGGTATGAAACGTGTTGCAAACAATAAAGTGCTCAACGCGCATCACAAACACCTTGAGACGAGCTTTTTCAGACAGTTCTAGGAGACCTGCCGATTTGCATATTAGTTAACAATTTATTCGGCTGTCAGCAGTGACATATTAACCATTTAGAAGTGTTAAAGGAGATGGTGTAATTCCTTGTTTGCATTGCTAAACATACTGCAAAGACTCCAATATCTGGTGTTAAGTAAATGCAACAGCTTCATTAGAGTGGAGTAGTGTAAATCATCTGTGGGAAGGTCAAGACACCGTCCCATCAAGCCTGACCCCTGGCTCAGGCCAGCTGATGCTACTGACCATCCTAGAAAACTTCCATAGCTTTTTTTTAAGACAGTAGGGTCATCTGAGGTAGGTTTTCTGGATATTTTTCTCCATAGGGTCACTACAGGTAGGTATTCATTCCATGAAGGTGTATGGAGTTTGATTTTGGAGAGAACCTGGTAAAAGGGAGAAGAAGTCTGCCTTCGCTGGCAGAAGAGGTTGTGCAAGGTCTTGAATTCAATGAGAACAGATTAAGATGCAGGGATGGAATTTGGATAAGTATGAGAATATTAACAAGACATTGAAATACGATGCAGTGAGATAGGGACAGCATAGGAGATACTCCGTTCAGAGGCATCCATACTTCGCATCATTCAGAAAGGGACAAGTAGAGTTAAAACAACCCCTGAATAGCTATGGCGTGTGAGAGTTCCAGCCTGTATCTCACACCAAACTGTCACAGTCATGTCCAGTTGAACAGTCCCCATGTTACCCACCCAAAGCATTTGCACTGGGCTGTTGGTTGGCTTGTCCATCGTGGCAAGGCTTGAAGCACTTGAAAATGCCTCAAAAAATCTCTGCCCTGCGGCCAACAGTCATCACGATGGTACAAACCATCACCAAAGACAGGTCAAGGGATGCTGACTTTCAGAGGTAACCTTATGTCTCCCTGTCACAAGCAGGCAGGGCTAAAATTAGAAATGGTTTGCTTTTGTTCATTAGCTCTGCCTGGGGATCTCCGATGGTAGGGAACATTCTTCACTAATGAGTGAGAGGAGGGTCGAAGACATAAGCAGGGCATTTTTTCCTCATACTCCATCTGTAGTGTTCTCCCCTGGTATTCACAGAGGTGGCACCTGAGTGCTTTGCAAGTATTAACAAATCTCCTCACGTCTCTTGGTTGTATTTACTGTGCATGACTTATTAAATACAATCCAGGCCATGGGAATCTAAGACGAATTCAAAGATCCATTTGTACTGTGGCACAGCCACTTCTGTTCTATTCAGTCCTCTTGGGCACAGTTGAAGACATGAGAATTACCCATTTAAGTGTAACAAAATCAAACCCATGTAAGCTATTACTCGCTATTAAAGCTTTATGCAATGTGCAGTAAGAAAGAAAGCAAGGTTCCTGTTCTTTTCTTTTCAACTTGCAAATCAAGACATGTGTATGAAGTTCTTTGAATAGTTCCAGTGAAAATCCCAAAGAAAGTAGGTCATGGGGAGCTCTCTGGAGGATGGCAAAAGGGCTCTTATATAAGGTGGAATTTCCCACCCTCTCCCTGATAAACACTGAGTTATTTCCCATCTGGTTGACACTTAGTGTGGGATGGTTTCAGTTGCACAGCCAACCCCACCTCAGTCTCTGGTTCACCCCGATGGTAAGGACATTTGCAAACAGCAGAACAGGGCTGTTTACAGAACACAAATTAAACCCAGGGATATTTCTTCACCTCACTCAGTTCTCATCACGGGAAAATTTACAGTAATGTGCTGCGAACCTCTAAAACCTTCCCTCACTTATCACTTTGGCCAGTGGCCACAGGTAGAATCTTTTCTCTCACCCCAGCTTTTCACTCTCCTCTACCCTTTGTTTTTCCTCCCAAAGAAACTCCTAAATAGAGTTGTCTTTTACCCTGTCATTTCCTTACAATCCCTCCTTACTCCAGCTGTTTTCAGATGGTACTCTACACAGCTCCCACTCTGGGATAATGATGCCAGCCCATTACCACCATGAGCTCAGGGATGATGGGGACTACTCAACCAAGACAGCCCACAAGTCTCACTTCCCTGATGCATTGCAATTGTGGACTTAGACACCAGAGCTTGGATGCTGAAGGAGCACCTGAGGAGCAAACACATCACTGTGTTTCTACACTAGCCCTGGTACCCTTCCTAGCTCCATGTCCTGCCTCTTTGGTCAAAATGTAGGCTGACTGATGAAGGAATCTGCTCCCCCTGGAGTTTTATCCTACCTGAGATGCTAAGTCCTATTTTCCAGCAAGGGATTCAGGTGAGCCATTTTAGCTTTGAATATAAGTGACATTTTTGGTTTTAGAAGAGAATTTAGAAAAATAATTCACTCTTCAATTCTGGGGGCTGAATGAAAAAGTGTAATTAGAATAAAGTCTTGTCCTGGACAGTGTATCATTTAACATTATAGAAAACATCACAGCTCCTTCTCAGTGTACTTTCTACAAATGAAAGAAAAAGTAACTTTGAACTGGAATCACTTGTTAGAAACACTTCCATTTTTTCAGCTTTTTTTTTAATAAAGAAAATAAAATGCAACTTTCCCTGTGCAGGTAGGAAAATTTTTCACTGAGGAGGAAAGAGCTTTTCATGGCATTTCTATACAGCTGAAGAGGCTATTGTTGTTCTGCTGCGTGCCTAACTTTCTTCACAATGAAGATAATTATAAATATATGTACTGTTATAAATAAGCATATACGAATTTGTATTTTTCTAAATCTGTGTATATGTTCCTTACATTATATCCTAGCTAAAGCAGGAGTGGTGGCGTAATACATATAATGGGACGAGCTAAATGTCAGCACAGTGTGGGCGAATATGGTGTTATTCCAAACACTCCAGCAGGGTAGAAAATTTCAAAAATTCACTGATGAATAAAAGCAAATAACTTCAAATAACGTTTTGTCCTTTTTAGGAACTTCTGCTCCTGAAGACTGGGACATTCTAACATAAAGGAAGTTCACAGGTAATCTTCAATATTCACTTTTGCCAAGGACTTGCCATTTTTAGAAATGGTTTACCCATTCTCTTCTGGAGGTCTCCTGGTTGGATTCCATGTCTGCTCTTGACAAGAGGTATTTCTGCTGGAAAATTCATGCTGAATAAGCCTTAAGTTATTCCAGCTCTGTGTCAGAGTAGCATCACTGCTTTCAGTGGAGTTTTCAGGACCTCCAAAGAGAGCATGAGATCAAAACAGTCCAGAAATGCCAATGCTATGTCTCCAGTCTTCCCAGTCCTTAGAGCTTTTAAGTTCAAATCTAAGTATTTTCATTTGCTAGATTTTTTCTTTCTTTCTTTCTTCTGCAGGTTTAGGTGGTGACTTTGTGTTTTTCAGCCTTCTCTAAGTCACAAAGACCTTTTCACTAAAAGTACATCTTCTTTGGTGTAACTCTTGGGATTAAGGGAGATGACTGTGTGGCCACACCAAGAGACGCCACTTACTTCTGCTCTTAGCACCACAGAGATCAGACTGTGCTGTGACACTCAGAAGAAAGCAAGAAGAAAAGGTCAAGGAGGCTAATTTGTAATTAAAGGGATGTAATTAAAGGTATGAGTCATTCCACAAGTGAGCTGTGAACCTTAGCTCATCTCTTATCTGTGTGCACACACTGATGTCTGCTAGAAGCAGAGGGATGGAGACTTGTTTCATCTGAATGTTAAACATCTGTCTCAGTCTTCATCTGCTTGTTAGAAAAAGCAGACTCTTTAGAATTCAAAGCCCACAAAGAGGTCTCCCAGATAGTCCCTGCAAACCAGTTCCAAACATACTCTTTCCTCCTTCTCAGTATAGTCACTTCTTCATGCCACATTTCTTCTGCCAGGCATTCACCAACAAACAGAGGACTTTTCCTGGCAGAGTTACACCTGGGAACCTGCTGGGAGAGGTGCACTGGAAGGTTCTCTGGGCAGAAAGGACATGATTGTAAAAAGGAGAAATAGCAGAACACCAACGAGGAGTTGGGAGGAGAACCACAAACCTTGGGGCATAGTGATATTGTCAAGTGCAGGGTGACAGAAAAAGAACTGAACTCTCCAATGCTTGGTTGAGGTCAGTAAGAGAGAAAAGATGAGGTGATTCAACAGGAACAACAAAAAATCTTCTTAGGCCAACTGCTCACTTCTCTCCTTTCAGGGATGCTCCTATGACTAAGCAGAACCAAGTATGGTTGAAGAAACCAAAGACTGGTTTTGCTAAAATAAATGCTTTTCTGGCATTGTGTGCATCATGAAATTACAAAAGGCAGCCAAGACTTCTACAGGATGCTGACTGATTCAGTGCAGGGTCCAGGAAAAACTTGTGTCTATCTACAGCAGATGCTGGAGTCCTGTTGGGACATATATTCACATCTCCAGATGCTGGTGTGCAGGTGTCTCCATCTCAGCTCAGAAGAAAAGAGCTTTAAGAGCATGGGGACACCTTCACAGCTTAAAAGGAAATTTGCCTTCATCTCTGCTTTTAACTTCTGATGTCAGACCACAAAATGAAGTCACTTCTGGGCAGACACGTGTTCTATTTTGTCACCCTAAGCTGTGTGCAGAGGTAGAAACAGTAACCCTGTAAACCCTTGATACAAAATCTGCAAAGAGGACTTCGGCCAGGACTAATTTTTTATGGTCAACTGAAAGCTTGTCTCTGGTCTACAAATGGCCAGTCCTTCTAGACATCTGGTTATTTGAAGTTGTATTTCTGTATTCAACATCTGGATCTCTATGACCTGAGAAGGAGCTCCTTTCCTTGCACAAGTGGCTGATTGGACACAATATGAACATTTGGGAGAAAGGCATCTGCTAGCAAGGGACGTTTGCAGTCACTATTTATTGAATACATCAGGAGAAGACTATCTTTTGTTGATGTCAGCAGGAAGAATAAATCCTGTAACACAAATGATGACTTCCCTCTCTTGGTCTAAAGTCACTCTCCTGAAGCCCATTCAAAAAGAGCAAGGTACCTGGGTGCTGTATCATTGCTTGCTGTAGGGCTGTGTTTCCCTAAGCTTGCCCTGGAGTTCATGAAGAGAAATGAAAGGCAAAGGCAGATTTATGTGCCTGAGCAAGTTCTCCCCAGCTAAAACCATCCAACAAAATTTTGGCTGGCTCATCTAACTAGAAAGGAAAGAGATGCTTCCACTAATGGCAATATACACACATGCCTATATATAAACATATATATATGTCTGTGAAAGGAAGCAGCTCTTATTTCTAATTAACTGCCTGGCTCTCCTGGCTGCTCTCCAGGTTGAACTGACAGATGGTGACAAGCCACTCTCCTCTATCCTCCCTGTATTAATGTTGCAACCAAGAGCAAAACACTTTCTTCGTTCAGTATAGAATGGCCTGAAGCCCATGGCCAGCCCTTCTACTGTGTTTTTCATTGTGTCATGAATATCTGAATTCTGGCTCATTAATGCACAAGTTGTTGAAGGCCTCTAGTGCAATTAAGTCTTGAACTGGCAGCAGATTTCTCTGTAAAAGCTAAATCAGGACTGATTCGTGATGAAACCTTATGAAGGATGGTGTGAAAGAACAGCTGCAAAGCAAAGTCCCCAGTGAACATAACCACACCTTCATCTGAAATTCTCCGAGTAGAGAACAAGAAGGAAGTTCTTTCTCTCTCACTATTAGCTTCTTGGCTTCTCATCTTGGAGTAATGGTGCTTATTCCCACCAGGCTGGCATGGAGATGCTCCCTGATGCAATTTGAGTGGACTTCATGCCTGAAGTACACTGAAGATGAGGCAAGTAGGCGGTGCACTGGGCTGACAAGGAGAATTTCTTCATGAAACAGTCTAGTGAATAAAAGTTTGGAAAGGATGAAAAAGCACATTTCTACCATGCAGTGAAGCACAGATACCTGAAGTAACGCCAGTCAAGGTAACCCTAGAGCTGGGACCAGTGTGGTCCTACCTCTTATCTCCTTCATAGATACTAGAGGGAGAGATTATTATCTCCAGTATGACAACATATCACGATTTTTTCATGCTTGTCAGCATGGTTGGTGGTGCTCTCCAGTCTCTGGGTCAGGCTCTGCAGAATTGTTACCACCCAGTAAGGAAAGTACAGCATGATCTGGCATGCAGGGGATTTTGGTCACACCAGGAGCTGAGGGCACTGGGCAGAATCCTGAATATGAAGGAGAGAATATTGAATTAAATAACAGGTATAAAAAGGAGTCCCAGATTCAGACCCTCATCCTCAGCTCAGGAAATCTTCAACCATCCATATGCTAGTGTGAGGTAGGAAATTGGTCCCACTCAGAAGGGAGGTGACCTGGAGAACATCCCCTGCTGCAACTCCTGAGAGTCCTCTCCTGTATGACCCAACGTCCCCTGGCAAGAGCTCGTTTCTTCTTCTCTTACTCACACTGATGGTGACTGTGCTACTATGATTGCAGGGAAATCCTAGGACTGAGCTTCAAGATTCTCAGTTTTACTCTCAGCTTTGCTCCTCCCAGTGGAGTGACCTTAGGCAATTTTTTTTTACTGCTGCATTCCTCAATTTCCCAGCATGTATAATGGGGAATAATAACAGTAGATTTGCTTCTCTTCTATCTCACTATCCTGCAGAGTAATAGCCTTATTGCTTACCAGCCCTATGATACACCTGCTTGCTCCACAAGTGCAAGATGCCTCTCCTCTCAAATTATCTCACCAATTAACACCACAAAGATAACATAGGGCAATCTTGCTCTCAGCTGCATTTCTGTTCAAGCCTGCTGCTTCAGTTTCAGGCCTGATGAGGGGCTGAGAGATCAACAATGTTCTCTAGCTGCATCTGTTTGTCTCACAAACAACATTCCTTCACTCCTCCATGAGCCTTGCTGCTGTCTCACTAAAATGTTTTGGGATAAACTATTGAGGAATGCTAAATAAGACCAGCTATGATTACATGGCCCTGTATATATATATATATATATATATATATCTTTTTTCCACTTCTTATTTGCTCTCTTAGTGTTTCTACAAAGGGTTCAGCTGAGTCTGGGATGGTCTGATCTTATTGTACAACTCAAACTTGACCATTCATTCGGCACATTTATCAGCTCCAGGAAAACCTTATCCCAAAATGCTACATACCTGGTGGGTTTTGTTCAGTTGTGAAACAGGTACTAAGGAGGCTGGAATCTGTGCTTTCCAGCTGTCCATTCTTAGAGGTTAAGCAGTGAAGAAAAGAAAGCAAAAGCCTAAGCAAACTTAAATGTGAATAATCCACCTGAATGATTGGCAAATATTCCTATTTTAATATCTTCCTCTTGTTGTGCTTCCGTGCTTTTGGAACACTTCTAATGAGCGTCTTCATTTTCAGATGCAGTTCTGTTAAAACACTCAGAAGGGAATACTTTTAAACAAGTAAATTGCCTGGATTTACCCTGGGGAATCTCTAAGTTACCCTGAGTGAGTTACCCTCACCCAACCTACAAAAAGCAGCATTCTGGCAAAGCAAAACCAGTACTAACAGGCAAAAGTACTAAACCTGTATATTTGGTATTGCAAATGCACTTATACATGAGCAAGCAAGGGAATTCTCTGAGTACCCCCAGGATCCACTCCAGACTGGTCACCCACAGAATTACCTTCCACCAAAACTTTGTGAGCTACCAGTGCAACAGGCACNCTGATGGTGACTGTGCTACTATGATTGCAGGGAAATCCTAGGACTGAGCTTCAAGATTCTCAGTTTTACTCTCAGCTTTGCTCCTCCCAGTGGAGTGACCTTAGGCAATTTTTTTTTACTGCTGCATTCCTCAATTTCCCAGCATGTATAATGGGGAATAATAACAGTAGATTTGCTTCTCTTCTATCTCACTATCCTGCAGAGTAATAGCCTTATTGCTTACCAGCCCTATGATACACCTGCTTGCTCCACAAGTGCAAGATGCCTCTCCTCTCAAATTATCTCACCAATTAACACCACAAAGATAACATAGGGCAATCTTGCTCTCAGCTGCATTTCTGTTCAAGCCTGCTGCTTCAGTTTCAGGCCTGATGAGGGGCTGAGAGATCAACAATGTTCTCTAGCTGCATCTGTTTGTCTCACAAACAACATTCCTTCACTCCTCCATGAGCCTTGCTGCTGTCTCACTAAAATGTTTTGGGATAAACTATTGAGGAATGCTAAATAAGACCAGCTATGATTACATGGCNTCCTCTTGTTGTGCTTCCGTGCTTTTGGAACACTTCTAATGAGCGTCTTCATTTTCAGATGCAGTTCTGTTAAAACACTCAGAAGGGAATACTTTTAAACAAGTAAATTGCCTGGATTTACCCTGGGGAATCTCTAAGTTACCCTGAGTGAGTTACCCTCACCCAACCTACAAAAAGCAGCATTCTGGCAAAGCAAAACCAGTACTAACAGGCAAAAGTACTAAACCTGTATATTTGGTATTGCAAATGCACTTATACATGAGCAAGCAAGGGAATTCTCTGAGTACCCCCAGGATCCACTCCAGACTGGTCACCCACAGAATTACCTTCCACCAAAACTTTGTGAGCTACCAGTGCAACAGGCACTCTGTGAATCATTTCAGATGGCGAGACAGAGGAGACACTGTGATGTTTTTGCAGACGTGATTTTCTGCTACATTCAATGCCCAGTCCTTTTTCCCTCCAGGGGGTGCTTCTGAATCTTTTTTTCACGCTGATTCCACCAGGGGAAAATGCAATAATTCTACAGTGTTTGTGTTAATTGGCTTGCTGGCTCACCTCCCCTCTTGGACATCATCCAACCTCTATAAGTGCATCACAGATATTGGCTCAGATAGGCAATAATTACAAAGTAAAGGGGGAGAGCAGAGGTTCCACCCATACAAAAGGAAAGCAAGCAGGTGGAAACCGAATTACACCTAATGCAAAGCTGTTAGCTGCTTTCTGCTGTTGTCACTGGGCCAAAAGTTACTTCTACCAAAAGTTAAAAATATTTATATCATCATAATGAACCTCTGATATCTGCTGGTGGCTCCCTGCTCAGGATTTTTTTCCCAGTTCCTACCCAGCTCCTGCTGCTTGTGTTTCCTTGCACTTCCTGCCTGGTGAGATGCCAGCTGCCCCTGCTGACTTCAGGAGCCAGGATGAAAGAAAAGTCAAAGGCAGCGCAATCTGAAATGCGCTTTTCAAAAGTTTATCTGCCCTGTTGGAGGGTAAGAGAGCTCCCAACTCGTGGGAGCAGCCACTTCTAGTCTACAGAAAAGTGTAAGATGAGCACAGCAATCCCTAAGGAGTCATCCAGAGAAAACAGAATCATCTGTTTGTGGGAGTGCAATCAGCCAATGTAAAGCTCCTTTCTGCAAGGCTTATCAATTCCTCAAGCATCAGCTCTGAAGAGTGGTTAGGGAGACAGGATTTCCAGCCAGAATTTACTTTTACAGACAGAGCTTGTCCTCCTGATGGTCACAGCACTCATGCCCTTTGGAAGAAAGATGCTCCTTTAGGCTCTCCTCCTCCTAGACAGCCAACTCTCTTGGCATTGCAAACATCGGGGTGGGCAGCTCTCTGCAGGACTTCCCAACACTTTCCAGTGATGCTCATCCATATGCTCAGAACCCTTTTTTTTCCTGTGGTCTCTGGCAAACCAGGACCAAAAGCAAGTTGATTTTCCAGACTTATCAATACCTCAGCTAGCACTAGGGGTGAGAACCAGCTCAATGACTCCTTTGTCTTCGGAAAAAACATGTATTTGCGTAAGAGGTAGTGACCCTTACATCTGTTGGGGCAGTCACAGGCAATGTGTGTGATGCCTTTTTTATCTGTTCATTCATTGAACCCTAAAACTGGGGACAAGATGGAAAGTAATAGCATGCTCATTTTATAGAGATAGATAGATAGATAACCCTGGGTCTCGGATGGATAACCTGGGTGCAATCTATCCCAGCTTTCCCAGTGTCACAACTCCACTGCCCCAGGGGATAAAGTAGTTTAGAAGAGAAATCCCACCAGTCTTACTGTTTCAGCCCTATGAAAGGCACTGTCCTCACTGCTCTCCACACTCCTTCTTCATGTGCAGACAGTCAGTCCTGCTCACTCCTTCCTCCATGAGGGCAGTCTGGCAAAGAACATGCTCGTCACTCCACCTTTAATTAATACCTGCTGCCTGAAAAATACAGTGCTGGCTACCAGCTCTGAAGAGCCTACAGTCCTGCCAACAGGTTTATAGCTTGCAGCTGTGATTTACGGGGGACGTGCACTCCCAGTTGCAGCCTTAAAAGCCACATGAAGGCTGAAGAAAGGTAACAGCACTGTCAACATAAATCACCTGGCACATCCTACGGGCCAAATTCTCTACAGGGAGCCTGAACCCTGCTACTGCTCTGTATCTTTTTAACAGCAGCCATTCCCTTAAGTAAAAAACCCAAAGGATCCTGGTAAATCATAGAGCGGTTAGAGTTGGAAAGGACCTTAAAGATCACCGAGTTCCAACCTCCCACCAGACCAGGTTTCTCCAAGCCCCATCCAGCCTGGCCTTGAACCCCTCCAGGGATGGAGCATCCACACCTTCTCTGGGCAACCTGTTCCAGTGTCTCACCACCCTCACAGGAAAGAATTTCTTCCTAATATCTAATCTGAATCTCCCCTCTTCTGATTTAAAACCATTATCCCTTGTCCTATCACTACACTTGCTGACAAAGAGTCCCGCTCCAGCAAGGAACACCCTGCAATTCAGGAGAAGGTGGCAGAAATCCAAACAATTCTTCCTGTTTGGGTCTGGGCTTTAGTTTTGCCAGTCTCACCTGAAGAGACTCCTTTCTTGAAGTCATGCATTTTTGAAGCAGTGGGAATTGGGCATCTCCGGCCTCAGACCTTGTCTGCTGCTGGTTTCTCAGAGCCCCACCATGTTCAGCACAGAGGTCTTCAGCTCCTTTCAGAGCCAGAAAGATCTGGAGATGTGAGGGCTGACACTGTTCTTTGTCGAGATGTTGATACATGGGCAGTGTGAGAACAAAACCAGGATAAAAGAGAATTATTCTTACAATGGAGCATCTGTTCTGCTTTGTTCTGCACAAGCATGAAGTAGAGGAGAAAAAAAAGACCCCCTAAACACTGAGTATTCTTGAATTTATGAATGCTTTCAAAAAACATAATTCAGGAGATCATTCACATAAAGAAGAAGCATCTTTCACTTAAAAGAGAGATAAAGTAAAATTTACAGAGTTGCCTACTGGTTCTGAGTGTCTTCCTAAGCAATTGTCCTGTTTGAGGTGCCTCACAGGCTACTTCCTCAGCAGATGTGAGCTGAAGGACCTTTGAGTACCGCAAGTCACTGGTTTCTCTGAAAATAAAAATAAAAAGATTATTTTAGCAATCACAAAAGCAGGATTCACAGAGTTAGGAAACAGGGTAGGGACAGTGTTACTCTTATAAAAATCAGCAATTGCACTTTGCCACTGCAAAGTTAGTAGTAATTTACCCATTAAATGCTGTTTGGCTCATGATATTAGGTAGCTTCTTATCACCTCCTGTGCTGAAGTGTTTCCGGAAGGTAAAAAACTGTCCACCACAGCTGAAGCAGACTTTGGATGACTGTTCGTATCTCAGACACTTAAAAAGGATTTCCCACATTTTCATGTGCCTCTTGGGTGCAATTTTCCGCTCGAAATGGGTATGGCAGCACACATGTCTCCATGGCAAGAGCACAGTGGAAGAGATCAATAAATGCCAATAAGCAGGAGATCACAGTAAGGAAAAGACAGTGGTCATTGCAGTCCAAAGCACCATAAGATGTTCATCATCTAAATATCAAAAGTGATGAGCAACACTGTTTTCCCCCCTTTTTCACAAGAACTTTCCTCAATTGTCCTCAACTCACTTCCCAGCTTTTGCACTGGAGAAATGTCTTGGAGGTGGAGACTGAGCTAGGACTCAACCTGAATGGAGTTTGGAGAAGATACATGTTCCCAAGGGAAACTGAGGAGGTCTCCCACTCCTTTGCAGGTGTCTGCATTTAGACACGACAAACCCGATGTGGTTATATGGAAGAAGGATCAAAAAATAATTAAAAAAGATAATAGGAACAAAATATACTGCCGATAGAAAATAAATTATACAGTATAAAAAGCCAGAAGATGAGTTATATATAACTCTACTAAAGGAAGTCTATGTTGTATTCATTTAAAAAAAAAGGGAGGGGGATGGGATCCATGAAACTAAGTCCCATTCTTAATACCTTACTTAAAATAACACTGTGAATTTACTTCTTCCTTCCCTTTCTTCTACACAGAAAAGGGAAAGGAAAGGCTTCACAAGCCTTTATGATAAATTGCATGTAGTTAAAGCAGGCAAGATATTTACAAGTTGTGGTTAATAGAAATGTTTATCAAAGACACTGTAATTACCAGGCAGCTTAGGTGCCTGAAAACAGAGTTGTTAAAAAAAAAAGATAGAGGGGGGGGGGGGGG
>VXBW01007515.1:478421-560234 GCA_013400375.1 Thinocorus orbignyianus | reverse complement strand
GTGGGGGGGTGGGGAGGGGAGCCAGAGGAGGAACTGAAAAAGAAATTCACAGGGATATATGTAAAAGGAAGTGACTTTTAATCCAAATTGGTGTATCAGCTCTCTTTACATGCAGCAAAAAGCGTATCATGGCAGGGTACTATGACCAAGGAAAACAACAAAAATAGCTGTATTAGTGGGAATAAATAACAGCAATAAAAGGTCAGGGGGGCTGGAGGATGTCCCTGTCCCTTGCTTATTGAGAAAGACACTTGGGTTGCATCCTCAGTCAAGCCAAATGGGAAGTCCAATCCCTAGGTAATTAAAAAGCCACCTTTGAGGTGCCATCTCAGAGCAGTGCTGGGTGACGCTTTGTCAGAGATGGCAGGTGAGATGTAGGATAGTGGGTCTCCCCGTGAGCAGTAATTGCAGAAAAAGTCAACCATGGCAAGGAAAACCTCCAGGGATGAGGCAATCACAGCTCCTTTGGGCAACCTGGTCCAAGTTCTCACCACCCTCACAGCATTTCTTCCTAATATCTAGTCTGAATCTCCTCTCTTTCAGTGTAAAATGGTTTTCCCTCATCCTATGGTTCCCCTCCCTGGTCAAGAGTCCCTCCCCAGATTTCCTGGAGTTCCTTTAGGGACTGGAAGGTCTTCTCCAGGCTGAACAACCCCAACTCTCTCAACCTATTCTCATAGGAGAGGTGCTCCAGCCCTCGGAGCATCTTTGTGGCTTCCTCTGGTCCTGCTCCAACAGGTCCATGTCCTTCTGATGCTGGTGGCCCCAGAGCTGAAGGCAGCACTGGAGGGGGTTAGGGGATCTCCCCAGAGTGGAGCAGAGGGGCAGATTTCTCTGCCCCACCCTGCTGGCCACACTGCTGGAGATGTAGCCCAGGATGTGAGGGGCTTTCTGGCCTGCCAGAGCACGTTGCCAGCTCATGTTGAATTTCTTGATATGCTCAATCATTCAGCCAATGGAGTCCTATGAGACAAATTACCAAGTAGTGTAATTACATTCTGTTTACATGGATTTATCTTTAAAACTGTTGTCCACTTTTGCAGATTCATTGAATTCGCAGATGATCTGACTCTTTTATTCCATCCCCCACAGGTGTCTTTTGAAGGCTGAATTATTTTAAAAAAACAAAAAAAACAACAAACAAACAAACAAAACAACAAACAAAACAAACCATAAAACAAACAAAACAAAACGCCTTATTTAATAGACGTTGAGCAAATCATTTGCTCTTATCCTTCTTTGTTTGTCAATGGACCCAGTATTTACCCCACCAGATCACACTGGTGTGAATGGGTTAATATTTGCATATTAAAGTGTTTTAATATGCCGTAGGCACAAATGCAACAACACCTTTCCCTCCAGATAAATCACAGGGTGAAACTGGCCAAACAGCCCAGATACTGGCTACTACAGCGAGGTTCAACATGGAAACAGGAGTCATCTCAATTAGTGGATTTAATTGATGCTTTCATGGCCAGAAAACCTAAATTCTGTATAAAAGCAACTTCTCTGTGGCAAACATTGGCTATTTTTTGCTTGTAAATAAAACAGAGTTTAGGGATGTGTCCTGTTCTGGAACACTGGAAAGGTCAACTAACACCTTGCTGGTTTGAAAAAGAAATAGAAAAACAAAAACAAAAACACAAAAACAAATTAAGAATTGCAAATAACTGGTTTTTAGAGTTTCTTACAGAAAACATTAATTGCAGACAAACCAAAACAAGGCTACACAATGCTGTATGGAATAATACTATAAATACTAAAAAAAAAACCCTGACAAGTAGCGCAATTTTATAAACATAGCAAGAAGAATAGCCTGTTCCTGCCACAATTCTTGTGGGTTTTACAATATTAAGAAACAGTAACAGGGGTCAGGTGTTTTGGGTTAAACCGTGTTAAAGCTGTTGGTTTTAAAACAGAGGGAAGTGTGAGTCTGTGTGTCCCCACACAAGAATCATAGCATCTCCAGGGCACAGTCTGGCTCTTTTCTTCTGCAGCATAACATCCCTAACAGAAAGGTGTATTTATTATAAAGATGGTAGCTTCACATGCTTAATTTATAACCTTATTTTCAGGCAAACCCTATCAAAAACTTAATCTAATTTGTATATTCAATGGTTATCTAAGCCAGGCTGATCTCGTACTGTGGCTGATGGTGGCTGTTCAGATGGAAAATTCATTCTTTCTACCCCTCTCACCTGTGCTCATTTCTTTTGATCCTTCTTCCCTTGATGTCTCTTTTTTGATTATCTGAGGCTAAAAATCTTAACTTGGATAACTCTGCAAAACTTGATCTGTCCTACTATGTCTCCAGCAGCATCATTTACCACTAACTCACTATTTACTCTTTAGATTTGAAAGCAGTCTTTTTACTCAACACTCACACGGGACTGAGTCAAATAAATGCAGATAATGTTTACCATTGTCCCTAAAAAATTATGTACCATTAAAAGTTATTATGGGCCAGGGAATATTTCCAATATCTATGATGGAGTTGTTCTTCTTTAAGGGGGTAAGCAAATTTGTAGCATTTGCACAGCTGGTTTTTGACCATCAGTCTCAGTGGCATGAATAATAATTAAAAAACAAGCCCAAAATTCAATTAACAAAATATAAACCCTTAGAAGGATATTTAATTTACTGAGAGATATAGACATTGTTTTCAAAGCATGTGCTTGCTACTTTCTCTTTGGAACTTTTAAAAAGGTTGCAGTAGCCTCAGGAATGAGTGGTCAGAAGAAAACAGCAGAAAATGTGGTCTCGGTTCCTGCAGGATTTATGTTGGTCCCACTGGCACTGTGCTCAGAACAATACCTCACCTTTGGCAAAGATCTCTCTTTTAAAAAGGCTTCCAATCTTGAGCTGAAAACCCAAGTGAGAAGGTGTACCTTTTGGAGTTGATCCAGAGAGAAGCAAAACCGTCAGCAGTGGTCTAGAAAACCTGGCCATGGAGGAAAGAGAAAAAGCACTGAAGTTGTTTAGTCTTGGAAAGAGCAGATGTGAGGCTTAAGATAAGAAAAAGTTTTGCAGAAGATACCTTGGCGTCAAAAAACATAAAAGGCTGAGAAATGGGTGGGAGAAATCCATAAAGATTAGGTTTTTTTGTCAAAAAGCACAATAGTCTGGATGCTACCTCCTGCTCATGAAGACACAAAGCCACTGGTAGACAAAATTAGAGGGATATTGTGGGAGAAAAAGTATTTTCTGGCTTATTATCTTATAATCTTTCCCTATGCAAGCACTAAGGATTAATGTCAGAGGCAGCACATGAGCCAGATGGTCACTTTGGTGCAACCGGGAATGGCCATTCTCTTCCTAAGCAGCAGGAGCCCCACAACTTCCCTGAGTAGTTCTCTCTGATGCTTAATCAGTCCTACTGCTAAAAATAGCTGTTGCTTATTCATGCTAAAATCATTCCAGTAATTAACAGAAAATGAATTCAAACCAGACTCGTTTGCCCCTGAGAGTGTACGACCTTGCTTTGTGCAGTGAAGAAGAATTAGCCAAGGTCCATCCAATGTGAACCATCAAAATGGGAGAAACAGACTGTCCCTGAACTCCTGACTCTTTTTTTTTTCCATGCAGGGTTTGTGGACCATGAGGGAGGAACATTACCTTTCCTATTTACCTCCTTATCTATTCCCTAGCCAGCAATTATTTTGTAACATCCTTGATATTTTCTTGAAAACCTTGACATTACTTTTGGTGAGTTTATCCCTTTCTCGATTTATTATTTGTGGGTTTTTTGTTAGTTCATCTCTGGATCCTATTCTTATAGTTCCATAAGTCAACCTCATCCATGGAAATATGGCTTGTGTAGTTGCATTTCTTGCCCAGTCTTTCGTCTGCCCACCTCTTTACCTGTGCATGTGGATGACTATCACCCTGTTGAGATTCAAACAAATTCAGTAAGGAGGAAGGTCTCAAAGTTCTAGACACTATTTTGGTGATAATCAGTGAAACAGAGAAGAATTTTGCTTCTGCTCCCACAACATCAAGGCTTTCTCTCCAGCATTCCCCCCTCACCAGTAATCTGAGGGCTGGCAAGATTTTGAGGGGGGTACATAGCCAGGACACCTGTCCCAAATTCACCAAAAGGATGTTCCATGCCATATGATGTCTGCTCAGCAATAAAAGGTAAGAGAAAGGAGTTGCAGAGGGAGGGGGCAGTCATTATTGTGACTTTTGTCTTAAGAAATGTTTATCTTAACAAACTTCACAGGAAGTAGGGCTTCAGGACATGTAGTGGTTGCTCCACAACACATACTGAAGTCCTACTTCCTGGGAAGTGGCTAGACATCACCTGCTAATGGGAAGTAGAGAATAAATCTTTTGTTTTCCTTTGCTACCATGCACTGCCTTTGCTTTTGCTTTGTCGAACTGCCTTTACCTTGACCCACAAGGTTTTTTCCATCTTACGAAGAAGGGAGTGGTAGAACAGCTTGGTGAGCATCCAGCATCCAGCCAAGGTCAACCCACCACACTAATCTTCACTAGCTTTGCTGCTCGTCAGAAAAATGCACCCCTTTGGCTCCTCCTAGGCTGCAAAGTCTGTAAATCTATGTCTTCCATTTGCCTCCTGCTGCTGGATCTCTGTTTTAATCCCTGGCACACTCCTGTCTCTATCTTTTGCTATCAGATTTTTTTGCTGAAGAGTCTGAGAAGGCAGCTGTTAAGTCGTGTGCTCAATGCAGGGCTGTGGTATCGATTACAAGAAATCTACGCTTGGGGTCTGTGGCACCTCTGGAAAGGTTACAGTGAAGCAGGATGTGTGATTTGTAAAGGTCAAGTAGAGGAAGGGATCTCTGACTCCTGCCTGGGGATGTGTGAAGCATGATTTCATTCCCGTGACAAAACCAAAAATGTAACTGCTGGGAACAGCTTTGTGTCGCACTGCACGAAAACCTTTTTCTTTTTTTCCTTTTATTTCCTTTTCTGTGTGCATTTATTGTTGAGCATCTGACAAAACATGACTGTCTACAATGTAGTGGCCTATTTAAAGCTGAGTATCCAAGCTCCCGCTGAAGTCTGTAGAGATTTAGCCAACAAATGGAACTGGGGAGGACAATTTGTCTGAGTAAATTCAAGTATCAGCTTTAGGATAAATTGGACGACACCTCAAACTCTCCACATTAGAGAGCGGAGAGTGACTTGGGTGGTATTACCAGATACAACACCCCGATTGCATTACATGAGCTTGTCTTTAGTGACTAACATGGAAAGAAACACAGAGAATCACTGAATTAGTGTGATACATACAGTTCAAAACCGGTAATCTGAGGCTGCACCAAAGAAGACTTTGAGGATACAGCAAAGAAATCATCACTTTACTTTTTTTTTATTTGTTTCTTTTTCTAATCTCTATTGATTATTTTATCTGCTTAGATATTGTCAGGATAGGAGGGCAATGCTTGGAGTTAGAAACAATTTCACTCCCCTGGTGCTGCTTGCCAAAGAGCCTCCTAGCAAGTATTTAAAATAGGAAATAAAGCCAGAATAAAACTCCCTCTTTAGAGCCATTCCTATACACCATATTTAGCAAGAAAACCTCTTTTCATAATGACTCCGAGAAACTGCGGGTTGAGTTTTCAAATCAATTTTCCAGCTAAACAGTTAAAACAGCAGGAGATGACAGATATTAATCAGAATTCCCATTATCTCTCCTGGTTTGTACCACTCATCTTCTGCTGTCCTAAGCATTGGAGCATTTGATAAAGCAGCCAGGAGAAAAACTTTTTTAATGAAACAGTTTTTGCAAGAATTTGCCAATTCATTAAAATCAAATTGCTTCATGACATCTCTCTGGCCCAATTAGTTTATAATTAGTTAACACAGAGTGGAACAGTTCTAAGAAGAGGGACAAAGACAAGTACAATCTGAATTCCAGTATCTGTGGGTAGAGCTTCTGCTCAAGCAAAAGGAAACATGACTTAATAGGACTGATCCTGTATCTTCCACATCCTAATTGTGTGTCCTAACCAGCACAGATTGGCTGTTCTGGATTGATTTTATGCTCTCTACCTGGGTTTGATTGCAAAATCTGTCCTGGACTTAAAATAGCTCTATTATTTCTGCAGAATACTTCTTTGTCAACAAAATGGCATTTTCCAACCCAGAAAACATTTGGTCAACATCTTCACAGCCAAGTCACAAAACATCCCTGACAAATATATTCCCTTAAGAAAATACTTTCCCCGTATGCAAGACCATGAACTGAGGTCCTATGCCAAAGTTTTCTTCCCTAAACTGTGTTAAAGCCAGCTAAGCATTACCATCCAAGAGGACTGGCCTCAAAATGAAGAAGGACAAAGGAGGGACCATAAGTGACCATGCACTGAATGCTCCCACTGACACATGAGGAGCAATTATCTCTACTTTCTCTATATGGGATTTTGTCCAGCCATCAGGTCTATCCATTTCTACCTGCAGTAGCTGTACTGGAAATCTCAGGGTTTTCCCCATTGTTATTCTGTGTTTTCCTATAGGAGCCAGAGCAATTAAATCATTTTCCTAAGAGAAGCAAAGGACATAGACTAGGAAGCAGCTAGAACGCTTGAGGGTCTTAGTCTGAGCCCTTATGTTGCCCTGATGGGTGATCTCAACAAATACATGTTTTCTGCCTGTGTTTCAAGCCACCTTCTGCTACATCTGTCCACAGGGGCCAAGAATGCGTTTTGTGATGGGAAAGTAAGCACAGAACTGCTTTGTGATCATAGCACAGGCTGCTGTCCCTACACTTTACCCCAACTCCAAAGCATAGGCACAGGAAAATGAACTCCTTTTTTTCCTGCAAACAACTCGGAGATGCAGTAGGCATCACCAGCAGAAGCTGGCAGAAATCCCACACTTTTACATCCAGAAGAGCCTAGCAATTAGCAAAATAACAAAAAAAAAAATGTCAAATGCATTTTTTGATGCTCTGAAGTTGCAGAGATTTTAAACAAACAGGCTGGGCTGCTCCCACACACCGAAAGGTCTGTGCACCAGCAACGTAGCAACAGCACCACCGTATGGGTATCTCCAACCTCTACAACCCTCAAAATCTTGTCCCTCTCCAGTTTGCTCCACAGATTAGCACCAGGTTTCATGGTTGTCAGCAAGAGTGTGTGTGTGTGATGTGAAGGTGAATTTTTCCTCCGAGACTGGTCAGGCTAGCTTCAGGAATCTGCAATCCCAAATGGGAATAGATGGATGTTTGAGTCTGTGACTGGACCCTTGTAGAAATACTCAAGGTCAAACAGGCTTCTTGCTTATTCAACTTTTATAATGCTCACTGGCTGTACTTGTTTGTACCTAGAGATCTTAAAACACTCCCCTTGAGATGAAGGAGTCATAAGCCCTATTTGCCATAAGAGGAAGAAGAGGCACATGACAAAGCTTCCAGGACACAGACCCCAAGACCTTTCTGTGTCTGCTCAGTGTTTTGCTCTTAATGACAGCTCCATTCTCTGTTTCTGAACTCTGGAAGATGTGACAGGTAGCCTAGCCTTGCCTCCATGGGCTCTGAAGCTTACTTGAACAGCAAATCTAGAAGTAAACCCTTGTAACGTGAGCTAGACCATGACACGAAACAGTGTTAAGCATCTACAGACGTAGCAGTCGGAGCCTATCTCTGCTGGCAGTCAAGGGCAGCCCTGGAGCAGCAGGAATCATGTTTCCTGCTTCTGGGCCAACATTGTGCCTGTCCATGTCAAGGTGTGCATGGGAAAGTGGAAAACAGCTGA
Organism: Thinocorus orbignyianus; assembly: GCA_013400375.1. Lineage (NCBI taxonomy): Eukaryota > Metazoa > Chordata > Aves > Ciconiiformes > Thinocoridae > Thinocorus > Thinocorus orbignyianus. The sequence goes on along the minus strand of VXBW01007515.1, from coordinate 552,510 downwards.
GAGGTTGATAAGAAATACTTTAGGCTGAGAGAGGGGATCTGCTATTGTGACCTTTTCTCACAAGGAGAGCAAAGCATGACTGTAATCACATATATAGTTAGAAAAGGATACTGGCTGTTTCAGCTCTTTCTGATTGCTAGCTATTCATCCACTTCTGTGGACATCTATATATCTACTCGTTTTCAAATCTTTCTCTCCCTTTGTCTATCTGTCTATCTTCCTATCTATCTATCATAGAGTCATAGAATGGTTAGAGTTGGAAGGAACCTTAAAGGTCATCGAGTTTCAACCCCCCTGACATGGGCAGGGACACTTCCCACTAGACCAGGTTGCTCAAAGCCCCATCCAGCCTGGCCTTGAATTGGGTTGGCCTATCGAATCACATACCTCATTTAGGACCCATGATTCCCAGGAACAAAGCTGGGCAGCCATTCCAAATTCCCAATTTGATGCCTAAAATTGACCACTAATCGATTGTTCAGCCTGGAGGAGACTGAGGGGAGACCATCTGGCTCTCTACAACAACTGAAAGGAGGGTGTCAGGAGGTGGGGGTCAGTCTCTTCTCCCAAGTCACAGGTGATAGGACAAGAGGAAATGGCTTCAAGTTGCACCAGGGGAGATTCAGATTGGATATCAGGAAAAATTTGTACATTGAAAGGGTTATTAAGCCTTGGGATTGGCTGCCGAGGGAAGTGGATGTGGCACTGTCCCTGGAGGTATTTAAAAGACAGGTTGACATAGTGCTCAGTGACATGGTTTAGTGATGGGTTGTTGTTTTTTATCAAAGTTAGGTTGATGGTTGGACTAGATGATGTCAAAGGTCTTTTTGTTCTTGACTTAATTCTGGCTTTAATTAAGGAATCTGAGAAGGTGTTACACTGCTGAGCTCGAAGGCTGGAGACTGCAGGATCCACTGATGATCCTGCTCTTTCAAGGGCTACAATTCGTTCAGAAGTTTGAATGAGTGTGTGAGATTTCACCTGAGTTTTCCCTTTGCTGAATTCTGGTGTGTGGGGGTTTTATTCTCTTCTGCTTATCAAAGTAATCCCTATGAAGGAAAGCAGTCTACAATTGAAGTCTTAATATATTGTCTCTGTCATATTGTAGTCTTGACTACAGCCTCTTCAGACCGCCTAGCCAAATGGTTGACAGAGCCCAGGAAATCAAAGCAACTTCATTTTTCCCTTTGGAGACACTCAATATCTCTGTCTGGATTTCCCAGGCATCATTTTGCCCCTATCTCCCTTCTTCTCTCTCAAATTTCCAGCTCATGTCTTCCACAGTTGCCCAGCCCTTCAGTGTGATCCATGACACCATGTTCTGTATGAGATCCACCGCCCCTTTCCCAGCCTGGCACCAGTCCAGTGGAGGGCCACAAAGATGATTAGAGGGATGGAGCACCTCTCCTGTGAAGACAGGAGAGAGCTGAGGCTGTTCAGCCTGGAGAAGAGAAGCTCCGGGGAAACATTAGAGCAGCCTTCCAGGATCTGAAGAGAGCTCCAGGAGAGCTGGAGAGGGACTCTTTGTCAGGGAGTGGAGTGATAGGACAAGGGGGAACGGTATTAAACTGGAAGAGAGGAGATTTAGGTTAGATATCTAGAAGAAATTCTTTGCTGTGAGGGTGGTGAGGCACTGGAACAGGTTGCCCAGAGAAGCTGTGGCTGCCCCATCCCTGGAGGGGTTCAAGGCCAGGCTGGACAAGGCTTGGAGTAACCTGGTCTAGTGGGAGGTGTCCCTGTCCATGGTAGGGGGGTTGGAACTCGATAATCTTTAAGGTCCCTTCCAACTCTAGCCATTCTGTGATTCTGTCAGGAATCTGCTCTGACAACTTAAAGTGGTACAAAGAAACACCCACGTGATTTGTAGACATTCTTATATTCCCTGAGGAAATAGATGGTCTTGTTCATGCAATTAGATGAACTTGGGATTTGATGGCATCTGGAAAATTAAAAATACCATGCGCACATAATCCTACGGATAACTGCGTGTTAATGTATGTATAATAATTTTAACGGGGTATGTTTGCCATCTACAGGAGTCGAGCAGGAACTGCACACAAGTGTTTTTAAGAAAAAAACAGTGAGAAGCAACAATCGATGCAAAGATACAGGAAATAGCGGGTTCTTGCACAGCCTTGGGCTACAGCCAAGCTGGACTGAGGCATGGACAGGGTCTCAGCTGCGTGCATCTCTTTTACAGCACCACGAGTCCTGGTCTTCGCTGGCAGCCCTGACACTGTTAAAATAAAAAGAAATAACAGAACTAGGAGAGTTTGGCAGCATTTCAGGATGCTGAGGATGAAAAGAGTACTCACTCTTTCTTATCGATGAGTTGCTTGAAGGAAGAAATATTTAATTTAAGGCCTGGGTGGATTTGGTGGAGGGACCAGGTTGTGCCTTGTTGCCCCTTGTCCCTATTTTACCCTAACACAAGGAAACAAAACCTACAGGGACAATCATAAGGCTTTAAAAAAAAAAAAAAAAAACACAGCCTTTAATACCTCTGAATAAGGAAAAACAGAGTCTGAAAACACATTGTTACTTTATTTATTCAGCTATTCCATAAATGTTGCCTATAAATGTTCTGCAAACATATGATGAAGCAGAAGTCAATGTACATTGAAAGAGGAGGTTAGGTTCAAGAGTTCAAGGGGAACTACTTAAGATGCGCACAGAGGAAGTAGGATTTGCAAAATCATCCCCTGCACCAGATTCTCCACCGGTGTAAATCAGGGCAGTGTCATCAGCTTCAGCACTCGGTCCAGTTGACTCTCTACCATTCATCCCACAGCCACTGATCAAGAGCAATGATCCACCAACACGCCAGCACAAGTCCCTTTCAATTTGAAAAAGGGCCTGGTGTCCTAAGAGCTAAACTTCACAAGAACAAGTCTCTGAATCATAGAATCATAGAATCTTAAAATCAGAATGGTTGGAGTTGGAAGGGACCTTAAAGATCGTTGAGTTCCAGCCCCCCTGCTGTGCACAGGGATATCTCCCACTAGACCAGGTTGCTCAAAGCCCCATCCAGCCTGGTCTTGGACCCCTCCAGGGATCAGGCATCCGCAACGTCTCTGGGCAACCTGTTCCCATGTTTCGCCACCCTCACAATAAATAATTTCTTCCTAGAACCTAGTCTAAATCTCCCCTCTTTCAATTTAAAGTCATTACCCCTCATCCTATCACTCCACTTCCTCATCTCTCCTATAGGCCCCCTTCAGGTACTAGAAGACCATTATAAGGTCTCCCTGGAGCCTTCTCTTCTCCAGGCTGAACAATCCCAACTCTCTCGATCTGTCTTCGTAGGAGAGGTGCTCCAGCCCTCTGATCATTTTTGTGGCCCTCCACCCAACCTATTCCAACAGGTCCATGTCCTTCCTGTGTTGAGAACTCCAGAGTTGGACACAGGAATGCAGGTGGGGTCATCCCCCCTACTCAGAAGAGAGTAGCGGGGTAGAATCACCTCCATCACCCTGCTGTCCACGCTTCTTTTGATGCAGCCCAGGATGTGGTTGGCTTTCTGGGCTGCCAGTGCACATTGCTGGCTCATGTCGAGCTTCTCCCCCACCAATGCTCCCGAGTCCTTCTCCTCAGGGCTGCTCTCCAGCCATTCTCTTCCCATCCTGTATTTGTGCCCAGAATTGCCATGTCCCAGGTGCTGGACCTTGCGCTTCACTTTGTTGAACCTCATGAGGTTTGCATGGGCCCACCTCTTAAGCCTGTCTAGGTCCCTCTGGATGGCATCCCTCCCCTCCAGCGTGTCAACTGAGTCACATACCTTGGTGTTGTCAGCAAACGTGCTGAAAGCTATTACTGAAAAGTCCTAAATTCCTGAGATATAAGAAAAATGCTAAATAATGTAAGAAAATACAGCAAATTAAATTCAGCAGAAAGGCCTGGTTTCTTTTACCCCCGGGTGCACTGAGAAGTGGACAAAGGAAGTGAGGGATGGGAGAGGTCTCCAATCAACCCACCAAAGCAAACATTCACACTTCAGGTTGGAATGTGGCCGAACTCACCCTCATCTGTAATGAGAAGTGGCGTTTCTTTTACAAGCCTGGCTTTTTTACAGTACCTACCGATGGGAGTTTAAGTGTAAAACCCTACCCAACCTAGCTTAGGCAGAGGGCCTGGCAGATAAAGAGAAGCATGCCACAGCACAGACGTGGCAGCTGAAAACAACCCCAAACAAAGCCATCACAAAGCCCCTTTGGTTTCAACACACACACACGCATACCCAAAATTGAATTGGCCATTGTCTTTTTCTAGACTACAGACAACACCCATAGGAATAAGGGCAAATGAGCACCTGGACACCTGAAAGAGGCCAATGCACAGTATTTTGCCCACAGACCCCACTACCACATGCCACAAGTGTCACAGACACACTGACACATGCAGATGAATTGCTAGAGGTGTTTATTAAAAGAGCTTTATGTCCTTGATTTAAACACAATAGCTCCACTCAAGATAGAAATGGGGGTGGAGAGCCTTGTTCGCAGGGTGCAACCGCAGCCTCACTGGCTCAGGGGAAATGCATAAGGCCAGCCTTGTTCTGAAGAATTTGGGTTTTTTTCCACTCATGTGAACACTTTGCCCAAGGGTGGGAGGAAAGGTGTGGGCGTAGTGGTGGAGAGGAGCCGCTAGTAACTCCAAAAGTCGCAGTCAGATTGGAGAGGCACCTAATGCAAATACCACCGCCACAAACCAACCCCTCCCTTGGTCCAGCCTCACTCAGGTGCCTTTGGAGGGTGACCTTCTGGGCATGCTTGATTGCTTCCTCCCAGGGTATATAAACCACCCTACGAGGAAGCAACCCATACTCAGCACAAGAGGCTATCCCAAAATGAAGACTCTCCTTGTCCTACTGCTGGGAGCAGTCCTGTGCTTGGACTCAGGTAAGACAGCATGATGAATCTGCCCTGCATCCCCTCCAGTAGATCTTCAGCTAAGAGAAAATATTCATGATAGGGTTTGTCAGTGAGGAAAGAAATGCTGATGCAGTTATCATAGGAAGATATTTGCTTTTTGATGGCATAGTTCCGCTCTGCTGGTGGTATAATCCTAGTGTTGGGTAGTGCAGCCTCCAGGAAAGAGAAATCCTATACAAAACTGAATGTCATTGAAAAATTCAAAATTATTGAAGTCAGACGATATAGTTATGTGTGGTTTGTTGAGGGTTTTTTTAAGTGGTATGGGAAGGTTATTTTTCTTCTTCCCAGGTTACTAAAAATTGCAATATTTCTGCAAAGGTACGTTCTATCCCAACTTGTTTGCTGACTCTGTATTTTAAAAGTGCCCACTGATTGTCAGAATTTTGATAGAAGAGAATAAGAGATAATACCATGGTGTTTTATTTTCTGCACTGCATAGGTGGGATTTGGACACAGTCACTTTTTTTTTTTTTTTTGGCCTGACTGGGGAAAAAAAAAATTGTTTTAAACCAGCTTTTCCCTATTGCCAGAGAACAGAAGAAGCAGATCTGAGCAGAAACATTCCTCAGTCAGCAGAGGATGTCTAACGAAGAGGCTGAGAAGGGTCTCATACAGTCCTGGCCAGACCACCTCCTCCACCAGCTTCCGTCAGGGTGCTCTGAAATTTGACTTTCACTGCATTAAAAGTCAAAGAATTATGAGAGCAAAGTGCAGCACTGCAACCAAACTGGGGTTTGGCTCCTTGCCTCTATGACTGCATCAGTCATTTATACCAGAATGTTTTGGCCGGAGGGAGTCCAAGTGCTTCAAATCTCTTCTTGCTTGTTCTCTGAATAACACTAGTTTCTATTCCGTGTTCTAAAAGACTATGTTAGGCATTAAGGTATTGACTTGAGAGAGTCATGATCCAAGCCTGTGGTCATGGGGTTAGCAGTACTTATATATAAATACATCAACTCTCATACTTACATGCTCCGGTGATGCCCTGGAGCATGGGTAGGTAATGGGAAGAGGTAATTGCACCATGCTCTCACTCCTCTGGGGACTATCTTTCACCAGGGCTAGTCACTTGTAAGCTGCAAAAGCTTATTCTGCCTTTGCTTGATGTTCACAACAGCACAGCAGATGTTAACAACGTTGACTTGCATCCCCCATAGAGTGGCATGTCCCCGAGGGGGTGGCAACACGTGGTGACCTGTTTTTCAGAGGGAGACAAAAGCCGTGATTGCACTTTGCTTTCTAAGAGGGGGTGATGGAGAATATGTGTCACAAGTTGGTCAAATCAAGATGATGGGCTGGAAGTGACCTTGCAAACTGCCTGCTCCATCCCTCCCTCACCCCGTCTTGATTCTGGGCTTTCCCTCTTTCATCCAGCCCTGGCAGTACTTCAGCTAAGGCTTACAGACCCACCTTGTCAAAGACTCATGTCTACAGAAGCAGGCAAATAATATCAGCCTGTCCTTCTGGGAACTTCATCGACTCATCCCAGTTTAGGAAGTGGGAATGTCACAAAAACCTGTTCCAGACAGGCATCCCAGATGCAGAGGAAGAAGCTTTTGGAAAACATTTCCCATTGACTGATGAGAAAGGTCAATGAGTGAGTCCTTCACAGCACTGACTACATCTCCAACAACTTCAGTAATTGTAAAACTTGTTTCTCACCTCAAGCGAGTGTACTGTTCTCCACTGAAAATTGAAAAAAAACCCCATTGTTTTCCCAATAACAGAAGTACTACCTTCCTTTGAGGACCCACAGGAACAGTCCTGTTTCCCAGTGCAAGCCCTAAGTTGGGCTCCCTGGAGGGCCTCAGAGAGAACTGTCTTATAACTTCTCTTGATCTCTTGCAGGTTCCTCTTTGCGGTGTTACAGCTGCATGACACAGCTCAGCAACTCCAACTGCAACAACGAAGTGGAGTGCAAGGAAAACGAAGTGTGCAAGACAGATGTGATCAGTAAGGCAAAGAGGGGGTGGGCAATGTCTTAGTTGTGATGTTGGAGCTAAGCATAATCCCAGCCTCGGGTGTATGAACCAGCCCCACCTACTCTAGACACACCAGCTGGTGTGGACCAGCAAAGCTCAGAATGCAGTGGGGAGAGAAAAGCCATCTGGGGAGAAAAAGGTGATAAAAAAAAGCTTTCAGATCACTTTCACATTAAGTAGAAATGTAAGAAGGATAATGTCCATGCCTTGGTGATAACTGGTCCCTTGGCAGAGGTGCTGGCCATCACCAAGTCTTCTCCCCGCACTGGCCAAGAGACTGTGATTACAAAGTCATGTTGTACCCCATATATTCCTCAGTATTTGCCAATAGATCATTCTAAAAACTGAGTATTATGGTTGGTACAAGTCCAATGCCTGGAGCGAATCTCAGCAGGGTGCTGCTGCACTTGAGATTGCAAATACCTACCAATGTCTTTCGCTTTATAAAACTGGGTTTATTTCACTTTCATAACATCAGAAATTATTTGCTTACAAGGGCAATAATTATGTTTTCGGCTTTGAAAAGTTTGGAACATGAATTAAAATGTGAAGGGCTGAATCTGGTTTAACCTCGTCATGAAGTCAAGAGCATTCAGTGACAGAGCTGACTTTAGGCAAATTCAGTGGAAAGGATAGAATCTCACCTAAGCTCTTCCACAGCCAACTCTGAATGCAGCCATCTGTGTGTCTCTGGATAAACTCCTTTAACAGATTAGGATTTAATTCTCCTATTCTATATCTGGAAAAAAAAAAAAATAAAAAAATTCACCCTGTCCAGCTCAGTTGCTCTTAGACCTAGGGCACCAACCCCATCAGTAGCATGCTCAAATTCATCTCTGTCAGGCAGGTAATGCAATATCTCCAGTAGGCATTGTTCTTGTTTAAATGTGCAAATCCATGGTCGTGCATTCACTTGCAGGAGAGCCAACACTTTGCATAACCCACTAAATTTATCCACCAAATTTGCATATGTCAAAAACTTGATGCCCAGAACAGATTGTGCAACATCAGGAGATCTCATGTGGACTCTTGCCCAAGTACTTGGAGCTGGTGAGGGCCCACCTCAAATACTGTTGAATTTCAGACCCTTCACTATAAAAAAGACATTGAGATTCTGGAGCAAGTCCAGAGAAGGGCAACAAAGCTGGAAGGGGGTCTGGAGATCAAGCTTTATGAGGAGAGGCTGAGGGAACTGGGGTTATTCAGCCTGGAGAAAAGAAGGCTGAAGGGAGACCTCACTCTCTACAACTGCCTACAGGGAGATCGTAGGGAGTTGGGGGTCAGTCTCTTCTCCCAAATAACAGATGATGAGACAAGAGGAAAGGGCCTCAAGTTGTGCCGGGGGAGATTTAGGGTGGATATTAGGAAAAACATCTTCACAGAAAGGGTTATAGTGGTGGTATCGACTGTGTTAGGTCAATGGTTGGACACAATGTTCTTAAAGGTCCCTTCCAACCTAGATAATTATGTGATTCAATAATCTACTGGTAAACAGCAGTTAATGAGTATCAATCAGCCATAGAAAAAATAGGCCGTGCCTCTCAGAAACACATCAAACAATATGTCTATCATGTGTGAAATGGGAACTGATGCGTTTGTATAACTTCCACAGGTGTTGAAAGGCTCCGTGCAACAAAGGTGAATGGGATGGAAACAAAGATTACCCCATATGCTTGCTCCTCATCCACTAGTATCTTAGGCTCCCCAACAGAGATGTTAATGGCTCCTTTCATTATTAATTAAATTATTAGTATTTCTGTAATTGATGCTGTTTTAGAAACCCTGAAGAATTGTGCTGTGGAATACACTGCCTTAAGCAAACAGTTGGGGATTGAAACCCTTTGCCCCCCCTGCTGACAAACCGACACCTCAAAGAAATAATCTGCTACAGTAAAACATGCAACAGTTTGGAAACAGTCTTTTTTTCCTTTTCTTTCCAAGAAGTGAGCTCAGATAAGAATAGCATTTCATTATTCATTTCCATGAGGCTTGGCTTGGCCTGTGTTGAGTCCTTGTAGTAACTCTCCTGCTTTCTTTCCAGGAGTCATAGGGCTCTTCAACATCATCAACAAGGGCTGTGATGCATCATGCGAAGCAACCTATAAAGACTTCGGCGTGGGAAACAGGAACATCTCCTGCTGCAGCACTGAGCTCTGCAATGTCAATGCAGCGGGCAGCCTGAGATCCAGCTATGGGATAGCAGCAGCAATCGCAGCCAGTGTGCTCTGGCCCTTCCTGAACAACAGACTCTGAGGAGCAAAGAGGACTCCCATGACCCCAGAAAGTCTTGGAGGATCTCTCTTACAGGAATTGTAACCAGGAGCAGTGCAGTGTGTTGGACACACAGCATCCTCGGAGCTGATGGCAGAGCTTTGCTGTATGATAGCTTCTTCACCACTGTTACTGTGTCTCCATAATGCTACCAGATGAGAAAATATGTGTGCATCCTACCCAAATAACGCCTAAAATATACTGATTTCTGAATCAAGCCTGAGTTTCTTACCTGTCTATCAGTTAGTCATGTGTTTCTGCACCTGGCAGTAACTGCAGTGGGTGTGTTGCACATCTGACCAAGGCTCAGTCTTGGTCACTGCTGTGTAATGGTGATACGTGCCAAGAGGTACCATGGCAGAGCAGAATAGAGGTGGCATCTGTACCTCCAAAGCTTGAGGGGCTCTGGTTTATGACAAAACTCTGGAAGGCACTCACTCCAAGAAAACCCATGAAGTGTAATCACACCTCCAGGGGAACTTATTGTGACCTGGAGATCCTGAGACCTTGCACTTTGTTAAAGCAATGCTCACCTTCATGTGGGTGGGACGGCACATTCAAGTGCCTGGAGCACCATGGTGGAAAATAGACACTGAAGTGAAGTGGAAAGGGTGTCCCCATGGTTACTGGTCAAATGATTCAGTTCTGAGATTACCAGTCTCTATCCTGGCCATAACAGCATCCCTTGAAGGTTCTCACCTCCCATAGGTGGGTTTTCATGCTTTCTTTTCTGAGTTCATCTTTGATCCATTCTCCATGGCACAGCCTGGGACACAGGTCCTGTCATAACATTGAAAAGGTGTTTGTCTTAAAGGTCCTCTGGGGTTGTCTGCTAGAAGGGGAAGAAAGTAGACATTAGAGTTCACATTTTCCCCTCTGGGTACCTTGATTGTGAAGGTGGGGACATACTCACTTCCACCCCCATGTAAGGAGGGCAGATAAGCAGGGTAAGACTGGTGTATCCCTGAGGAATTGTTGAGGTCATGAGGATACCCACAGAGCCCTTTATTCCTCTCCTTATAATAGGAATTTCTCTTCGTCACCCACTAATCTTTCCCCATTCCTGGGACTCCCTGCTGAAGGGAGGAAGATTGGCCAAGAGCCCCATTTTGCTCTCTCATACCCTAAGAATTACTGGAACTGCAAAGGATATGCAGAGCCATGAGCTAAAATGACAGAGAAGCATTCACATGGTAGAGATGAGTCATCTGGGGGACCTACAGCCATGGGACAAGAGCCAGCATCAAATTCTGAATTGAGGTAGATGTCAGAATATAATGACACTGTCTGCTGTTGTGAAAGACGAAAGTACATAATTCCTTGGGACACAAGGTATTAACAAGCTGCTAATTGTAGGAGGTCGGGAAGGGGTTTCCCCAAAGGAAAATCCAGAGTGAATCACCTTCCTCATGTGAAACAAGTCTGATTATTGGCAGAGTAAGGATATGGGACAGGTGAGGTGATTTATTCTGACTCTTTCAAATCTCTTGAGCCTTAGTCACTGAAAAGGGGGCTCATCCAGCTGTACGCATCCCAGCCAGGCTGTTTTCTTCATAGCTGGCCAGCTCCATGAGCTCCTCGATCCAGGGACTCATCTTCTTAAAATGTAAAAAGGTCCTTCACACACTATTACCCTGTTCCAACTTTCTGAAACAATTTGGCTATGATGGCCAAGTTCTGGAGACTAGGAGTTTAGCTGTATGGAGATGGCCAAAGTCAGGACCCTAGGGGTCATTGGGTGAGACACAGCCTCCTCCAGCTTCTGGAGAGGTCAAATACATTCAGCCCTGAGAATGAGAGGTGCCAGAAGTCTTTAGCGATGAATGGAGCCTGTTTACCTGTGTATTGGTCCCATGTGACAATGACATCTACTTGCTGGAGCACAGCATTTAGGAGTTTCTTGCTGGAGCCAAGAGGAAAATTTCTTGTGCTCTGATGGTTGAGATCTGATATCTAGACCCCTCCAGGCTGAAGGGACAATTCCTCCTCCCAGTTTCTTCTCTGTACATAGAATCATAAAATGATTTGGGTTGGAAGGAATCTTAAAGACCATCGAGTTCCAAACCCCTGCCGTGGGCAGGGACACGTTCCACTAGACCAGGTTGCTCAAAGCCCCATCCAGCCTGCTTTTGAATACTCTGGAAGAATTTTCTTGAAGGAGTCCAGGGTTAACTGCTGAGCAATTTTCCTCTGCGTTTATCTGGAGATACATCCTCTTTGTGGACATATTTGGAGTTTTTGCACGTAGTGCTGGAGCTGAGCGGAGGGAATTGATGGTATAGAGAAGATGCAACTAGGAGAGTCCATGCCTGGGATGAATAAAGTAAAGAGCAGGGTAGGAAGCCTCTGTGGATGTGATGAGGTGTTAACCAGTAGAACATTCTGCTGCTTGGTGGGCATTTGGCATGGCGCTTGCAATAGCACTTCCCTTTCAGGTTACGGACAGACAGACTCAAAAACAACCCTTTAAATTCTGGGAAGGATTAGGAGGTGGCAAATTGGGGCAGAAAAATGACTCAGCTGCGGGTCAGAACCTGGGCTGGGCCAGGGCAGGACTAGGAAGAGGACTGTTTTACCAGGTGCTGTGACAGCACATTGAGAAAAAAAGCTGGCTACCCCTCCTGCCTTGTAAACCCCTGGGAAGCATAAACAGGACTCGGTCCATCCTGTTCTGTACCCTCTGTCAGCAGTATGCTTGGTCGGTTCAGACAATCTGGCATCACGCAGCTACTCAAGCTCTGGATGAAGTTCAGTTTACTCTCAGGGTAGTAAGAGCAAAGGCTAAGAGCAGGTTGCTGGGTGAGGCACAAGCACGACATTTATTTGAAAATCAAGGCTGCTTTTTATTTTTGCCCGAGCAAGTCGTTTCTTGACATTGCCGGCTGAGCAGTTTTATCAGTTCTTCTCCTATCTTTCCCATGCTTATCAAAAGGTCTAGAATTGAAGACAATCTCTTTAAACAACTCAATCCATCATGGAAGCAAGAGATTTCTATTCCTCCAGGATCATGCCGCAGTTCATTTATTTAAATAATATATCGCCGAACAATAAAATGGATGGTTTCTCATTTTCAAGGGTGGCAGCTGCACTTTTCCAAAGGCTGCAGTTGCGTTATGAACTGAATGTAAACATGCAATTCTGCACTGAGGCTACTACTTCTTAGAGATGGGAAAAGTAGAATCAGAGGATTGTCTAGGTTGTGAGGGNAGGTTGGAAGGGACCTTTGAGATATTGAGCCCAACTATTAACCTAACATTGACAAAAACCACCACTAAACCATGTCTACCTGCCTTTTAAATACATCCAGGGATGGTGACTCAATCACTTCCATGGACAGCTTGTTCCAATGTTTAATAGCTCTTTCAGTGTAAAAATTTAGAGTGATCACTTTGGTATGATTTTTATGGCAGGAAACATTACAAATATATGTTCAGAGTAAAAGAAAAGCTTTGCTTCTGTTATTGTTATGAGGCTGTATTTGCTGCTGGTGGAATTTACTAGTATTTATTACCTCTACGGACAGAAATTGGGGCATACAGTATGGCCCAGTAGAAGTTACATCCAGTACCTGTACATGGTCTGAAAAACATCACCAAGGTCCTCCAAAGTCAGCCCAATTTGAAGCAGCTGGTTAATAATATTTGATCATGCAGGAGAAAGTATCTGGCGGCAGAGAGGCTGGATGAACTGTCGTTTATGGACCAGCAGTTCCATGCTGTGTCCCACATTTCCTTCATGGCCCGGGGCAAGTTACACAGCGTCTCCATACTTCTGCCTTGTACAGATGTTATCAAGTCCAGTACATCAAAAGATGCTCAGATAGTGACTTTAATGGGGCCAGGGGAGAGACTTAGGCTAAAAATAAGCTCAAATAGAGTCAGCTAGCATAACAGAGTTAGGAAATGATTACCCGCTACCAATCCACCCTGCACAACCACATTCCTGCTCTGAATTATCCACACAATGTTGTGCAATGAGGCTTTCAGTGATCCAAATACAAAGCCTGCAGTTTGCTCTGCTCTGCCAGCTATTAAGGCACCGGACAATCACTAAAATCAATCAAGAGACCTGCCCTTCAATTGCTGAACATCCCTAAAGTAACTGTGCCCACCACTCACCCAAGGCAAGGCTGACTGGACAAGGCTGGTGAAGCTAAGTTGACCCCATACCATCTCGACTTATCCCACTCCTATTCTGCCACTTGACGGCTCTGTGTGACAGAGAGATCACTCGCTGCCCCTTTCCGACCTTCCCTTGAACTCTGTTAATGCCTTCCTAAGCCAAGCGACAGGAATCCTTGCAAACTAGATGCTACACCCATGACTACTCTGTTGATGCTTTCCATCCACAGCTCCTAGTGCAACCTGGAACTCCTCCCTGTATGGCTTCTCTGATTTCTCAGCCACAAGTCCATGTTATGGGGATATCACCTAATAAAGCTTATTAAAATAGCTCTTCTTACTTGCCTGTACCAGGATTTGTATATACCAGCTGCATTCGCCATCCATACTGAAACAGCCTCTACATTCTTCACGGGCACATGTTTACCTCTGCCAGTGCTTCCCCACCTCAAACACTTAGACTCACTCTGGCCCATCTCCAGACCCTTTCACAGCTCTGTTTGTGGTCCTGTATGGCTGGGGTAGTTTGACCTCCTCCATACACCTCTCTTGCCACAGAGATGACAGGTATGAGGCTGAGTCAGGGAAGGAAAATGTTTTGCTCCTTCATCTTTTGTTATTTTCAGTAAAGATTCAATCCGGCATTGAGGGAATCTGTGGAATGAGAACTTCACCTATGACAGGTGAGTGAAACTGCAGTGATGGGCAGGGAAGGGACTTGTTTTCATCAGGGGTCACTACATATCGAGTTATTTGCAGGGACCCACCTGTCTTCCTGGGTGGTTGTGTGGTGCCACACACATCATACACATGGTTGCCTTCTGTCCAAACTAGTTGCGTCTTGGCATTCAGCTGCATCCTTTAAAGTTGCTATCTGCAACGTAGCAAGAGAAAAACATTTTCTCTCACAGAAAAAAAAAAAAAAGAAATCAAGAGAAAATGATATAATCTCTGTCTATAACATGCAGAGTTTCTGTTGTGAAGACAAAGGCGTTCATTCTGCTTAAAATACTCGTGTACGAGTGGAGATGAGATTTTTTGACACCTGTTCAACTGTAGTAATTAAAAAGAGAGGAAGGTGTGGCTAAGGTTTCAAATAGTCAGTTGAAATGTGATAATTGGAATACATCTGACCCACAGAAAAATAAAAAAAGGTTGGATTTGACACAAGAATTTGACAATTCAAAGCTTATATGGGAATATTTAAAAGAAAACAATTAAGAAAACAACCTTGTCTGCTCTTTGTCTTGCATGCTGTAGAGGCAGAAAACAGCAATCTGTTGCCAAGAGTGTAGTGCTCAGGCACAGTCGCTGCTTCTGGACAGGTCCCAACTGTCTTGAGGTAAAATAGCAGAGCATTTCACAACAGTTCTCACACCCATGTACTATCAAAGACAGCTGTTTCCCGGCCCTTCATAATCCCATGAAATTAGTTTCTCTCCTCTGTTGTTTTGCAGCTCTTCTGCCAGGTACTCCTCAAATGCAGCAGTTCCACCCTGCTTTTCCTCATCCTTCCCACAGGAGAATGGAGAAAAGAAGCATTTTTCTCTGCCGTGGAGACTTACTGGCGTGATGTCTTCCAGTGTCACGGGAAGCAAGGAGTCTGAAGCAAGTTACAAGCTCGTTCATGTCAGAAGTGCTACAGCAGCTGCTCCTCAACCTTGATGATCTGAAGAGTTGACATTTGACACAAAGACAATGTGAGAGAACAATCCTGGTATGAAGAAACACCCCACAAACAAAAGCTATTCATCTCAGAGAACAGGATCACTCACAGAGTGAATGGAAAATTGTCCCAAATTTTCCACTCTGGAAGTTTGAGGACAACCCTTACTCATCTTGTTGATGCAGAAAGAGCTGCTGCCTCAAAATCCAAAGAAGTGGTGAAAGCTCAGATCAAGAGCCATACAGAAGCCCAAAGAAGCAAACAGATAAACATCATTGCCATCCTTGGCACCTGTGAATACAGAGGCTGCAAGCAGCACACCTGGAGGGAAGGGCAAGCATGTGTGAGCACGAGAGACAGAGCATTTGTCTTGCTGGCTGGCAGAGGGGATTGGCATTGAAGGCAGCAAAGAACAGAAACCTTTTTTTGAGTCTCGCTGTCGTTCCCTCCCTGTATTCAAAATGACCTGTGAGGACCACAAGCACCAGGACAGGGCAATCAAACCAACAGTCTTCACTCACCCAGACTATGCCCTGCTCCAACTTCTCTCCCATCTCATCCATGTTCCAGCTACACCATTTCAACAACTGCTTCTGTGACCTGATTTTGTACAGGTTTGTGTCTGGAGGCCAGTCTCTTCTGTCACTTCCCTTAACATCTATCAGAGCTGAAGTCACCAAGTGGCCTTTTGCACAGGCAGGCTTGTTCTCTGTTTCAAAAGTTCTTAGACTGGAAGAAAGGGCACATGTATGTATAACGTGACAGTCAAAAGAAAAGAGGATAAAAATCAAAAACTTGTTATTTGCCATAAAAACATATTTATTGAGCACTGACACTTTACTGGAGTGCACACAAGTAACTTCTGATGGAAGGTTAATCAAAAGGGCAGAAGAGTTACCCCAGAAAAACTTGCTTACCTGCTATGAAAACCTCAGCAGTCTCATTTCTGCCTAGAGCTTAACAAGAACATATTAGATCTACACTAAGAAAAAAACCAAACCATAAGTTCTTGCAGGGTTTTTATCAGTGACATCTGTATCCATAAGACTGCAAAATTCACTGATGCTTGGACTGCCAAAGGAAATTCAAATGTAGTCACTACCTGGGCCTCCACCAAAATACATTGTCCCCTTGAAATACTCTTTTTACATTATTGTCCAGGTTCTGAGGCCCATTTAGAGATAAAGCAAGCCCAGAAGCGATGTTTGTGAAATCCATGATACTACATGTTAAGATTAACAAGCACTGGAGGTGGGATATACCCACATATGCCTCCAAAATGCAAGGTGGGTAAAGAATGAGAAAAGTATTTTCTTCAAAATCACGCAACTCAAAATATAACTTACCACTTTTCTAACCTTCCAGGGATGGGACAAGTTCCAGGCCCAGAGATTACAGCTATGTTAGCAAAGGAAGCTGGGAAAGCAGACTCCCTTCTGAGAGGACAATTAGTATGAACAGCTGGAGTAAATCTCTATTATTACAGGACCAATCTGCACAAAGCAACTGGTTTGTCATTAATTAATAATAGCTGCTAGGTGCTGAATGTTCTAATTAAGAAAATCCCTCTTCGAAATGAACCCAGAAGTTCTCAGATTAAACCATTCCTTCCCAGCCTAGATCAGTCTAAATCCTTAGTAAAGAGCCTTCATCTGGTCTCTGCCTCAGTCACAGTCAAGGTCTGCAAAACAGTCGTCACTGTTGCAAGGTTCTCAGATCTAGAGCTGCATATTTGTGAGCTCCTTGCTCAGCAGGTTTAGTTAATACCCAGGCTGGACCAGCTTGCTTACCTCTAAAAGTAGGCTTCCAAAGTTGTGTGACTTTTGTGATGTCTTGGCTGGGGGCAACCACAGATAGCACTCTATGTCCCTGTTTTCCAATAACAATGTTCTGGAGAAGTACCTCATCCCCAAAGACCTTTCTGTTGAAAGTGGAAAATGCACAAAGGACAAAAATAGAGGTCCTGGTGGAACAGACCAACTGGCTATTTTTCTGCACACATTCCACTGTGTTTTCTGTAAAGAAACACAGAATGCAAAGGGTGGAGCAGAAATACTCAGTAAGCAAATCCACAGCACCGTACGGATACTTCAGTTCCCTGCCATCACCACCCTGGTGATTCACAATGAAATAAAAAAACACCTTTGCACCACAGAAATGACACCAAAGCATTTGCTTCCACGCTGCTGGGTTAAAATGTAGACATAAAATGTAGACAAATGTAAACATGGACAAAGTCCTCACATTACAGTGGAACATAAAACCACTTCTTTCTTATTGAACATGTGATAAGAAACAGGTATCCTGAAGACAACCAAGGATGTAGGAAGCAAAGTGACTATGTGTACACCCTCTGAAAAGGGTTGGTGATGGAAGTCTGTGCTGGTCTATCTCACACAAAAGCGCCATCTGCCCAAGAAGACCCTTCTCCTCTGAGAAGGGTTTAATCTGCTCCACCAGTATCTTTAACAGAGTGCTAAGGCAAACACAGAACTCAGGAGTAACACAGCTGTCCCAAGACAGATCCTACACATCACAACCAAGTGAATGTTTCACTTATGTCATCCTTCTTATCATAGTCACATATCTTCAAAAGTATCCAGCCAGAGTTGACACTAAACTTGTCAGTGTTTTCAGCAGAAACAAGGGGCAAATGACTCTCATTTTACTCATGGATAGAATAACTTTCCAAACTACCTAGCTCTCTTCCAGCCCAACAGAGATGCTGGTCAGTTATTCCTTCATCACCCATTTTTACCACTCCAGATACCCCAAACCCTTTGAGTTACCCCAATACAGATCACCAGGGCACTGACACAGACAAAACAGAAAAGTTTGTTTCATCTGTGCCCAGTGCTGTGCATTATTCCTGTCCATGACCTCTTATTTCTAGCTATGGGGTCTATTTGCACACCTGGAATCCAAATTGATTCATCCACCCAAGGACACATCCCAAAGGATGCATCCTTGTATGAGAGGGCAGTACCACATGGCTCTCTTCTGTGCCGTACCAAATGCATCATCTTGGCAATAGATCGATCAATAGATTATACCCTGGGTCAATGTCCCTCTTAAAATCCAGCTGTCCATTCTTTTCCTCATCTTTTAGTAGAAGAGTAATTCACTTCTTGGGCACACATTTCTAACTTCCAGCCCTGATTTTTTTCCATTGCTAGATCCCACCCGTGTGTACAGTGCTACCACCTTTCTTATCTCAGGCAGATCTTCCCTCCCAATTAGCCTACTGTTTAGCTTATCCTTATTGAGGAATCTTTTCTCCTTCTTCTAAGAAATCCCAGCTCTTTTTGCCTGACATGTTGTCCATTCTTGTCTTCATATTAGCCTTTATACAGAACTTCAGCTCACTTGGGCACGGGTGGTGATAAACGCACCCATGTTGCAAGTGTGGTTTTGTCGGTGCCTTACACAATGTCCTGAGACCTGCACGGTCCTCACTGACGCAGCCCCTAATCAGCTTTCTTCACACTTCATCAGATGTCTGACGTATATGCAACCTGGAATCTAACAGTACTCTTATGTCTTTCATCTCTCCAGTCATTTATAGGTGACCTCTTAGTTTACCGTATAACTTACTTATTACAGTATATGATCTTATTAATATATGATTTGTATCCAAGACACCTCGTTGTTTACAATATCCTGACCCTTCTCGGCACTGCTTATGCATCCCAAATTCATATAATCAGTAAATTTCATTAACGTGACCCCATTTAGCATCTGTCAAGATCCTTACCACAAGATCAGTTCCTGAGGAACTGCGCTACTGACCTCCCCCAGGCTCATATTCCCTGCCCAACACTTCAAAAACCTTTCAACTCTTTCACTTTCAAGCCTTTAAAAAGTTATCACTCAGTTTATATTGACCTAATTTCCATTGTGCCATCTTAATAAGTATTCCTGTATTACATTCTTTTGTTACTTTGCTGAAATCTTGAAAATCAGACTTTATTAATGTGCAATCCAGGAAGATCATCATCTTGATTTTTAAGCCTTTCCTTCTTTTTCATTACTGTTTCCTTCAAAAATTGTTCTCAATCCTGGTATGCCATCAAGGACAGACAAATGACTGAAGGGCTTCTATGCTTCCCTTTTTCAATTTAGGTGATAAATTATGACAATGTAATACCATCTTGAATTTAATCAATTTATGAACAAGATGTGGGAGTGGAGCTGGACCTGTTGTTCTTATGTTCTCTCATGGAAAACATCCTGTCCCACTTTGCCCCACTTTGTACGTATTAAGCGTTTTTTTCCACCTCAGATTTGGTTATTTCTATTTCTGGAAACCTGTCTCCATGCTGTCTTTACCCCCAAAGTCAAAAGCACTTTCTATATTGAATAAGTGGTTTAATTTAATATTCAGTTTTCATCTATCACATCTTCACTACTTTCACCTCCCAATATAAGGGCTGAAGACTTGAAACCTTTAATGTCCTTCCTGAGATCCAAGCCCTTTTGACTGTTGCAAATTTTTACGTTATGTATTTCTTAACCTCTGCCACATAATTTTGTCTGCTGCTCATTTTTCCCTTCCATTCTTCTAGGCTTCCCTCTCATCCCTAGAATAATCTTCGTAATGATTAGCCACTCATTTCAGGCCACAGTTATTCTTCTGTAGATGTTTTTCTCCACTTTCCCTCTTTGTTATGGAAAGAAATTACAGGCAGATTTCTGAATGTTTAATTTTAGATGACCACAGGCTTGAATCCACATCCTTGAACTCACAGTTCACTCACCATATACCAACATTTATCTTTGGTATCTGTTTAGCTGAATCAATACAACACTCATCTGAATCAGGAAAGAATATCTTTCCTAGTGTGTTAGAGGCCTGAGACCAACCATCAGACTGCCATCTCAAAAAACATCTCTGCAACGAGAGGAGATGTAGGGGTGCAAGGGAAGAGAGAATTGTTCTATGTTGTAGGCAGCTAAATGGAGCTGAAGCCAGATTAGATGAAAATTAATCTGAACAGCTAAACTTTGGATAGGCAGATGAGGTCCACAAACATGTAGGATACCCAGAAGAAACATATCTAGAGAAGGCAAATGGAGACAATATTGGCCATGGTCATTTCAGTTGGACATGTGGATGAAGGAGCAAGGAGCCTGGTCCTGCTGCAAAGATTTGGCACGTTTCTGTAGGGGGATGACATTTTGTTCTCCGTTTGTTGCAAAAATGTCCCCCCAGTTGAGGCACTGACCCAAAACTAGGGTTGGCAAACAGGAGATTCGTGACAAAGACCCATTTGGGAAATAACGTCCCTTTCAGCTGTCATTTACCAAAGCAAGGAGCTCTTAATGAAGGATGAGGAGAGGGTGGAGAATATTAATTACTGAGAAGACTGGACACCATGCATCAGAGCCGTTCTCATTCTACATCTCCAGGAGCATCCCTATCCTTACTCATGACCATGTAGGCAGATTTTTAATGGTTGATCCTTTATTATTAAAATCATAACAGACTTATTATGCTGGAACTTTACTACATGTCAGGGTGGGAACTGTGGGTTGCCCATGAGTAGTTTTCAATTGTTCACTGTTCTTCTTGGCAAAGAAGTCTTGTTGATGTTCCATCCGACTTATCCTGTAACCACATTAAGTCACGCATGTTATTCATGCAGTAGTTATTCATGCTCTTGTCTTTAGCAACTCTTTTTATTCTTCAAAACTAGCCATGGAAGTTCTAACTCTTTTTTTTTTTTTTTTTTTCTTCTAAACTAGCCAGGGAAGTAGCTTCCTCAAAAAAACATCCAACAAAAGTCCAACAGGATTATCGACAATCATCCATTCAGTTCAACCGAGCAACATCCTGATGCTAGGTGGAAGGAAAACATACACCGAGAACATGGTTAGGAAGTCCCTAATATAGTGTCACATGAAAGAAAATGTGATTCCTGACAGGAAAATCTCTCTAGTAGTTGGGAAAGCAAAACACCATTTCCACACCTGTACCCTGAACCTACAGGGGAGCTTCTCCACTGGAGCCCAGAGGAAGCTTCTTGCACCAGTCATTCCCCTAGTACAACTCCACCCCAACAGCAACGCTGAGTGTGTAGGTAGAAAGAGGCCAGTGGAAATTTTCCACCGCCATGACATGAGCTGTTATTACTGCTTTACCTGCAAAATAATCTCACAGTCTCACAAACTAGAGTCCTCAACTATGAGTTAATGACCTTCCTACCCAAGCAGCTCCACGGGAGTTGATCTGCTCTCTTCATCTGAAGATGCTCTGGGGGCAGGAGCATTCAAAAAAACTGCAATCCAACAGAAGTGACTGAACCACTGCAGTGTCCTCTCCACATCCTCACTGTAATCTCAAAGACATTGGGAATGAGCTGCTCTTCTGAGACCTTATTATCCATGTCCTTTCAAAACCCATTCCTAGGGACTCAACATGGATATGTTTTCCTCTGGCCACTCAGCTTCTTCTCAGAACAGCTACTTTTTGTGGGGACATTTGTGGGGATCTTGTATCTTCCCAGTCGACAAACAGTGGAGCGGGATGCACCTGACACAATACATGCATTTCATAGAATCATAGAATGATTCAAGTTGGAATGCACCTTAAAGATCAAGTTCATAGAATCATTCAGGTTGGAAAAGACCCTTGGGATCATCGAGTCCAACCATCAACCCTGCTCTACAAATTTCTCCCCTACACCATATCCCTCAACACCACATGTAAACGACTCTTAAACACATTCAGGGATTGTGACTCAACCCCCTCCCCAAGCAGCCTATTTCAGTGTCTGACCACTCTTTCTGGGAAGAAATTTTTCCTAATGTCCAGTCTAAACCTACCCTGTTGCAGCTTGAAGCCATTCCCTCTTGTTCCATGGGCAGGGCTACCTCCTCATCCAGCCTAGCCTTGAATACCTCCAGGAATGAGGCATCCACAGCTTTTCTGGGCAAGGTGGGCCAATGTCTCACCATCCTCACAGTAAACAATTTCGTCCTAACATCTGATCCAAATCTCCTCTTTTTCAGTTTAAAACCACTACCCTTCATCCTATCACTCCACTCCCTGATAAAGAGACCTGCCCCACCTATTCTGTAGCCTCCCTTTAGGTCTGGAAGGCTGCTGTGAGAAGCCTCCTCCCATAGTAAATAGTTTGACAGGTGGCCTTCAGAGCCAATGAAGAGAAAGAGGTAGTTCACGGTGTCATTAATTTTTTGATGAGGCTATTGTCCAAAGGAGTTCTAATGAATTGTGCATGTGTCTGACTGACTGCAAAAAGAAAGACATACAGTGATTCACCCAGGAGGCATCTATGTTATAGAAGAAAAGTTGCGCTTAAGTCAGATGACTCCACCTCAGGATTTTGTGTCCTGCTTCAATCTATTTGTGACTCTGCAAATTTTTGAAGGTTATTGTCTTCCGCATTTTCTGTAAACTTTTGGCCCTGGCTGCACAGATCCCAGTGGTGGGGACTGGCTTGTTTGTTATGCTATTCCTTTTATTGTGCTGGGGAGTCTACGACACCCATCGGTAGTCCCAACACCCTTCAGCTTTGGCTTTAAATCATTCAAATTTCAGATGGAAAATCACACATGGTCACAAAACCCTTTCACAGGCTAGAGCATGTGCTTTTGGGTCATAATGCAAAGGCTTTCATGTACAATTTGCATCATCTATCATCAGCACAGAAAGGGGAATAGCAATGAATGGAAGACATTTTCATCTGAGGACACATCCAGGTTATGTCTACACTGGTCTTTAAAAGGGGCCAGGACTCATTCTCTGATCCTGACGACAACGAGCACAGCTCATTTTCCCATAGCTGAATTTTCTTATTCGCCAAAAACATAACGTCCTCATGGGAAACATCCTCAGCAAATACTATGCTTCAGGGTGTGCCTGGGCACTTCTGGGACAACTCCAGTGCGTTCAGGCCATAAGAGGGCCAAGAAGTGTACAAACTATCCTATACACATCCTATGAACTCCTCAAGTCTGTGGTAGAATGGGTACAGGTCAAAGGATTCCTAAAACACCTGACTTGTAGATAGCCATCCTCCTGGGATGCAGTCCAGAAACATGTGTCAAACACTTTGCAGGTCTTCTGCAAACGCCTGGGAGAGCTACATTCCCAGGGCTGACCAAGCACAGCTGGTGAGATGATGCCTGAAGGGATTTTCCTGTGGCTAGAAGAAGAGGAACCTGCAGATGTAAAGTTCATGTCCCTAAAGTCCCCTTTTTTTTCTTTC
The DNA here is from genome assembly GCA_013400375.1 of Thinocorus orbignyianus. NCBI lineage: Eukaryota > Metazoa > Chordata > Aves > Ciconiiformes > Thinocoridae > Thinocorus > Thinocorus orbignyianus. The sequence continues at coordinate 529,305 of VXBW01007515.1, read as the reverse complement.
AGAGTGCTTAATAGAGCACAATTCTGAAAATACAGCAGGGGTGGAAGTTTTCCTGCCACCTGCAGAAGTGCATCTGCTTTTTAGCCTAGATATTAGCATGCTTAAACCAGAACTTGGGAGATGTGAATGTGATTTCCTTCTCATTTCTCATCTCACATCTTCAGATAGGGTGTGCAAACCTCCAAGATGAAGCACAGACATGGCAGGAAAAGGATGAGAGCTCTTTATAGATAAACTGAGGCAGAACTGGGACTTGGGATTTCTCTTTGACATTCCCCTATGTGGAGACACTTGTGTTTTGTACCAAACAGCCCATGGAAAACCTGAAGAGCTCCCAGGGGAAGGGTCTCACTCAGCCATGCTCACACTTTCAGCCTTCTCCAGTCCGATGAAACCTGCATTCCTTTCTGCACAGTGGCAGAGTTTCATCAGGAGGGTGGAGAGCAACTCCACCCCAACAAGCCTGTAGTCTTGTTATTAGTGCACACCCGTGAAAGGTGGGAGCTTTGATTAGCTGAACACGTCACCAAGCATCACTGCAACCATGGTCACGGACAGCATAGCTTCTCGCTGCTGAGTCACAGCTGAAGATGGTAGAGCCCACAGACACGGTCATCCAAACGGTCCCCAGCAAAAATCTACCCTACCTGAATCACAGGAACCAAACTCAGGTTGATTCAACATGCTCCTCAACAGTATCTCTGTTTTGCCTGTTCTCCAGTCATCACCATGATATCTGGAAACCTAATGGCAGGCACCGTGCTGGGAAGTAGCTCCCAAGAAAGGCATTGACATCAGATAGACTGATACCACAGCTACAATGCCACGGCCACAGTATCAAACACAGTTGTTTGGTGCTCATCTCATGACAGAAGGATACGTTCTACTTATCCCTGGGACTGGAGTGGTTGTTGCTACAAGACAACATCCAGATCTGGGTTGGGAAATGCAGGAGAGAAGGCTGTAAATCAGAGGAAGTTTGTAGAAGTATCACTGGAAGAGTTAAAGCTCTGGAGGACAGATCTTCCAAGGAAGAAGCCCACCGAAGTCTGTCAAAGGGATATCCTAGATAATCTGCATCTCCATGGAGGAGAAGGAAGTTACAACAGGGAGCAATTAAGTTTAGCAGAGGAATGTAATGAGAGCCACTGGCTGTAGAACCTGTATAAATCAGAGTAGAAATATTCTAAACGGGGGTTATTTTACAGGTGGCTGATTACTGACCACTGGAACAGCTTATTAGGCCTCAGTGTAGACACTCTGTCACTCTCTACAAAATTTGGTTTCTTTTTAATTCTACCAAGGATTGACTGTAAAGGAAGTTAGATGAGACAGTTATAAAGCACGTCACCTTCTTGCCCATGAGCACTGAGTTCTGTCTTCTGCCTTTCCTTGCATATGTGATAAGCAGAGAGAGATTATATCTACCTAGATTACTTTATAAATAAAGCTGGTCTCACGGGGGGAGGCTGGTAGTGGGTTTGGATTGATATTGTTGAAAGTTCAGAGAGGTTTTTGATACAGAAGACTTGCTCCCTCCACACCACACCTCATTCATATGCTCAGATCTTCAGACCTGAAATGACATTTTAACTGGAGTCCCTTATGGCTCCTGTCAGTGTTCAAAACCTTGCTCAGGATTTATTCTACCACTGACACGGACAGATGGGAATTCGGGTCCTCTTGAGCACTACAAGTTGTCTAAAGCTGTCCTAACTGCTACATCAAACCACTTCTTTCACATATTTATCAAGCTCCATCTTAAAACAGGGGGGATTTCTACCCTACCTTTGCCTTTAGAAGGGACTCTGCCTCTGCTTTCCAGTCTAATTCAACTCATTCTAGTCTTAATTAAGTTCTAGTCCAGAGTGACATTTTTGCTTAAGGAGAGTTTTTGGCTTTTCTGTAGTTCTGTTTTCAGTTTCTAATGTATTTCTGGGGGTGGGGGGAAATTGTATCTCCACTCAACCTCTGTTCTGCCAAACTAAAAGGGGACAGTATTTTCCAGCGTCATCTTTTGGGATGGATACTTTTCTCTGGGTCTTTTACACATTAGTTTCCGTCTAGGGTTTTTTTTGTTTGGGTTTTTTCCATCAGGACCCCAATTTTTCTCATCAGAGGCAACGAAGTTCCGGGTGAGAAGCCACCAGGGCTTCATGCCAGGGTGCTAGCACTTCCAGAATCACCTTGCTAACAGCCTCCCTTGCACATCAACACACAACTTGGTATCCTCTGTGTTTGTTTGTATTAGGTTTTGGTTTTGGTTTTAGGTCTCCTAGTTGTCTTTAGATGGACTGATACCTGTAGGTCTTCCCTTTCCTCCACAATTTCACTGGCACGCTCCCAAATTCTCCCTCCCTGAAGTCTGGCACTCCTGCATGCTCAGCCAGTCTTCAGGAGCTTTAACAACCCCAGCGATGGTGGTTTCCTGATGCTCTGCCTTAACAACCAGATCTCAAACCTTTTCAGGTCATTAGTTAAGTGGATTTTGCACTGGCCAGAGGCAAACAACCCTACCGTGCTGATGAATCCCATATCCAGACACCACAGTGACGGAGAGCCTCCACCAAGCTGGACAGACTAATTTATTTTCCTATTTATATCACTATTCCCTCAATCAGACTGATTTATTCCAAGGATTTCTTGGTACGTGATGCCTTTCAAGTACAGGTAATACCATTATAACACCCTTGTGTGGACATCTCCATTTCAGCAAGCTCCACACAAGCGGCGTTGTGAATGCTGGAGTGCCAACCCTGCTGTGCCTACTTACTCAGGCATAACTACCTTGAAGGCTTAAAGCACTGGATCTTTTTCAGTTTCTTGTTAATTAAGATACTGCTCAAATGTGCCTCAAACTGCCCAGATACAAGAAAGGAGCTGGATATAGCCAGGTCTAGTGGCTTTCACAGAGCAGAGTTTTTTCCTCTATACCCAGAGAGGTATGAACACCCTGTTTGTTTTTACGTGCCTGGTCTCTAACAGCACAGAAAGATAAAATAAAGGTTATTTTCACTCTCACAGCCAAGTGAGCATTAGGAGGTGTGTCTTTCCCTCTCTTTCCCATGGCACAGCCCCTTATCCTGCTGCCTCAGCTCGGTCAGATTTGACTGTAGAAATTCTGTAGAATCCTACAGGAAGACTGTAGGATTCTCGAGTTACTGCAAACCCTTTAGGGAGCACCACTTTCCTCAAAATTCCCAGTCTTAAACTGGGAAAAAGGAGAGGTTTCTAGTAAAGGTAGCAATGCCCACATGCATCGCCGCAATGAGACTGTGAGAAACAAATCCCTGGACGTTAGATCATTTTGTGTACTCATCTTTTCTCCATCCCAAAATTCCCTGAGTGCTTCCTAGTAATTTACAAACTTTTATTCTTGGACTTATTCACCTCTTTTATGGGAAATTGCATAACGCTGGGGTTTTCCACCCTGCACCACAACAATACCAACAGGACGTTTATCAATTTTTCCTATTGAATGTAAAATAGTCAAAAGGGAGAAGCAAAGAATTCCTCCCTAACTGCAAGCTTTTTAAGTTGCTTCTGCAAATATCTTATAAGATCTTTAAAAGTTACTATGTTTGAAAGTGTTGCCTTGAAATGCATAAAGTGAAGTTTTCTGTCAGAAAGATACTGCAGCTGGAACATTGATCCATTTTTCCATGATGGATATTTTTTTACCCATCTTCAGAATAAAATTTGGAAAATAGTTGACACTTCTGTAAAAGAAAGCACAACACCCTGCTCTGCCAGCATGACCCAGGACCTGAAATAAAATGACATACCTAAATCCCAAATTTGGAGACACTATCTCCCACGCTCACCTCCACTGGATTTTCAGGGTTCCCATGCCCAGCATCTCAGCATCAGGGCTCAGTTACTAACCAAGCCTCTGGGAGCCAGAAATCAGCTTGCTTTCTGCACTGGGTTTGGGAAAATAGACGTGCTGCGGGCAAATCCAACCACACCAGCTTCCCACCTGGCAGCCTGGAGAATAGTAGGAATGAAAATGTGGCACAGGCTTTGGTGAGGCTGAGAAAACACGCGTGGAAACCCAGCCTGCCCCGGCTTGCATCGGGACTGCTGTTGCCCAACGCAACACGCTTGACATAACTCAGCTCTTGGCTCACAGAGCCAGACTTGAAGGAAAAACATATTTTGTCACATTCCCCATCCAAGCACCAGTGTGGGGCCACCCCTTGCAGAGGAAGCTATGTTTTTCCTTTTCCATGGGATCAGCCCCAGGATATAAACCTGAAGAAGAGATGATGTATGGAAGGAGTCTGCTCATTGTGGTGACATCATCTCCTTGGGGAACTTGTTCCTCTACAAATCCCAATCCAGACTGAAGATGAGCTCTCCCCTGACACCCTGAGGGAATCCACCCACAGGATCAACAGCAAGTGGAGGGTGGGAAAACATATAAAGCTCCCTGGGAGCAGCCCTCCTTTACTCTTCTGGCTTCACGGATCTACTCTCAGCATGAAGACACTTCTGGCTGGACTCCTGCTTGGCTTGGCATTCGTGGAGTTGGGTAAGACCACTGCACTCCTGATACTGCAGGGACCCTCTGGGAAATGCCAGGCTTGGGAAGGGAAAGGTACCAATCCAGAAAGACCTGGTGATCCCCAGGTAAGGGAAGTGGTGCCTTTATTTTTTTAAAAAGGCCAATGGAGAGGGTGAATGAAGAAAGGGGATACGCATTCCTGGTGAGAAAAAGATGTGATGCCTGATGGAGAGAAATGGACATCATTCGGGTCCACAAGTTGTCACCTGTCACCCGACTGGGATGGAGGGGACCAACACCACTGCTTTATAAGACTAAAATGTGAATGACAGAATGGCACAGGGCAGTACAAGCTCTTAAGCTGCCAATTTGTTCCCTCAGGGACGGCACGGTGGATGGTCATCTTACCATCCCTAAAACCTCTCAATTGGCTGCTGGAAGCTCTGCAAACCAGAGGGTGAGGCTTGAGTATAGATATAGGTGAGGGTTTGAGAAATACCTGCAAAGATTTTTGAAAGCTTCATTAAACGACCAGTTCCAGCATTTTTCACTAATTTTTAGGTATTAGGATATAGATGGAGATATGAAATTCTTCTGGGTCTGTTTGGGTTTAGTCTCTGATGAGTCCCAGTTTTGGGCAAGCTGGTAGCAAGGACCGGTCATCGCTGTGTTCTTACTCCATCTATTTGTGATTCTCTGTAAATACATCCTTGGCCTAGTACAGAGTCATTCCTGGGGTGATGACACCAACCCAGTGGGTTTTAACTGACAAACCGTGAGTCCCAGAGATCCTTGAACTATTTTTATGAGAGTCTGAAAGATCTCAGACTAAAGGTGGCTTGGACAGGGGTCAAACACCTCCATCTGGAGGCATGGCTACATGGAGATCATTCAAAGGGTTTGAAGCAGAAGGCAGCTGAGAGGCATACGCTTTGTAATTCCTTATGCATGGAAGCGTTTTGGGTCTCTTCAGGTTGCGTTGCTTTTTCTAATTCCCCTACCGTCATTATTATTTGCACCTGTCTCTAAAGAAAACCCAACTGCTGGCTGAAGAACAGGGGCCAAACCCACCACAGGGCTGAACCAGGACAGGAGTGGTTCCTTTTACTGCATTTTTTCTTTTTTAACATTTCAGTACCTTCTGGGTTTTTTTTTTTTTTATTTTAAGATATTTCACAGGTGGTGAAATGATGTGTTTCTTTTCCTTCTTCTGGATCTAGTCCTGTCCTGGATTTAATGGGGTTCCTGGGGAACTGACAGAGCAGGTTTCCACTCACAGGTCTCGGAATACTTTATAGAAACAGAAAGGCATCACCACCCTTTGCTTTATAGCTGAGATGGAGGCAGAAATGGCTTTTCTGGGATGGTCCAGGTGGAGGCAGCTGTTCTAGTCATAGAATCATAGAATCATAAAATCATAGAATATCTCCAGGGAAGGAGGTGGTTGAGGCTCCTTCTGTTTCTATAAAGTACTCACAGAAGTCACAGCCCTTGCAATTGAGGAATATATCTCTGGCCATTTTTCTTCCAGAGGTTTGATATCAGGAGGCAGAAAGACAATGTTGGACAATGATGAACGGTGAATCATTGGCCTTGCATCAGGACACAGCACTGTCAAAGGACAGTGTTTAGTTCTTTTCTGATAAAGCCAGTGTCCCCTGAGTGCCACATCCAGAGTCAATGAAAGATAGGACTGAGGGTTTTCTTCCTTAAACCTCCTCTTAACTGGAAGTAACCCCTCCCAGAGCCCATGGCACTGCCCTGCTCAATCATGGAAATGGTGAGATTTGGAAACCAGCTCAACCCAAAGGTTGCAGATCAGTTTCTCAGGCATTTTAAGCTAGCACAGCTCCATCCATCCATTAGCCCTTCCTACACACTCACAAACATCCATATCCTTGTCAGGTGAACAACAGTGCATTTTCTCTCTTGGTGGGTACTATGGGTTAAAATATAAAGCTCTCACAGGTTATTTGGAAGGGACTTACAAAAGTCCTGAGCTCAAGTGAACAGGGACAGCTCCACCACGTAAAGGATACAACCACCAGAACACCACGACCACTCACATTAAAAAGCCCTTCCTAACTCTGCAAAGAGAACCAAGAAAGGTTTTGCATTATATAGGTTTTATCGCACAGCTGAATTTTCCAAAGGAGGTTTTAAGAGAAATAGACACCCTGAAAATTCATTCCGGAGTCAGATGTTCAAACGACTACCTTCAAAAATTGTTATCCTTATCACAAAGTCCCAGAAGTTTCTCTCTCACAGCAGACACTGCAGAACTGTAATAAGAAAATATCGTCTCTCTACAATTTTGCCAATAGATGGCAGTGGGCACATTCGGGTGGTTCTTCAGTTGCTGTATGTGTAGAAGGCACGTAGAATAGAAAATATCAAGGCAGGCTGGTTTCTGTCATCAAGTTACACCAGCATGGCTCCAAAAAATATGCACACTCAGCATCTGGTGGCTGTGGATGGACAGATCTTGTATTGAGCCTTTTGAGCAACTGCTGTTATCAATGCTTGCATATGTAAAAGTGTTCCCATGTCTGCAGGCAGCCAGTAAGAGCTTTGTAGCATCATCTCTTTCAAAAAGCAGTAGTAGCCCCTGATAAAAGTGAGTTTTAGGCCACATTCAGCCCTTAGGATCTCTGGTGTGGCTCTGAAATTTAAATTCTGCTCTCAGTTACCAAGTTCTGCAGAAGTCTCTCTAAACAAGCTGTCATTGTGGGTGGAGGGATGGGGGAACTGCCAGTCTTTTGGTGCTGATGAATGCTGCTCTCAACAGGAGCTATTTTCCTCTCTGCTACAGCATCTCTTATGGAGGTTGCAAAGATCCTATCAAAGCTGCTCAAGCAATAGGGACCTCTAGTTTTTGAGCTGCCAAGCCCCCCAAGGTGATGACTGTGCTCAACTCCTACAGCACCATCCTTATCCTTTGGTGTTGGGGTTTGGTCTTTCCCCTCTGACATAGCCAAGCTTTGCCACTGCCTCCAGCTGTGCTTTGTTTCTGAGGCCACTGTGTCTAGGTCAAGGCAGGACAAAGCACTGACCATCACATTGTCCCCACCACAGAGCAGAGAAGCTGTAGGCTTGCTGTCTGCCTTTGCTCCTGCAACCACCTCAGATCCATTTTGTTGTTCTCTGCAGCCCACTCCTTACGATGTTACACGTGCAAGGAACCAGTGGACATTGCTGAGTGCAGAACAGCCACCCTGTGCCCTCCAAAAGCCACCGTTTGCACAACAACGCTGCATTCCTTAGACACAGGTAAGTTTATTTGCTCACTGTGAGTGCTCGTGAGGAGACATATATCCTTTGTGGGCCAAATTATGTCGTGAACTTAGAATCATAGAATTATAAAATCATGGAATGGTTTGGGTTGAAAGGGACATTTAAAGACCATTTAGTCCAACCCCCTCTGCTGTGTAAAGGGACATCTTCCAGATCAGGTTGCTGAGAACCCCATCCAACTCAACCTGGAATGTTTCCAGGGATGAGGCATCCACCACCTCTCTGAGCAACCTGGGCCAGTGTCTCACCACTCTCTCAGGAAAGAATTTCTTCCTGATATCTGATCTAAGTCTAGCTTCTTTCAGTTTAAAAACTTTTCCACTTGTCCTAATGCTCTACCGAAGTTTATCCCCATATTTCTTACAAGCTCCCTTCAAGTATTAAAGGCCTGCAATAAGGTCTCCCCGTAGCCTTCTCTTCTCCAGGCTGAACAACCCCAACTTTCTCAGCCTGTCCTCACAGCAGAGGGGCTCCAACCCTCAGGTCGTCTCAGTGGCCTTCTCCAACAGATCTACGTCTTTCCTGTGCTGAGACCTCCAGAGAGGAGCAGAAGGGCAGAATTACCTCTTTCCACCTGCTGACCACAATTCCCTCTCCCTCTCCCAGTCCCAGCTTGGATTATCCTTTAACTTCACTTTAAGAATCCTGGTGGAATTATCCAACTTAAAAGTGGGAAGGACAGAAATCCATCAGATTTATTAAACCCTGTAATTTTAACTCTCATTGCACAAAGTTAGTATTTCTTAATTCCTGATGTTTGCAACTTCCTTCACCATTCCTTTCTCAGTCATCTTCTCCCGTTCTCCAATCTGTTTCAGGTTATCCCTTTTTCGGCAACATCACTGTGACCAGAAGCTGTGAGGAAGAATGCATTTCCTATGATGGTATTGGGGCATCCAAACCCAAGTCATGCTGCTACACTGACCTCTGCACCGACAACACCAGGGCCATCAGTGGGGTGGAAAGGAGCTCTGCAACACTGGGTCTGATGGCCATGACCTTTGGCACTCTCCTCCGGTATGCTCTGTAACACTACAAGCGCCAGTGCTCCAGCCAAAATATCCCCATTCCTCTACCGAGCTGCCTCATGAACTCCTAGATGCCTTGGGAATCACCTTCTTCTCTGATGTGTGGCTTCACTCATCTTCAGTGCTGTCAACTCAAGAAGATTCAAGCCAAGAGTTTGGGCACCTGGACCTAAACCCCTCAAATTTCCAGTTTCCAGCCACTAAGCAGATGTTCCTTGCCTTCAGCTGCTTCTGGCCCAGCTATTTCTGACTCACATCTTCCTCTACAGCTTTCCTCTGTGGGGAGCAGTAGCATCACAGCTCTGTGCAACAGGGGGCCCTGGGCAATGCCATCAGCGACGGTGCTCCAGAGTCACACTCAACAAGAGCAGGAGCTGTGTTCACACTGGATGGAGACGGTGCTTTTTTTTTCCTTCACTGAAACAGCTACAGCTTCCCTGAGACACTCTTGCTGAGGTCTACAGAGGGGAAAAACGCTGTCGAGAGGATAATGATTGGGAGTTACAAAAATTCTGCTATTACACCCACCCTTGCAGGCAGAGGGCACCAGCTTCTGCTTCCTCCTCGGCTGTTCTGTGTTTCCCTGCTTTGAAAACCTGTCTGATATGTCAGGCCAGAAGCAAACCTGCTGTCCTTAGGTCAGATCTCCCTTTTCCACCCTGGGTTCAAGATCTTGGAGTTAGTCACCAGCCCCAGCAGCCTTTCCATGCTGGCTGCAAGAATTTCGTGCTGTGCTAAGGTGACCTGAGCTTTCCTCAATCTATTGCACAAGGAGATGGGGCAGGGTCTGGATACAGAAGGAGTGGGTGGGTGAGGGTTCCATTCTGGGCAAGAATCTAGCGAATAAAGTTGGATCTTCCAGTTTTCAGCCTGCAGCATCTTTCTTGTGCACTCAGCCTTCACCCAGGGAGGGAGCATGGGAGCAGCACAGGCTGCAGGGAGGGCATCTGGCTGGTTTTGCAGTTTCTGAACTACAGAAAAGGACAAGAAAGAGAGTGTAAAAATACCCAAACCTAGATTTAAGTCTATTCCTGCTGGAAGAAGAGGGAGAGAAGGGTGGCAGAAGGGTGAAGGACCATCCAGTCGTTACAGGAGGCTGATGTGGGGCATGTAGAGAGAGAACTGAGGGTTTTCTTGCAGCAGGCAAAGAGAAGCAACCAAGCTGAGCACAACCAGGCAAACAGGCGACCAGGAACAGCCATTTGTGGTCTCCTCTACTGCAAAGATGCTACAGGTGGGGACCACTGCCCTCCTCGCATCACTGATACTGGCTGTGAGTATCCTGTCACCTGGGTCTCGCCTGTTAATGTGGCTCCATCACCAGAGCAGTGAGTTTCTACCGTAGCCAAAACAGAGTTAAAGGCAGGGTTTAGCTTCAAAGCACTTGTAACACGTTCCTACATTAAGTTAGGTGAAAAGCCCTTCCCGCAGAGGGGTGTAAAAACATCCTTTTGCATTAATATTCATCTGTTCACACTGTGCTGGCCATAAGCCACGAGCTGAACAGTTGTCACTGGGAGCCCTTGCAAAGGTGGATTTGCTGCAGCTTTGGTTATTGTTTTCATTTATTTATTCTTGCAATTTGGTCCCTAGGAGTTAAACTTAGCGAGCAGCACTGCCCCAGCAAATACAGGACACTGCCAGGGGATTCAAAGGAGTTGGTAGACTTTTGCGTCACTGGGTCGAGTGGACAAATGGAGGGAGAAGTTTAAATATAGGCTGAATAAAATAGGACAGAGAGAGATGTGTCTCCAAAGGGCCATAAAAAAGACTTGCAGCCTCTGCAAGGTGAGGCTTCACAACAGGCAGCATCGGACGCTGCTGTTGCTGTGTTGAAGGATTTTACCTGCCCCCTCTGGGGGCTTGTTCTTCCCAGCATTCATTCAGAGCTCATCCAGAGACTTTATCTCCAGACTTAAGGGTATTTCTCAGTGCCTTATGCTTTATCTGGCCAAGAAGTTGCCTTTTCCACCACCTCCCAGCCCTTCTGCAAATGTGGGGCAGCCCTACAGATGTGCAGCCCTGATCTGTGTCATCCCCTTTTAGTTACAAATCTGCAAATACTTTAATCCATCTAGAAATTAGATCTAAAGCACGACAGAGACTAAACTTTTAGGGAGGTGTTTGCAGACCCACACTGGTGAGGGTATTCCAACTGATATACCCTGTTGAGTCCCACCTCCAGCCAGCCACCAGGGAGATATGTCTGCCTTGTGTGGGCTTTCCTCCAGGGCTCCACAAGTCTTTAAGGTGGAGCAGAAAGTTCAAAGGATAGTTTTTCCTCTGGAAACACACCGTGCAACCAGCCTTGGCTTGGGGTGGATCAGGACCCAGGTTCCTTCATGCTGCTTTCACTTGGGCAAGATTCCCACAAAGGCATCATTGATGCTGTGGGAGAGAAAAGCTACAAAAACAGCATGATAAATACTTTGAAGGACCGGGGTTTCCAGGAGGGATCATTTTGCAGTTGCTTTCCACAGCAGGAGACTGGTCACACAATGCGTAGCCATGAGTGGCGGTAGTTATCCTGGCATGCCCTGATTATAGACTGGCTAAAGATGCAGGGTGGGAAACACCAGGAGCTGTTTTTCTGCTTGATTTCTTTGAATTGTATATATTTTGCCTTTTTGGGGAGGGAAAGTGGAAAAGTAAAAAAAAAAAATAAAAGTAAAAAGCAGTCCTTTTGAAAGGTGTATTAATCCAGGTGGGTATGAAAGAAAAAGAAGGGCGACTAGGGCAGAAATTACTGCAAAACCCCAAGGAAAGGAAAAAGAAGGGGATATTTTTGTAGTCCAGACATTTAATGTAAAATAGAGCTCTGATGTAATCAAATACAGAATGAACTTGTAGTTCTTGCTAAAAATACCTATCTAGAATATAAATGTACATTAGCATGTAGCTGCGAGGCTTATGGAGATATCTGCCACTGTCTTATACTTACAGATAGGGATTTAAATGTTTAATACTGCACATTCAAAAGAAAATCACTTCATCTGAAGTAGTTATTAATTATAGAATACGCTTGGCAGGACTGAAGTGCAGCAGGAGTGCTATCATTTTCAATATCACTCCCAAATCATTTCTCATCTAAACCCTGTCATGTGCACTCTTTCTTTTTTTTCTCTTCTTAAAATAGATCTATTTTTCTGCATTAAGCAGTGGGTGACTTGGAACGACTGCTTCTGACACTCCAGCACATCCTCTTTCAGATGTCTTCATTGCTCTCCTGCGTGACTCTCGCATCCCTAATTCCAGGGGAACTTAAATCTGAAGCCTTTTTATTCAATACGGCCCCAGGCCTGAGAAGGAGGCAAATTTCCTAAAAAAATTTAGAGTTTCTGAAGAGGATATGTTGAGGGGGCAGATAAAGTCATTTAGGGTTATTTGAACATGTGAGGGGAATGCTCAGAGTATTGTAAAAGGATGGGGCAGATGATCTGTGTGTGCATTAACAGCCTTCCCGACACGTCTTCATCCCCATTCCCTGGACTCTGGTCTACAGTTTGCCACAAGGCTTTAAAAAACACAGAGTTCATAAAATCATTCTGTGCCCTATCAGAGGCTGATCTGGATCCTGATCTCCAATCAGCCCCTATTAAACACATCGGAATTGTCACCCTTTGGGATCTCCAGTCAGAGTCCTGCAACACATCTTTAGTGCCGGCTGAGATTTAAGCCTGTGAATACATTTAGTAAATGTGAGTAAGAGCATTGTGCCTTGGGATAAACTGATTTTACATTACTCCCTCACAGGCATATTGCTGAAATCCATGATAATCCACAGTTTTAACAGCAACTGAAAGCTGAAGCATATGAAATCCATGGGTTAGAGTCGTAAAAGTCTAATGCAGTCATAGAATCATGGACTGGTTAGAGTTGGAAGGGACCTTAAAGATCATCAAGTTCCAAACNGTCTCAGCCAGTCATCTGAACAAAACCACTCCGTGTTCCCTTTGACCAGCAGGTCGCTGAATACAAGGCACGAATATATTTTTCATGTCTTCAAGTCATTCGTCCCCATTTCAGGGGCAATTTGATGTACCCTGAATCAAATCAGTGATGCTGCATTGGAATTGTCCAACTTTTGCTTAAATGAACAGTCTTGCCCTGGACTCACCAGTGTTTGTAGTAGTAGAGCTCACTCCTGCCTTGTTGTCAGCTGTGGCTGGTAGTGACATGAACATCCCTTCATTTCCTTATAAAAGAAACTGGTTTTGCCTAATAATCTGGGAATGAGATAGAAAAATGTCTGTCTGGAAAAGGAGATGATGTCAAGGTGCTCATGTTGGTGCAGTTGCTTCTGCAGTACCTTTGGACTTGTGAGGAGAAGGGTGAGGAGCACCCTGATGCTGGGGAGAAATTTAGCACCTTCTTTGAGCCCTGGTGCTATGCAAGCATCTTTGTTGCTTGACAGGTTCCCTAAAACACAGGCTATGGCACATGCCTATGTGAAATCCCAGGAGTGAGTGGCTCTTCGCCAGCCGAAACTCTCCCCCGGGCAGCAGGAGAATTTCAGAGGGTGGCTGTGAGGCAGTGGTGATGGGAGATGCTTGCAGAGGGATGGACAACCACTCCCAGCAAAGAACACCAACCCACAGCAGCGGGGTGGTGGCTCTGGGTTCCTGGTGCCACCAGGACACTCTCACCATGTGCTGTGGGTAGCAGAACAGAGAAGTCTCATTAACGATGTCCTTTGATGTAGTTCTTCCTCATGGATCCTCTGAAGCCTTCAAAAAGTCTAAGCTGTCTTCAGTCCCAGTGAAGGTTTCAATAGAGTCTCTTTCTTCTGAGTATTTGTTTTCCTGAAACTCACTGAGACTTGACAAACTCTTGCTATGGAATGAATTCAAAGCAGCAGCTGTATGTTGTTACTTGCACATGCACAAACCCATGATCAGATGAGCCGTGCCCTTGGAAGCCAGGCTGAAAACAAGCCAGAATTTGTTTTTAATCTCTCCTGGCTGCCACCCATCTCCTGGCTCTGGGGAGAGAAGACATGGGGGAAGGTAGAGGTGTTTTTAGTGCAAAAATAACTCTTTGTGTGTTGGGAGACGACACTCAAATCTGAAAAAGAAGCAAACACCTAGGAGATAGTGATAGACTCTTTCACACTTAAAGCAGAGGAGTAAAGCCATCCTGCTGAGGAAGGGAGAGTTAATAGCAAGACATCTAACTTCTACCCAGAGAAAAGAAGAGATTTTAATAAAAGTTGTGGCCAGCTTGGGGAAGGAGTTGAGTTTATCTTTGCCTTTGGGGAATGCAACGAGGAGGTGGGATTTTTACCTGCTGATGTCCTCAGATCATGGCAGGGTGTTCTTCAAGCTCACATTTGCTGTGTGAGCTCTGGGTTCAAATGTCCTCCTGCATAGGAAACCAGTCTAGGATGAGTGGCTGAGCGAGCTGGGGCCGTTCACCCTGGAGAAAAGGAGCGAGGGGACACCTTATGGCTCTCTACAACTACCCGAAAGAAGGTTGTAATGAGGTGAGAATCAGCCTCTTCTCCCAGGTAACAAGTGATAGGACAAGTGGAAATGGCCTCAAGTTGCACCAGGAGAGGTTTAGGAAGGATATTAGAAAAAATTTCTTCACAGAGAGGGTTGTCAAGCATTGGAACAGGCTTCCCAGGCAAGCAGTTGAGTGACCATCCCTAAAGGTATTTAGAAGCCAGGTAGACATGGTGCTGAGGGACACGGTTTAGTGGTGGACTTGGCAGTGTTAGGTTAACAGTTGGACTTAATGAACTTAAAGGTCTTTTCCACCTAAATGATTCTACAATTCTAGGTGCCTCAGGGGCCTTTTACTTCTAACCTCGAGGAGAATATGCAAATGGTCTCCGAAGCTTTTAAGACGCATCTCCAATCCTTAGTTTTTATCACTTCCTTAAAGAAAAAATAATTGTCTAAAGTATATGCGTGTTTATGGCTCTGCTGGCAGGAGGCTGGTAGGAGGTCAGACACCACATTTGTAATAAAATACTTCTCTTGCTTTTCCCTGCTCTGAAACAGTATTTCTATGGACAATTGGTCCTGTCTTAGAAGTTTTATTTTTCCAAAAAAGCTGTTTTGCTCTGATCTGCTCCTGTAAGATTACCTCTCTAAGCACAATAAAGTTCACTATTTGTGAATATGACGTCTTCAAACCATGGTTATCTTGGTTGATCCAAGACCTCATGAGGTAGAAGGCCACCACAAAAAGGTTCCTGAGAAAATCTTTTGCTTCATTGGTCTCCTGGGCCACAGCTGGGTTGGATAAAGGAGCTGAAAGGTGTTTAATTCAGGCAGTCTCCGAGCTACAATACTATCCCTTTATGAAAGCAGCTCATGAATTCTTATGTGGTAGAAAAACACAGACGAGAGTTTCACTGGAGTCCTCTTGTTGTGCCAGTTCTCCTGAAAGGGGCAGGGAAAGCAAGTGTTTTCCATCAAATGAAAAATGTGGGTGAGCAGGGATTTCTGTCTCCTGATGGCAGCACACATGGACACAGCATCACCCTTCCACGGGGTGCATGCACAGGGCTGAGCTTCACCTTTTCGAATCCCTCATCAAAAGTCCTCTCAAACTCCTTAGAAAAAGGTTGGCAGAGATACAATTTTTTTTTCACATGTAGTAAATTGCAATTGCTGACAGGCTTGCTTCAACAAGCCAAGAGGCCCATGGGATAAAGATATCAAGTGTGTGCAGTCAAACACTAACTTTCTGATCAGGGGACAATCATTTGGTCACACAAGTGTGTCTAAAGCCTATAGAAATTGGTGTGTCACAAGACGAATAGCAGTAAAGTGTAAATGGCTGTTTGTATGTTGAATTTTCTTTTTTTCTTTTTCTCCCCCCCCTCCCCCGGAAAAGTCTTGGGGGTAGTAGAGTTAGGTGGATAGAATAGAATAGAATAGAATAGAATAGAATAGAATAGAATAGAATAGAATAGAATAGAATAGAATAGAAAAAAAGCAAAACAAAACCGTCCAGTCCAATCCAGTCAGAAGGACTTGACCGATTCAGGGCTGGCTGATAAAAAATGAAAGCATATCATTAAGGGCATTGTCTAAATGCTTCTTAAACACTGACAGGCTTGGGGCATCAACAACATCTCTAGGAGTCCTGGTCCAAAGTTTGACCACCCTCTTTGTAAAGAAATGCTTCCTAATGATTAGTCTAAGCTAAAGTGTTCTGCTCCTCTTAATTACTTCATCCAGTTCTTTCACTCAAACTCTCTTTTCTCCATTTTCCCTGGACCCATGGATGTTTCCATGAAGTCCACCAACCTGTAGAGCTCAACCATCCTCCACCCCATCATCAGGGAGCTGAGTTCCACACCCCACGATGCTTTGGGAAGGGAAAAGATGCTCTTTTTAAGCTAAGAAGTCACAGAGACGGGAGCCAGGGTGGTGGGATCCCTCCTGCAGAGGGTACAGATGTCCCCCAGCCTCCAAACCATGGTGCCAGCTGTGTTTGGGCTGGGAGTTGGGGGACTGGTTGTGTTTTGGAAAGGCGAGGGCTGTGTAAGCACGTGCCTGTGGGACTCTACGCGTGGGAGGATGGATGTGCCTGTTTCCCTCTTGTTGCTCAACAATCTTACTTGTTTACTTTGGCATGGTCTTGACAACCCTGGAGGCCAAGGGAGAGTTAATGGCTTTTATGAAACCTTGAAATAACATGTGACAACATTATTTTGTTAAGGAGGGGTAGGTGCATCTAAGATTAATGAGGCTTTTAGGTGATACTTTGTTTATAGTCAGGCACCAGCTAAGTGACAAGCACTATCTACACTCCCGCAGAATTCTGCAGCGGATTGCCTCTAAGATGCTCACGCTTGTTTTTTGGGAAGAAGGAGTGACACAGTCACCTCCCCCTAGCCCCAGCACTTAGATAGAAATGTCTCTAACACGACCTGGGTGCACCCAGTCCCAAGGGATTGACCATACCACAGGGATGGGTGGCAGCAGGTTGCTGCATGGGCTGCACTAACCTTCTCTGCAGCCCAAGTAGGTCCAGCACAAGAGTCAGATCATCTTTTTCCTCACACAGAAGGAGATATAGGGCCAAACATTTCCAGTTCTGCATTTCACAGCATCTTTCTCTCCTTGAAACTCAGTATCTGCCCAAGTCCTGGGCCAAATCCTGCCGCCAGTATAGGTCTGGAAAGATTCAGTGGAGTTAGTCTCCACTGAAGGAAACTGCTTTTAAAACAAACCAGGTCCATGGCATACCTGAGCTCTTGAAATGCAGCACTGTTATTTCCAATGTTTTTTTAATTCCTCACGAGGCTTTATTCCACTCTATTTTTGGTACTGAGATGTAGGTTCCAATTATAAATAGCCACATATTCTAATTCAGCCTGGTAACTAGGATAAGGATGCATTGGGCATCCAGACCTTGATTTGGGAGAATGAAGACTGCAACATTTCCAACCAAGCTTCAGGCTCTCTGTGTGATCTTTCTCTCAGGAAAACGAGTACCTTTGCATCTGGAAATTGTCCTGCGCTCCCTGGATATAAATCAAATAGGAGCACTGGTGAGGATTCATTGCCAAGCTAACAAATCAGAGAAACAAGGCTTAGAAGCTCTGTAACAGCTTTCCCTCTAAGGAGCTCAAGTGTCTGAATTTAGACACAAAGATTTCAGCATCAAAGCTGGGTGATAAATATTCTTCCCGTTTTACAGACAGAGAAGCCATGTCATAAGCCTGGGTATCCTTCTATGTGACACTGAACCAAAGCCCTTTACAAAAATAAGAAATAAAGGCTCTGTGTGCTTTGTGAACACTTTTAAAATGACTAATTACTCTGAAAAAAAGATCAGAAACAGGTTGCAAACCTGTCCCAACCACAAGAAACAGTTCTGTGGGCAAGAAATAGTGTTCACCCATGAATAAGGGAAAGCTGATGGTTCAGGGCAACTGTGAAGGACGTCTCAGTTCCCATCCCACCCTCATCCTATTGTAGCCTGGGGAAAAGCTCTCGATCTACATAATTTACTGTGAGATTTGGATCAGAACTTCAATCGGCATGTTTCCAAGGTGTTTTTGCAAAACAAAACTTACGGCTCATGCTTCTGCCATGGGGCTAGGGAAGGGGAGGACAGATGCTCTTGCGGAGTCCGCTCACAAGTCAAATAACAGCAGCTCATGAAGAGCTTAGTTGGATTAGATGCCCAACCAGCCCTGTTTTGCCCAGGGGGCTGGACTACAGCCCCCTGTATTACATCTGTATTGGATGACCAACCAGACCTGGATCCATAATGGGGGGAAACTCCTTGTTTTCTGCTTTACCCTCAAAACGCCTTTCACCATACACCAGATGTCTATGTTGCTTACAGCTGGATATCTTTTCAACTGCCAGCAATAGTCTTCATTCTGCTTCTTCAAGAGGACTACAGAGCGGTGGCTGTAGCGTTCCCAAGTCCTTCACACCTTGTTTGCAAGGAGGAAGGGGAACTTGCCAAAGGGATCTGTGATTTCCAAGCGCATAACTAATGACACAGCCTTGCCCTGAAGGACGTGAGTCATATTTACTTAGTCATTAAGTGAAAGACAATCTTCTTGTTCTAGAACCATAGGTGTTCTCCTCTGATTAAAATAAGTCAGCCAGATTTGTTTTCAAAAGAGTTTCCTGGATTTTACGAGTGTACATAACTGCTCGCCTGTCTATACACACACACAAGTCTCTTTGCAAACTGTGGCGCTCACCCTGGGTATAACTATCCAGGGTTATTTTATTTTTTTCCCAGGAGGGTAATATAGCCCTGAATTACCGAAGGTGAGTCTCTCCTGGCTTGATCCGAAAGGTGCCTGGAGTAAGAGAGCAAATGAGAACAGCTGTGAATAATAAATAAGCAGTTAATGAGCTGAGCACCTGCTGTGCAGCTCTGTGGACAGCAGGAAATTAGAGTGATGATCTTCCAGAGGGGACAGACTGCAACTCATACTGCCAGCAGTAGCAAAGTGCATGTTTATGCAGGGATATAAAAGGAAACCTCCACGATTCCTCCTACGGATATTACTGAATGGCTCTGCAGTCTCAGCAGGAGGTCATAAATGCCTTGGCTTCCTGAAATGCTTCCTCTAAGGATGAATTAACAAACACAATAGATTCACACTACTCCATGAGGATTGAAAGCACTACACAGGTCCGTGCTTCTCATGCCTTTCAGAGGCAGCCATGCCAGGTTTCCAACCTGGAGTATTCTGGCAGGGGTGTTTGCTGCCTCCTATTTTCCTTGCCTTTGCTATATCATGCAGTCACAAAGCTGGAGTTTACCTGAAGGGCTTCCAAGCAGTGTGTTCACCTACCCTACCTTTGCCATGCCACTGGGGAAACAGAGAGAACGCAACGTGAAATACGTTGTAGGCAGCTTAGTTCTACCTACAGTGATGTTATGTTCATCGAGAGTCCTGGCTGATACCTGCTGCTCCCTGGGGAAACCTGTCTTAGCTTCAAAGCCCAGGGGAAAGGCTCTTGGTCCAGCAACTAAAGCAAGAAGCTACAATCAGATTGCTCTACAAAAATTCATCACCAAACTGAGCTAGGAGAGCTTTGGGAGACATTCACATTAACAAAAAAAAATTAGGTAGCAACTCACCTCAGCCCCATAAAAGCGTCAGAAAGCCTGGGGATGGATATCTACCACAAAGCCAGTCTCTTAAAAAATCCTGCCTGATTTCCTCAGACAGCTTTCGGACACGTCAAGTTACATGTCTCTCCCTGAAGTTCTCCTCACCTTGCATCCGTAACATGAACCATTGCCATCTCCCAGCATTTCAAAACACTTGCTGGGATATCTTAAACAGGATTTATTTATTTTTTTATTAGATGTAGACAGATTTTACACCAGGCCAGTGGGAACAGAGTTATATACTAATGTTTTATGCCAGGCAACCTGCTCCTTGCATGAGAGGTTCAGGTTTATCTTTAACCAGAGAGCTTTGAGAGCTCTGGTTTGGTCTGGGGGTGCAAGTACAAAGTACAGTGCCTCGCCCACAGAGATTTCATACTTTTCAGGCCAGATCTCATCCAGGAGCTGTGATCCCTGCCCGTAATAGCCGAAATGCGGGAAACATGCTGACAAACTGGTCAGAGATCAAAGGGGTGAAGCATCCGTGGCCAATGAAGGGAGGGGAAGATTAGCCTCCTCTGCCTGTGGCTTGTCAAAGCGATGACAGCGACACAGACACACAAGTCAAAGTCTTGGAGCACCAGCACTGGCCGCGATCAGCTGTGTCTAATGCTTTTTAGCTGGTGGGGACCTCAAAAACTTTCCTTGGTTCAAGTACATCATATAAGGGAGGGCTGAAGCATGCAGCTGCACAAAGAATTCTCACTGCATCCCTCTAATGAAATCACAGGACAGTTGGGGTGTTGGGACATTCTAATTTTCTCATCTTTTGTGCCCAGCCCAATTTTTCACATGCCTGCCTCTGTGGCTTTGGCGTAGCTGGAGAAATCTCCACCAAGAACCACCGTGCAATCACAGTTTATTTTGAGTATATAATTAATTCTGGTTTCACATGCAGAAGTGCCGACATAAGCATGCTTCTGGACAGTGAATAGGAAATGTCTGATATTTTTTTCTGTCCCTAACAAGTAAGTGAGTAGCCAGGTATTTTAACCATGTCTTATTAAACCCTTCATTTACAACAATGCAAAATAAATGGGGCTGCCTTCATCTTTGTTTGGAGAAAGAAGATAAAATACAGCTTGTGACAAGTGCTTAAGGACACAGTTGAGGAAATGTTTATTCACATATCTGGGCTCCAGCTTTGCTTTCAGGGAAAATTCCGTTTCTTCAGATTGTAGGAGAAAGTTATCAGTTACAAGTAAAGTGCCTTGGGTTCCTGGATGGGACAAACATCATTCTGTGATGCAATGAAAAGCAGAGGGGTGGCCATGAAGTGGCCCATCACCATTGCATTTTACCAACACAGGACAGACATTTCACAGAATCATAGAATCACAGAATCATCCAGGCCAGAAGGGACCTCCAAAGGTCATCTAGTCTGCCCTCCCTGCCGTCACAAGGACACCCCCAACTAGACCAGTTTGCCCATGGCCTCATCAAGCCTTACCTTGAATATCTCCAGAGGAGGAGCCTCAACCACCTCCCTGGGCAACCTGTTCCAGTGTTCCACCAATTTGTGTTAGGTCTTAGAGACAGTACATGAAGAACGTGAAGTGCCCACTTCACATCTTGGTACTTGTGTATGTTCTGGCACAGGTGAGAATATTTCTTTACCCACGGGGTTCATTCAGGATTTTTTATGGTGTTCTTTCTATTGCACTCGGTACCTGGAATATAGATAGGTATGTGTACTCATGGGTTCATAGCTGATACCAGCTTTTGGGCCCTCACTGAAGGAGGGACATTGAGGGGCTGGAGTGCGTCCAGAGAAGAGCAACGGAGCTACTTACAGGTCTAGATCACAAGTCTTATGAGGAGTAGCCGAGGGAACTGAGGGTTTTTTAGCCTGGAGAAAAGGAGGTTGAAGGGAAACCTTATTGCTCCCTAAAACTACCTAAAAGGAGGTTGTAGCAAGGTGGGGTTGGTCTCTTCTCTCAAGGAACAGGTGGTGAGACATGAGAAAATGACCTCAAGTTGCATCACAGGAGGTTTAGATCGGATATCAGGAAAAATTTGCCAGACTTTGAAGGATGTCTGGAAATAACGGTGGTTGTGCTCTGGTGATCTTAGTGGGAGCAATACAAGACTACAGGAAACAGGTTGGAAGGCAGACCCCAGGAGGTTTCTAATCCAAGGTCACCCTTGGATCTAAGGTCTCAACTGTGAAGTCAGCCCAGGTTCCTCAGGACTTTATCCAGCTGAGTCATGTTCCAAGGATGAAATTGTGCCACCTCTCTTGGAAACATGCTGTAACATATATGCTATATAGAAGACTTAAAATCAGATCTTTATTGATTGATCCAAATATCACACAGTGAGAACTGGAGAAAGATATTGTTGCTGAATCTTGTAAAGGGGATTATAGAAAAATGAAGAACCAAACCAGGATGGTTAACACCAAAATGTAGAAGCCCTTAACACCACACAAGGAATTGCAGATGATGCTCTGGAGGACTGACACAAGGGGGAAAGTCATTCCACTGAATTCCAAATTCAGGCCAGAACCATTCCCCAGTCTTCCAAGTAAAGATAGTTTCGTACCAGGGAAGTTGGTAGAAGAAATCTCGATGGAAGGCCACTGTCAGTAGGGGATAATGGAAAACGTCTTATACATCTGCTGGAAGACTGACTACAAAACCTAAATTGTGTCTTTGACAGGACTGAGCGGTGGAACTGGAGTTTGGAAATGAAATGAAATGAAATGAAATGAAATGAAATAAAATAAAATAAAATAAAATAAAATAAAATAAAATAAAATAAAATAAAATAATAATTACATTTATCAGAGGACAGGTGTACTGTAAATAACTTTACTGATCACTACTGTTTTAACACAACATTCTTTTTATTCTGCTGAAAAGGGTACAGAAAACAAGAGATTTCAGCCTCCTTGGATCAGATCACCAGCATGGGAAATTTAGTCTCCTGCCTCATATTTTGGCTATAGAAGTGTTTTCTTAATTTCTTGTGTAGAAAGAAGAAGATGGTAAATTGAGCTGTTCTGCTAGCTAACACCTGGGGGGAAAAATGTTCTAAGGAGGTATGGAAAGCTCTTAGCACAAGGTTTTTTGCTTTAATTATATTTCACACAGCAGAATTTTTCCGTTCAAACCCAACCAACCTGACCAGCACAGCAAAGAAACTCCATAGAGAGTTTTGCAGGAGTTGTTGAAGAGTCAATTCAAAAAATTTTGTTGGGACTTCCTGAGTTTTGCTTCTCTCTTGGTTGTGGGAAAATGGTGCATACTAAAAAAAAAACAATTTCTAGGTGCTCTAGATGCTGAGGGTTGTCCATGAGGCACCCAAAGAGAAAGCTGGGCTGGTGGGGGTTTATTGGCTTCTTCATTGGGTTCTTCATCATGAAAGACCTCTCTATCATCTCCTCACAGCGTAGTCCAGAAGAGGGTACAGAGGGAACTTGCTAGCAACCCAGCTGGCAGAAAGCTGCTCCTCAAACCAGCTGCACTGTCGACGTTGCACAAGTCAGAGTAACAGCAGGAGACGGGACGCGTCATGCCAATCCCATCCACATCAGATGGGATACAGACGGAAGAGCACATCTTGGTGACTGTCGAGACACCCATGAAGGGATAAACTACAACAATGAAAGAAAGAAAGAAGGAACAGTTAGGAACAGAGAGAGAACTCTCCTTGTCCTTAGTGAAACTTTAGCTGCCTGCACCACCAAAGTCTTAGCTTCAAACTGAACAGCATCTTGTATCCTCTGTGTCCTGTCTGGATCAGTTTTATGCTGCAGAAAGTAAATTTGACACTTTTTCTGCCTCTATTTTGACTCTACTCACTATGTCCCACCTCTCTCATATGCAACCAGATCTTTATCAGCAGGACCCTGTGAAAGAGAGCACCTTTGCAGTATATTTATTTATTTGGACAGCTTATGAGCCATAGGGTCACCAGTCAGACTGATGATGTCTTCCTGAGAGCTCCAGAAAACTCAAGGGCATTTCTATTTTACTTCCAGATGACCAAAAGTTGCTATTCCCACATTACTGATCTTGGTTCATCTGTACTGGTTTGTCTATTCTACCCAGCTTTCGTGAACAGTTTTGGGGTCAAGAGAGCACTGCTTAGCATACACCCATTGTGCAAGTCGTGCAAATGTTCTGGAGACCTAGAACTCTTTAGCTCCATGCCTCAAGCTCAAGGCAACGTGTTATTTCTAATCATGGTCTGAGCATTAACTATGAGCTTGCATTCATTAAACATTTACTCACATGAGTTCTCTTCCAGGCTTATATATTTAGAATCAAAAATGGTTAGAGTTGGAAGGGATCTTAAAAATCATTATGTTTCAACCCCCCTGCCATGGGCAGGGACACCTCCCACCAGACCAGGTTGCTCAAAGCCCCGTCCAACATGGTCTTGAACCCTTCCAGGGATGAGGAATCCAAAATTTCTCCAGGCAACCTGTTCTAGTGCTTCACCACCCTCACAGCAAAGAATTTCATCCTAATATCTAATCTAAATCTCCTCTCTTTCAGTTTAAAACCATTACCCCTCATCCTATCACTCCACTCCCCGATCAAGAGTTTCTCCTCAGCTTTCTTGGAGCCCCTTTAGGTACTGGAAGAGGCTCTAAGGTCTCCCTGGAGCCTTCTCTTTTCCAGGCTGAACCTGAAGTGGGAAAAGGTATTGCTCCCCACACCAGCAGTCTTCATTGTAGAAATACTGACTCGTATTAAAAATATGGATAAAGAAATAATTGCCCTTACCATCCTCCAGTGAATACATGGTTGTCTTGCACATAGTTTCATTCTTTGTGCAGTTCTGGATCTTCACACACTTTTCGATGGGGGTAGGTTCATGGCAAGAGTAACATTGCAAGGTTTGCCCTGCAAGGAGGAAAAACATGAGGTTGGCCACAGTGGGGACCACCATATTCTGACTGTGCCTCTCCAGGTACTTCTGGGGAAGGTATCTTCCCAAAATACTCATACTGAGAACAGGAATGGAACAGTAAACGGTGTTTGTACCAATGGGAATGAGAAATACAGCAGCTTAGTGGTCAAAGCACGGCCTCAGATGTGGGTTCAGACTCCTCACAAGAAGTCAGGAAAGACAAAGCCACACACAGAAGACCCCATAATACAGGAAAGTCCTATCGGTGCTAAGTGGTTTAATGTTTGGGGCACAAAAATGGCCCTTCTGCTCTTGTTTTGTTATCGTGGGTTTGGTAGTCTGGCTTTTTTTTCTTTTGTGGATGGGTCTTAGGCAGTCCACAAGAGAGTTGAAGAGCAATATTACCTAATTTTTGGATCTGCACCCTCGAATATGTATTAAGTACGGACTGAAAGAGCTGGGACATCCCAACACCAAAAAAAATGATGAGGGTGACAAGAAAAAAAGAAAGGAAAAATAAAAGTAAAGAAAAGCATGAATTATTTTCAGTAAATTAATGAAAATAAAGAGAGCAGGAGCTGCTTGTTTCTGCCTTTTCACTGTGGGGGAAATTGGGTTGCCTAAGACTGGGCTGACTGTTCTGTGGTGGCTGGATGCCAGCAGACAGCTTTTGCAAGATGTGACGTGTCAGTGCTTGAATTCCTTGACGATCTTGCCCCAGCTGCCAACAGAGACCTAAGAAACGCAGCGACCCCATGCAGGGACCCAGGAGAAGCCAATACTTCAACAGTGCAATTAGCGAGATGTTTGTATTTTAATCATTATCACAATTAGTCAATAGGCCCTGCTTCACATGTTTATGAGAAGTATCTAATTGTTTTGCTTGCCGGCCAACCACATCCCCAAATTCCTTTAATCCCTGTTATTCCCACAGGAGAGTAAACACAATTGTAGCTGGTTTACCTCAACCCTGTTCTTACTTTGCATCTGCTTTTCTCCTTGACTTTGTGTCATCAGAGCCTCAGAAAGAGATTCCAGACTCACAAATTCACAGGATTACAGGATGGTAGAGGCTGGAAGGGACCTCTGGAGGTCACCTATTCCAATCCCCCTGCTCAACCAAGACTACCTAGAGCCAGTTGTCCAAGATTGTGTGCAGCTGGGTTTTAATATCTCCAAGGATGAAGGCTCCACAACCTGGCTCCATCTTCTTGGCACCCTCCCTTCAGGTATTTATAGACATTAATGAGAACCCCCTGAGCCTTCTCTTCTCCAGGTTGAACAATACTAGCTCACAGCTTTTCCTCAAAGCATAGGTGCTCCAGTCCCTCCATCATCTTTGTGGCCCTTTGTGGACTCTCTCCAGTACGTCCATGTCTCTTTTTTATTGGGGAATCCAGAATCGGAAACAGGACTCCAGATATGGCCTCATCAATTTTGATAGAGTGGATGATCACCTCCCTTGACCTGCAGGCAATACTTCATCTACTGCAAGCCAAGATATCATTAGGCTTCTTTGCAGCAAGGGCACATTGCTGGCTCATGTTCAACCTGGTATCCACTAAAACCTTCAAGTCCTTTTCAGCAAAGTTACTTTCCAGCTGGATGAACCCCATCATATATATGAGCATGGGGTGGTTCCTCCCCAAGTGCATGACTTTGCACTTCCATTTGTTGAATTGCCTGAGGTTCCTGTCAGCTGGTATCTCCACCCTGGCAAGGTCTCTCTGGATGGCAGTACAACCCACTGGTATACCAGCCTCTCCTCCCAGTTTTCTGTCATCCACAAAGTTGCTGAGGATACACTCTGCCCCATCATCCAGATCATTAATGATGATGTTAAAAAGAACTGGATCTAGGTGGACCCCTCTGGGGTACACTTCAAGGTCTTAGCTTTCAAGTAGACTTTGTGCCAGCGGTCTCCAACCCCTGGGCTTGACTATTCAGACAGTTTTCAATCCACCCCACTGGCTGCTCATCCAGTTTGTATTTCAACAGCTTGTATATGAGGATCTTATGGGAAACAGTGTCAAAAACCTTCCTTTGAAGTCCAAGTTGACAATACCCACTGCTCTCCACTCATCTACTAGGCCAATCGTTTCGTCATTGTAATTAATCAAGTTGGTCAAACATGACTTCCCCTTGGTGAAGGATCTGGATACAAAGAGAAGTCAGACTTGAATGTGAGTTGCAGCAGGGACAATGTCATCTGGTGCTCTCCACTGCCAGCCCTTTCCGAAAGCTAGGAGCTCTTGGATAGGAGAGTGTCCAAGATAGAATAAATGGTCTCCATCAAATTTACTGAGCCATGAGAACAAATTAAGCACAACCCTTCCCCTGGGCTGAGATTCTGGACCATAAAAATAGACTTTGGTACTCAAGTCCCCAAATCCAGTCTGAGGCAGCTCACCCTGCTTCATCACTCTTCATCACCTCCTTGTTGAGCTGCAAAAGCCCTTGCAAGCCTGCAGGTGTCAATTAGCTCCTAGACATGCAAAATACCCACAGTCCAAGTCTTTCGGTGCCTGAAGCCTTTTGAGGTGAAGAGTTTTTAGAGTGAGAGACACCAAAGAGCCCGGATTGTTGTGATGTAGTATTTCCAGGGCACTCCAAGCTAAAGATATCAACCCAAAATAGCATCTGGTATTTCCTATCACCAAATAAGCCAGTTTTGGACAAGGTTTTCAGTGCACTTTATTTGCTGAAGATCTAAGGAACCCAACGCTTGCACTCTTTAGCAGACTCCTGAATGTGTGTGTTTTACAGGTATAGCAACGCGTTTCTGGTACCATCACAAACTAGCAGCCCCTCCTCAGCCTGGAAAGCAGCTCTTACCCTGTCTGTGTGACAGCCCTGCTGAAATCCCTTTAATCCCCGTTAAAATAGGAAAACAATTCAGCTCATCTCAGCACGCCTAAAATGAGGTGTCATAACAGCAGGCTCAGGCAAGCAAACCACTTTATGAAAATAGATAATGCAACTTCATCCTCACCAGTAAGCCAGAAAGAGCCCTTTTATAAACAGACACAGCAATTATCTTGCTTGTATTCAAAGCAAACATTATTATTCCGTTTTGCCCATCACGGCCCAGTGTTTTGTTTGCATTAATTCTACGTCTGACAGCTGTCAAATGAATCTTTAGGGAGGAAGCTTCGTCAGTATTCCCAGATTTCATGATGTTCATCGCTGGACACGTCAAAGCCACAGCATTTGTGCTCCTCTTCGGCAAAATTTCCAAACAAAAGATAAGCACAAAGGACATGAAATTAAGAAAACATTGTCCCCAACTTGTGCAAACCCACTATTTGCATTAACCTTACCCAGACAGGTTCAAACACAGCTAAATATGTTAAATAGCAGCTATAGCTATGATTTGGGATGGGTTTTTTTGTTTGTTTTTCTTTTTTGAGATGGAAAAGACAGCAGATCAGGAAGTGTTTAACGCAGGAAAATAACCAAAAGCTGGAATAAAGCCACTTTACTTTTGCAAATGAGGAAGATCCGCAGCAGCAACGGTCATCTGGCACCTCACAGAGCAGGGAGGAAAACACTATGACTCAGAGATTTAAAGACCTGTGGTCTAAAAGCTTCGTTCTAAGCAAGCTTTGGAATATCTGTCTGGTCTATTTGTGAAAGGTAGAGATTTGTGCAGATAACAAAACTGTAGTGGTCCCTTCTTGTTCTGACAGCTTATGAACTTATACATGACAAAGACAAGCTTCAGTAGCTTAAAAATGAAATTACACTATAAAAAGGAATAGAAACATATTAGAAGCTTTCTTTAAAAGAAGAGATAAACATAAAATGCTAGAATATTTCAATGTACTTATAGCACATTCTCTTCTTTTTTTTTTTCTTTTTTTTTTTTTTTTTTTTAGAGCTAAAATCAAAAGAGAAGATAAAAATGCAGACCGTGGGATTTCTTAGAAGACATTTTCTTAGCTTCACTCGCATATTGGCAGATCATCCATCCTCCAACTCTGACTTTCTTTCCAGAACACACCAAAATTACATAAATTCCACTCATGCTCTGCAGAGAAATTGGAGGAGCTACAGAAACATCATGGTTTATGGTCAGCTTTGCAGATGAAAGAGTGTGCAGATGAAAATTCCACTTGCCAAACCCACTATGAAGTTTCCAGAAATCTGCCAAAGTTTGCCCACCAAATCAAAGCATCCATCCTGATTATACCTACCAGAATGGGACAGGGAAGTGGAGAAGGACCAGAAGGGAGAAATGTGGCTACACTGGGTCACAGCAGGAGCTTCTCCCCAGCTACACAACTCTTGCCAAGGTCGTATTAAGTAGGATGGCAAAATTAGGTTGGTAAGTCAATCCCAGACCAAATTTGTATCCCACCCCATTGCTTTCCTGCTCTGTTCTATCTTTCAGATTCCTGCCTGTCCTTTAAGGAGATCTGGCTATAGAGTCCCCTTGTCTCCTCTACTAAATAAAAATGTTCCTCTCTGAACTGCTGTCTCTCCGTTGACAAGCAGACATGAATCCCCAGATTGAACAGGATATAATGATGAAAGGAAAGATCTCCTGCTCTGGAGACCAGTGGTGATTGATCTCCACTGTAGCAGCTGTGGTGAGCATATGAAGCTCCCATTGATCTTGAGACAGCACAAGAACCCTAAGGCTTTGAACTACCAGTGACTAGAGCCAGGACACAAGTCTTAGAGATAACAGGACATTACACAAAGAGACAGCTACTGTTCCAGCTCTGGGCTTGCCTCTCCAAACAGTAGCTATGTTCTCCCAAAAAATCCTCCAACACCACTCTTCTTTCTCCACCCACTTGTTCCTCCCCTGAAGAATCTGCTTTGCACACCCGAAGACGAAAATCTGCTTTGCAGACCCAAAGATGGAGGAGGAAAAAAGTCCTTACATAAGAAGGAAATAAATGCAAAGGAAAAAAATCCTACCACAGCTCCATGTCCCAGCCAGGCACAGATAAAATCAGACCCTACACTGCCTGGACCTGGAAGAGTTGTGTAGAGCATGCCAATATTCCAGTTTACAATCACAGCTCCTGCACTGACCCTGAGCAGGACTTAACTTGGCCATCCAGGCTAAAACCAACTCAGAGCTTGGGAACACCAGTATGAAATAAGTTTTTTGTGCAAGAAGTTACTCAGGTGGCATCATCTAGGGATGGGGAGTCTATGGCAGGGTGTTCTGTCCACTATGCAGTCACCTTCTTCCATTAGAGATTATGGCATCACCATTTGAGGTTATGGTATCACCACTCATATAGAACAGCTTGTGATGAGAGGATTCAATACTTCCTAGGGAATGAAAACACTCATATGCCCAAATCCCTCCATGT
This sequence comes from Thinocorus orbignyianus, assembly GCA_013400375.1. Classification (NCBI taxonomy): domain Eukaryota; kingdom Metazoa; phylum Chordata; class Aves; order Ciconiiformes; family Thinocoridae; genus Thinocorus; species Thinocorus orbignyianus. The sequence goes on along the minus strand of VXBW01007515.1, from coordinate 499,669 downwards.
TTGGCTTTGTGGAGTTGGTGGTGGAGGAGAAGCAACTGAATCCCACTGACAGAAAGGGAGAAGTAAGGTTTTCATGGCATCCTGGACTCATGGGACTTGTCCGCTACCTCCACACCCCAGATGGGTGACCCACTGCTGGCTGCCCACCTTCACTGTGTGCTTCAAGCCTACCATCTCAGCAAGGTGACAGACAGCCCCATGGGGACAGAAAGGAGGGAGGGAGGATGGTGGAGGCTCAATCCCTATGGTGACAAACTCTCAGATCCTCCTCCAAATGCAGAAAATCCCTCAAACACTTCCCACTTGTTTCTTTTCTAAGGTGGCCTGCCAAAATTGCCTTTGACTTCATGAAAACCACTAAACAGAGCTGGTAACATCAGTTTTGCAGTACCTGGGCCACCAGTTTAGTGTCCCAGCCCATCTTTCCCACTTCCAGTAGCTGAAGTTTAGTAAGCCACCCATGCAACATATAATTAGAGAGAGCCGCTACACAACACTGCATTAAACTGTCCATCTGGCTTCAGGGTTGAAAGTCAAAAGAGGAACAGAAGAATTTTTAAAAAGCAAAAGAAAAACCAAAAACAAAACCAGAAGATGAGAGTTAGATTGAATAAGAACAGTAAAAAGTGAGAGCTGGAAATTGCCTTAAAGAAATGACATGATATAAACACGCTTTCTCTTGAAACACTTCCTAAAAAACCTGAACTAACAATCCCAATAAGACCATGAGGATCCTGAGCATATGACAGGTTGGAAATAGTCCAAAGAAAGATTTTTTTGCTGAAAACTGCTCAAAGTGGGAGGCATGGACACCAGAGGGATCAGGATGCATCCCATCCTGTCATGTTGTATCTCCTGCAGGAGTTTGGATAAGGCAGAGCAGGAACTTACCGAACTCCACGCAAGCAACAGCAACCAACAGAAGAGAGAGAAACTTCTTCATCTTGTACAGACCCTTGTCACCAGGTCACTGAGCTGCCACCGTTCTTCACCACCAGCTTTAATGCGACACCTCCTGATGGTTTGCCATGTACTGATTCTGACCCGAGACCCAATTCTACTGGAAAAACGAGTCTGATTGAGCTATAAATGAATTGAATGAGCTACAGAATGGGCCCCACCTCCTGCCATACCGTCATTTCTTTTCATGTTCCTTGGAGAAGAAAATGAGGGTTTGCATGGTGGACAATAGCTGAGCTTGTTTAAGCTGGGTGCTTTGTGTCTAGGCATGACGTCTAAACCCAGGGGTATTAAATAATCCCAGTGTCATGCCTTGCCTTACAGCTTGTTGATATTTCTCCTTTTTTTGTAGCGGTTAGAGAGACCTGGGTGATTTCCAGGAGCCCTGCGGGGCAAAGAGTCCATAGCTGTTCACAGCAAGGCATTAAACCCCATGTACTTTTCCCCTCTGTGTTTTCACCCCCAGTGGGGGCCAGAATTTATGACCAGGAGAAAAAGTGGAAAGCTGACTTGCAATCCCTTACTCACTGGAAATGGCATGGTTGGAGGTTTTTGCATTGTAAAACTTCTCCTCAAGCTGTTTCAGAGGGCTGCGGGCAGAAGCATGATGTCTCCATCTCTCTTCTCTACAAGACACAGGTGGTAGGACCATTGTCCCAAATTTGGGTTCTTTACCCAGTGTGCAAAACCCAGTTGACACGTGGAGAGGAGAGGTTTGCTTTATCCCAGTTCCATGCAGAAAAAGGTGCTGGCCGATAATTCTCAAAGCTTGAACAACTTCCAAGAAATAATCCAGGTCTTATATACTGAATAACAACAAAGAAGAAACTACAGTAAAGTAAATGATTGGTCAGTTATTTTTCAGTTCTAACTTTACAAACAAAACCAGAAAGCTACCATTCTGCTATCTTGAAGTTCCTAGTGTCTTTGTTTGACAACTTTTTGTCATCACCAAGGTCTGATGCCACAGGGCTGTCTCCATCCCTCCCATTCAACAACTACATAAACCCACCTAGTTTCAAAACCTGAAATTTTTTTTGTGACTGTTGACACTTTTCTTTCAACAATAGCACTGGGAAGACAATAGGACCATGGGGTAGAAGTCTGGGCCAAGGGAGTGTCTCAGGCTCACTCCCTTGAGCCGTTCAGGGAGGATTGTGCATGGAGAAGCCACTCTGGTCTGGGTCAACCATCTCCAAACCTGGCAGCCAGCCCACAACATCGACTTGCCAAAAACCTTGGCTTTCCCACCCCCAAGCCCTGCTGAACCAGACAACTGCCTGTTTTTCTTGTGTCTCAATCCAGCCCCGTGCTAATAAATCCTCCTACAATGGGGGATTGCAAAAAACTGATAAGGAAGAACCTTTCCACAGTTATGCCCCATGCCACGCCCCCAACCCAACCCAACACACACTTTTAATAAGGAAAGAAAGGATGGAGAGCTGAAACAAAGCTGTTCTTGGAGGTGTTCCCACCACCTTTGTGATCTACCACACCATCAGACGAACTTTTTTCAAGGTTTAGTATCATTTGAATTCCCGAAATACTCAAAGTGAAAGGGTCTTCTCTTATTCCCAGGTAAATAATTCAGTCCTCATCTCCCCAAACCAAAAGCTCCAGGGACAGTGTCATCGTTTCAGCAAGCCCTGTCTCATTTATAAACACTAATTCGGGATGATCTACACCCTCAGGAATTCAGACCCATTGTTTTCATGTGGCCTCCATAATACAGGCATTCTGTTCATTATGAAAGTTTAGCAGTTCTCTCCAGCCTAAAATTATCTAGGGAAAGGCATTTTTTGTGTATTCTTGGTTCGGCAGAGAATGTTATAATCCTCTTAAGAAAGGGGAAATATGCTGATCATGTTTGCTTTGTTCTTAAGGAAAAAACCAACATGGAAAAGGGAGTGGTTTCTGGTATTAAGTGGCCCCAGACAATGTGTGCCAGATTGGTTTCACATGCACATCTGAAATGTGATCTTCATTGCATTATGAGAGTTTTGGATGGAAGAATATATGCCAACACCCTTCTTAAAACCCGTGCCCTCCTTCAGTTTGGAGAGTTGTTTTGAGGAGAGGGGGGGTGTGACAACATACCTCCCTTGTTTATAGTTTCAGTTGATCTTATCTAAGACTTTAAGCATGGCCTGAAAGGTTTCCTGTTTTATGCACACCCTGTGTGATTGCTTTGCAGTGTTGGAACAGCACCAAAGAAATAATAAGAATTAATGGGAACATCCAAACAGTTTTTTATTGAACCCTTTTTATTCTTTTGTGGGTAATCACAGCCTATTGTGTTGGGGGGTTTCCACTAACAAAAGAGGAAGAAAAAAAATGTAAAAAGACACAAGCTGTCTGAATCTGTCTCGACAACCCACAAGATGAATTTGAAAAAACAAACAAACAAACAAACAAAGAAGACAGTGTATGTGTTCAAAGGCAAACCACTATAAGAACTCTCTGCATTTCAGAGGAGTTTGTTATCACAAATAAAAGTAAAAGTTCAGAAGCAAATGTTTACTTCCAGCCAGAGAAACCTGTGCCAAACCCCTTTCCTATCCTACCTGGCCAGCTGAGACAGGCTTTGGGTGGAGGCATCTTCATCTGATGGGAGCAGTCCTGTAACAGTTGCATCCAAGCTGGAAAGAGCCTCCAAATCCTGTAACCTCCCAATAGACTTGCTCCACTGCCTAATTACCAGGCTGAGGAGGTCCCACTGGGATGTCCTGAGATGTGCCCATCCACCTCCAGGGCAGAGCTTCAGGGATCGTGGGTGTACATGCTTAAAGAAATGCAGGCACTGGTTTCGATTAAAAGTCTTCTTGACTTGGTCATTTGAGGTAAGACCTTATCACTCTCTCCAACTACCTGTTGGAGGCTGTAGAGAGGTGGGGTCTGATGTCTTCTCCCAAGTAGAAGGTGATAGGACAAGAGGAAAAGGCCTCAAGATGCATCAGGGGAGGTTTGGGATGGATACTAGGAAAAATTTCTTCACCAAAAAGGTTATCAAATATTGGAAGAGGATGCCCAGGGAAACGGTTGAGTAGCCATCCCTTGAGGTATTTAAAAGATGGGTTGATATGGTGTTCAGGAATGTGGTTTAGTGACAGTTTTGGCAATGTTAGGTGAATGATTGTACTCAATGGTCTTAAAGGTCCCTTCCAATCTCGACCATTCTGTGATTATATGATTCTATGATTTTAAACTCTCAATTTTCTTGAGCTCTTTAAATATGTCCTAGGAATCCCACAGCTTTCCAGAGCAGACAGATATTAGTAACAAAAGCTGTGACTGGATTCAAAGGTAGATGAGGAGGGGTGCTGACATGACAGTGTCACAGGGAGTGCTGAGCTTTTGCTGCACACCTACAAGTAGGTTAAACCCAAAAAAAAACCTTTGCTAAGATGAGTAAATATTATCTCAAAAGCAGACATAATGAAGCCGAGATACAGTGAGGTTAATTAGGCTCATGAAGACAGGTAGTAACAACTCCAGAAATATAGCCAGCATTGTATTCCACGTGGTTTAACCACCAGTTAATGCTTCTTTTTCATCAATCCTCAACTGCTACTTTTGTGCAACACTGAGAGGAGGCGCATGAGTTGCTAGAAGCAACAGGAGTGAGTGCTGGCCTAAAAGCCACATCCTTAGAGGCTTATTCTAAGCTCTGTCAAGGATTTGCTGGCTGACCCTAGAAAATTAACCTCAGTTTCCCCTTTCCTCATATAAAACCGGTACATGTTGTAGGGCTGGTCATAACTACAATGTAAGTTATGTAGCAGGAATGCTAAAGAGGAGTTTTATTCAAAAAATTCAATTTTCTCCTAGTAGCTTCAAAATAGAGTCAATGCTGAAAGCCACTTAAGGAAGCCAGCAGCAAGGATGGGTTAGTCTAATCAGTAAACCTGCAGAGTGCCAGGGATTAAACTACCATGAACCTCACCTCTGATGTATCATGTCCCCCATCTATCTCTCGTAGAAACCACAGTTCTCCAGAAATTAGAGCCACTTTGCACTGGAAAGAGAGGAATTAAACAGATCTCTTTGCCCTCCTCCATTTGCTCTATTGATGAGGAACGTCTTTAAAAGTTAAAGAGGAACCTGGAAAAGCAAAGTGAAAAATAAAGAGTGCCAAGCCAGAATCTGGCCTATCCCTATGAATAATACATCAGGAATCCAACCCTGCAGCTCTCCTAGAGCCATTTCCACTCAGGCATCACTCACTAGCTCATTAGTCACAGCAGCCTTATTTCTACTAATTGATTTTACTACAATTCCCTACAATGTATGGCCAAGATCCAACACGTTTCTGCCCAGCTTTAAAACCATTATATTGGCACAGCTTTGCAAGACACTTCAGCCCTCTCTCAAGTCTATTGAGCACGTGAAGGTCAGGTGATTCCTGGAACTCAGTTGTCGGAAGGTGCTCTTGGGGAAATGGCATATGTCCCCTGAAGGTGACCAGTCTTGGGCTCAAAACACTCTGCTGAGCAGAGTTGTGACTTTCACACCTGGTAGCAGGTCAGTCTGCTATAGATCAAAGCTGCAGAGGGCTACAGAAAACTTGGAAGCTCTCTCTACACTGGTTTCCACCTGGGACCTCTAGGTCATTATTTAGATAAATCTGAACTCCTTCTGGTGGAACCTTCAGATTTCCTGCTTGCCAGTGGTCAGCATCTGGATACAGTGGTCCTATGGGAGAATCCTACAGGACAGGAGTTAATTACTAAAGTGTAGCATGTTCTTCCTCTCTGTTCATAATGTGTGTAGAAAGGACTGATCATACATCTATAACTAGTGGGAATTTGGCTTCCTTCCCTAACATTTTTTTCTAGTTTCCTTTTTTTTTTCTTTTTTTTCTTTTTTTGCTTCCAAGCTGGTATCTTTTCCCTTCCCACCCACCCTGACTGACTGAGGCAGTAATACCTCTTGTTTCGAGATTATTTGCTCCATCCAGCTTTCCAAGGCATTGCCAGTGATGCAGGAATGTAAATCACTTGCTCAGCTTAGCTGTCACCCGCTTTAATTATCCCCTGTGCTCCTTCAAGACTTATCCTAATGAACAAGAGATACTTTCCTATCTGAGTCACTTCTCATCGACCCGGACTGGAAGAACAAGGATAACTCATGTAAAACAGTGAATGACCTGACTGAAAGGAAGGAGCTTTGCCTCCAGGTTCTTTTCATCTCCCTCTTAATACTGCAGTGTTTGGCATTGAAACTGGAAATATCCTCATGTCTTTGGACTGGTATTAGTGTGTTCTCAGGTTCAGCTTGCTCAAATCGGTAGAAAACCTAAGTGTCTTGATGATATCTCCACTGCCTGGGTGATAGGCTCAACTCATCTCCCACCAGCTGCAAGAAACATTCCAGATTCGGCCTCCAGATGCTTGAAGATTTGGGGGAAAATCTAACCAAAAAGCTTCTGACTACTGGAGCATTTGTCCCTGGTAAAGGTGAGGGAAGCTTGTCAGGTTTCCCAGCCGTGTGAGAAGTTCAGCCCGCCTGATGGTCCTGGCAAACTGGCAAAGGAAAGTCCATGGGGAGACAGGACAGTTTATGGGCACTGGTCACAAAGCAGAGGAGCATAAACTCCCCCCTGCCAAGGAGTATAAACATTCCCAGCCACACCATCAGCAAAATTCACACAAATCCCAAAGTGACTGAGCCTGGCAGGGACCTCTGGAGATTGTCTAGTCCAACCTCTCTGCTCAAAGTAGAATCACTGCAATGGGTTGCCCAGGGTTGCCTCCAGTTGGGTTTGAATCTCATCAAAGGTGGAAACTTCACCTCCTGTCCAGGTAGCCTTTTCCAGCATTCAGCTACCCTTGCAGAAAAGGGTTTATTTTCTCATCTTTAAATGGAATTTCCTGTGTTCCAATTTGTGTCCATTGTTTCTTGTCCTGGTGTTGAGAACCACTGAAAAGAGGATTCAGGGGGTGTAACAGCATCTGACAGGAAAAAACAGGTCAAAGGGAAGGCTGGAATAGGCTCTCCTTGAGGATGCCCATGGACCATAAGTTGCAGGAAGCAAATTCTGGCAGATATAAGGAAAACTATTTCTCCACGGAAGTGCTAAAAAAATGGAAGGGGAGACCAGCAATGCTGTGGTGTCTCCATGCTTGGGATGTGGTGAAGAGCATACTGAGCTCACGCCCTTCTTTCTCACCTCCAGGCTCCAGATAAATTGCTTTCTGCATCACATCATCTAGCAGAAGGGGCTTGTCGTCCTGATGGATCAACACCCTCATCCCAGGACATCTTCCCGAGACCTCACTGGTAGATCTGGGGCCTGCCACTGCCACCTTCTGACAAGAGAAAAAACTGCCTGTGGTCCCAGTCCATTTCCCAATGAAGGAAGGGAGAAGTTTTTAGAATAACTTTAGTAGATTTCAATTCTCACAGTTTCCAGCGTTCAAGTTTCCTAAACACTTGGATCCAATCAGCTTTAGGATGAGAGACAACCGAGTGAAAATTAAAAAAAAAAAAAAATAAAATAAAAAAGGGAGAAAAATTCAGTCTGTGTAAATAGCCTTGAAAAAAACTGAGTTGAACTCCCTCGTGAGGAGCAACTCCTTGCCCTCACGGCAAAGTGGTCACATACAAGGTGCCACAGTCCCACGTCTATCAAGTGCTTGCAGAGGGACCTGGACAGGCTGGAGAGGTGGGTTAATGCAAATCACATGAAGTTCAACCAAGCCAAGTATAGGGTCCTGCACCTGGGACATGACAATCCCAGGCACAAATACAGGTTGGGCAGAGAATGGCTGGAGAGCAGCCCTGAGGAGAAAGGCTTGGGAACGCTCGAGGATGAGAAGCTCAACATAAGCCGGCAGTGCACGCTGGCAGCCCAGAAAGCCAACCCCATCCTGGGCTGCATCAAAAGAAGCGTGACCAGCAGGTCACGGGAGGTGATTCTCTCCCTCTACTCTGCACTCCTGAGACCCCACCTGGAGTCCTGTGTCCAGCTCTGGAGTCCTCAACATAGAAAGGACATGGACCTGTTGGAACAGGTCCAGCAGAGGGCCATAAGAGGGTCCATCAGAGGGATAGAGCACCTCTCCTATAAGGACAGGCTGAGAAAGCTGGGGCTGTTCAGCCTGGAGAAGAGAAAGCTCCAGGGAGACCTTAGAGCAGCATTCCAGTATCTGAAGGGAGCTCCAGGAGAGCTGGAGAGGGACTCTTGGTCAGGAAGTGGAGTGACAGGACAAGGGGTAATGGTTTTAAATTGGAAGAGGGGAGATTCAGATGAGATATTAGGAAGAAATTCTTGCCTGTGAGGGTGGTGAAGCACTGGAACAGGTTGCCCAGAGAAGCTGTGGTTGCCCCATCCCTGGAGGTGTTTAAGGCCAGGTTGGATGGGGCTTGGAGCAACCTGGTGTGGTGGGAGGTGTTTCTGCCCATGGCAGGGGGTTTGGAACTTGATGATCTTTAAGGTCCCTTCCAACTCTAACCATTCTATGATTCTATGATTTGGTTTTTGTCATCTTTCCTCTAATAGTTTGGTCCGTGATACTAAATAGGTGCCATTCCTGAAAGCAGCAGGTTTTACTGATCTGAGCTCAGGAAAGGGTCCTCATACGAAACTGAGAGTCTCGTGCGAGAATGGGTGACTGCATCCCTGCAATTTTAGCAATGAGGAGACCGAATGGGAGCCAGGAGCACCTGGTACCCGGGGACAACAGCGTGACATTGCTCTCTGTGACGTGGTCACGACAATAATCTGTGTGAAATACAATACACCCAGTTGTTTGTGTTAATTGGTGCAGAGAAGGAGAGCAGGGCACTGCTACTCACACCTCATCCCCCACAGGTTTGATGTCGTATGTGTTATATTTCAGTTGTGCCAGCTTAACTCCTTCTATACAAAGGACAGGAGTTAATAACTGAATGGCAGCTCCCATGGCCAAGTGTCCCTGTGTCATGGGAAGGGCCAGAGAACACCAAACCCAAGGAAACCTAGGTACATTGTGCATCGTTTGGAACCTCTTTTTCTTGGGAAATGATAAGCAATAGGATTGGAATGTTCCCACAGCCAGGCAAAGCACCTCCCATCTTTCCAGCCCTCCTCCCATCTTGGCTACTGCTCCAGTCAGCACTGCAACCTGGAGGTGCCCTTGCTCCCCATGGCCTCTCATCTGGACCTCAATACCCGTGAACTGGAGAAAAGAGGAAGCAGAGAGTAAGCAAGTGGAGAGGATTAGCTATGGCAAGAAGGTGGAGCCCTTCATTCAGACATATTTTTTTCTCCCATTAGCACCACCCAAATTTTATCTTGCAAACTACCTACCTGCATACTTTTCTTGACTCCTCCACATCAAAACTAGCAAGTGAAACCATTTTCTGGAGACTCCCCTCCAGGCCTGGAACTGTTTCTTCCTCCGAAACCTGTTTGCCCTGGAGATAAGTCCAGAGGGACAGAAAAGGTGAGGGAGGTAGGAATTCTCCTACTCCAGCTCCATTTGCTAGCACTTGGTGTTGTCTCATACCCTGAGTTGATCAACAAGACTTTGGGATGCCAATGAAGAACAGCTGCAGAGCCAACTGAAACAGAAACATTGGCAACAGCCCATGTTGTTTAGTTTCCAGAAATACCTTCAGGTGTTTCACACCATGAAATCTCTTCATGAGGCTCACCTGGAAATATGTATCTTAAGGAATGGAGAAGCTGTTAACTCTGAGTGAAAATATTCAAGGAATCCTCTCTTAGAGTTGGTGAAATGTCAACATTTCTCTGAACACTCAAAATGTTGGAGAGCCCGTTCTGGGCCTGTTGAGAAACAAACAGGTCCCCACTGAGCAGCAGGAGTGGGGATATTGGGGGACACCAAGTAGAAGGAAGGTGTACCCTCTTGGGGACAAATTCCTTCTGTCACAACGTGCTGCGCAATGCCTTCCAGTCCCCAAAATACTCCGTCACCACCCATCCCAAAAACACTTACAGGCAAGGCTGCAAAATACAGATTGCAAGGAGGTAAAGTGGTGGGAAAGATCCATTCCGAGGAAGAAGACAGTCCAGGTTATTCAGAGAAATGGAAAGATATTTATATGTCTTTGTTTCTAACAGCCTGTGGCTGTTCCTAAAAAACTCCTGAGAGCCTGTGGCTGTTATTCTGCATTTGTCTTACATTCCCCAGGGAACATGATCCCCTTCTGCTACAGGATCCAACCTGGGCTTCCAAAAAATAATAAAACTTGCAACAAAAATTAGAATGACACATCTTTGCAAAGCAGCATGAATGTTCCCTGGTTCAGGAGAGCACGGGGGTCTGAGGGGAGTCTCCAGAGCAACCAGCTCCTATGTCTGCGTGTCTGTCTGTGTGTGCATCTGTCCATAGGCAGGAACAGGGTCAGAGTGGCCCCTACATCATGACAGCCTCGGGGAGCTCGGGAAGAGGAGCAGCTGCCCACAAACACCCACACGGGGGCCATTATATGCCCAAAATAGCCGCCTTCTCCAATGAGAAAGAGCACAGGCTCAAAGGACAAATCCCATCTCCATTCCCAGTCGGGTCATGGGCAAGTCAACGATATTTATGAGCATGGCTATTGAAGGCAAAGACAAGCCCTGTTCTTTAGCCGTCACCAGGAAGAGACTCCCATGGCCTTGAGATGGCATGTATGGATTTATCCCTCCCTATAGTCTAGTCTACAGGCTCAGCCTCGCGCCTGTCCTCCTCCTTTTGACTGCCCTGCAACCCCCAGGCCCGGGCTTTGAATCCACTTTTTCACACAAAGCAAGAGGTAATATCTGCAATATCTGCAGAAGCATCCAAAGATTCTGTTCCAAATGTACCTTTTTTATTAATTCCATGTATTTTATTAGGATATAAGAAACACTATGTAACATACACTACACTTATACGTACGTTAATAGATTTAAAGGAATCAACGTTTCTTTATTCTTATTATTCTGTTACAATAAAGTTAATGCACGATTACAAATTTCACAAATATGTATTAGTAAAATCAACATTTCCGTCTCAGTGAAATGAGATCATCCAACAAAGCAGAAATAAAACGTGTCAGTATTTTTTTTCTGCAACACTTTTATTGGCCTTTATTACATTTTCATTAAGTGTTTCGGTTTTGATGAGACAGTAGGGCTTGGGGCTGGAAAAAGTTATCCCTCGGAAAATGCTGGACCTGGGAAGTCTCAATTTACACCATCAGAGTAAAGCTGGACAAATTAAAACATTCAATCTCTCTCTGATGCCTCTGATTCTCTGCTTTGCATGCAATTACCCAGTTAAAGGTAGCTCACCCTTGGCTCCCTACCAGGAGGAATTCATGTGTTAAGGGTTCCTCCTTGACTTGTGAGATCTTGGGCTTCAAAACATCTCTACCAAGTCCAGCAAAAGCCAGTAGATGGCAGGACCGACCCAGGGCTTTGCTTGCCTGAACACCACGAACACTCTCAAGATGGAAATTCGGGTGTGTCTATCCCCATTCCAGTTCGATAGCCTCAGAGAGCAGCTTTCCAGGGGGGAAATAACTCCTCCAGGTGACCAAGGAAGGATTTGGAGCTATCTTCACCCCAAACAGCCGAGACCTGTGATTCCTCACCACCGAGAAGGACAGCGAATGCACAGCCCAGATTTAGGGTGCAAAAGCACTGAGATCACAGGAGTGGCTTGTGATAGATCTCCAAGCACCCACATGTGCATCACATCTGCTCTTCCCGGAGACAGAAGATGCTATACTTCATCCCAGCACGGAGAGACGGCCACCCAGACCAGAGCTACCAGGCTTCCTGCAAGTGTGGTGGGATCACAGCCTCCTTCATGGCAAGTAGGGTCCCTGGGAGGCGAGTCATTCCGAATAACCCGTAACTCCAGTAAATTAATACCAAGTGAGGGCATTCTTTGAGTAACGATGTAGATCCTTTGAGTAATGATTAAGCAACTGGCTTTATTTGTTCTGGCTGCTTGTGCAAGGAAGTCACTATCAGGTTTGTGTTGTCCAAAAGATGAAATTTTGCCCTTTTGACAAAAAAAAAAAAAAAAAAAAAAAAATCTGAAAAACAGCTGGAAGAACTTTTTTTTTTTTTTTCATTTTCAAGACCTCCTTTTCAGCAACCAGCAAAGCCAGCGAACCCGACTGGAAAGGGCTGGTGCTGCAGTAAGCTTTGAGCGTGTACAGACAATACACAAAAAATAAGAGCCCTTGTGACGTTGGCGTGGTGGTAGACGGCAGCAGCTGCTGTTGAAATAGAGCCATTTTCAGGATGGAAGCACAGAAACCATTTTCTCACCAGCGTGCTCCGAAATGGGCAGGGTTTTGACTTGCTCTCATTTCCCAGTGAACTGTTCTGGGATGTTTTAGGCTTGTACAAAGCAAAGTTGCCTCCCCTCGTAACTTCTTGTCTTGTCAGAAAAGGTGAAGATCTGAGTTTTCTGCTGAGATTTCAACCTCTTAATTCCATAATCCACGTAAACACATATTCAAAGCACTTCAGGGATGTCTCACCATGGCCCTCAAGGTCCAAATCAGCCACTAGTTTTAATACTCTATAAACGCTGGGGTCTTGCTATTTGTTTTCTTCATATTATTAATGTGTTTAATTACTACAGCTGCACATTTTCAGGTCTTTCACTCCCAGGCTTTACAACAGCTGAGATTCTCACATGATTTCTGGTGCTGGGGATTTGAGGGCCAAAAAAAAATCTATAGCACAACCAGAAATTGTGAGAGTTGGCAGAATTGATCATATCATGCTTGGGATTAAACTGTTGAATAACATCTTTTGGATTTGACAAGCTGTCATAGCCTCCCTCTCTCTCAAATACGTATATATATCTATCAAGAAGATCTTTGCTACACGTATTTGAAAGGAGAAACTGGAAAACTCTCCCCTTCCATACACTAAGTGTACAGGAATATAGCACACGAGGAGGATGGAAAGACAAAAAGAGTGAAGAGGGGAAAAATAAATCTCCATATGCAATTTATTCATCATCTATAGGCTCAAGAACACGTCTGAACTGACCTTCAGCTCTGTCCCCTGGCAGTACCATTAATATAACTCGTTATTTGTTTAGGGTAAGTAGCCTGCTCTTCCCGTCAGCCCTCGCTCCCTTGCATAACCCACCGCCTTGGCATGAGGAAACTCCAAGATAGGAAGGAGTTGGCCATCAGATGAGGCAACCAGGTCTTTATAACCCTGCTCGTAGCTTTAGCCCATGGGGTTGTCCAGTTTGGCCTCGTCAAGGCATGAAGGACTAGGACACGCTGGTGGCTTTTATGTTCTGCTCTTGGCTCCCAGCAGAGGTGTTGTCAGGGTAATTGAGTCCAAAACCAAGATACCTTCTACCAGGTGGTTAAAAATAAGTTACAGCCCCATTACTTGCAAGGCAGAGGACTCTGGGTGCTGCCTTGGTCTCGCTATAGCATCTACTCAGAGTAGTGAGGAACAAATTAACCCTGCAAACAAGGATTCTAGCCCTCCTGAGGGGAAGGCACAGGGAAATTCGGAAATATTTACCCCCTTTCTAATATCTTTTTCCCCAATTTTCCCTGTGCTATATGTGCATAGCAGAGGTTTGTGGCGCACCTCAAGCCCTGTGGTCCCAGCAGGTCCCAGCAGGTGAGGGAGGATGCATTAACCAGAGGAAGGCACATCTGAGGACCAAAGAGACAGGCAAACCAAATTCATCACCTAATTGTGGGCCACGTCACAATGACCAGGTCCCTCCTATTGCAAAAGTTGTCATTAGCATCCGTGTCATTTTAATGAAAAGATGGGAAGGAGGAGGAAAACCACATGTAGCCACTTTTGTTCCAAATATTTCCATGCATCTGATCACGTCTTTCCAAATAGGCTGGTTTTCACTCATTTAAGTGGGGAGAGGGGTATAATTGAACAGCATGTGCAGCTTGAGAGGCTTTTTGCCTGGTTTTTGACACAAAGTAGGAAAACTGCATTCAAGGAGGGCATGGTTAAAGACTGCCAATGCTACACCTCATTTTTGAGAAAAAAGAAATTAAAAAAGAGAAAAAAAAGCCCAGTCCACCTATGCTCAAACAGTGGAAGTGACTGCAAGGTTTCACCTGCCAGCTTAAGGGTCAATTTTGGCTTGTTTTGTGTCAAGCACGTCCACAGGTAGGAAAACCAGTACGATGAAGAGATGACAGAAGGACACACCTCCCACGGAATGGCCAAGAACTTCCAGGAGCAACGTTGCCCAAAGATCTGGGAAGATCTTGGGATCTGAGGGACAGCAGGAATGGCAGGTTTGGTGGTGGAGTCAACTTCTGCAGTCCACGGGCACCATCAGCCAGGGATTGGGAGTTGAACCTAAAGATCTGAGTATTGAATATCTTTGCCTCTGACTCCACTAAATTTTGGAAGACCTGTTGCCCTTGACCATGTAGGTATCGATGCTACCATCACAAGTCCAAAGTGGGGAAACTGAGGCACGGAGTCTTTGTAACATGCAGACTAATTTTTAGAGGTCCTCTTCCCAGTGCACTTGCTCCATTAGAAGTCATAGGGCTGACTCAGACCCAAATAACTGGTGTTTTTCACTAAAACACACCTGGAAAAGGTGATTCCCAGCAGAGGTGAAACAAGCTGGCCCAGGTGTGTTTATCAGAAAGGAGAGGGAGAGGGAGAAGGTTGACTCGCTGCTCAGAGGTGAATTAGAAGGAATGCTGAGATGAAGCACTGAAAAGCCACTTGATGGGGTAAGAAGCCCTCGTGCCTCACATAATTTTGGGGGTTTCTTCTAAGAGCATTCCTAATCTCTCTGGTCTGGAGCAAGGAAATACACACAGCACACGTCCCACCTCAGGAAACAACAGGAGCATGTTTATTCAGGTCTGGCACTTACAGAGCTCGGAGGGACAAGGTACATATCATTTGTTTTCCAGAAAAGTCAGCCCAGGATGGGAAGAAAAGCAACGATTTTATAAAAAGAGGCTGCAGCTGGAAGGGCCAGGAATGTGTCTCCCTTTGGGTCATGCATTCCCAGTGCCCAGAACACCCATAAACTGGGGGCATGTCGGTGCCAGGCACCTCCATGGAGGCGAGAGGCAGGAACGTCTTGAACACTTGAGCGGGTGGTATCTGGGGTTAATCGGTTCTCTGCGAGTCCCAGCCTTGTTTTAACCAACCAACCTTAGAAACGAGGGGGGTCGAGGGGGGGAAGTATTAGGTAGAAAAGCAGAAACCCTTCCAAAACAATCCACCTTTGCCAAGGAGGTGTGAGAGTGCAGTGGGGTTATGTCCACAGGAGAAGAACAGCTTGGCCAAACCACCCAGGTCTCCAATGCTTGGAAGAGCATAAAGTCTGGGAAACAACCACCTTGGAAGCCTGCTGAGAAGTAGAGGATCTCCTTGCAGACAGCGACAGAGAAGATATTGGCTAATGAGACCTGCGACACCCCGTGGAAGACGGTTCTTCCTCAGCCAGCCCAATCATTCACGAGCTCTGAGGACGTAGATGAAGCTAACGAGGACCCCCAAGGCCAGGATGGTGTAGCTGGCTTTCACGCTGCTGGAACCGCTGATGTTGCATAGGAAGGAGTCGCAGCAGTAAACGGAGGCAGCTGCTATGCCCAGGTTAATCCCAGCACTGGGGCAAATGGGAGAGCATCCTTTGGAGATGGACTGGCCAGACTTGCCGCCTGGATTTAGGTTGGAGGCAGAAGGAAAAAGAAAGAAAAGCAAAAAACGAGAGGGGTTTATAATGTTTCTCGGTTTTCTGGTCACCTGCTCTGCAAAGGAAATAACAGCACTGGAATAGCCAAAGAGATACAGGTGGCATGGAGAGGATGGAAGTGCTCCTCAGCATCAGGCTACACGGCTGCAATCTCAACCAGCCCACACATCTCAAGGAATCAGCCACGACAACCTCCCACACAGGCTCTAGGGACCATCCATGCAACACCCAAGGGACACCCGCCTTTCCAGGCCATTGGCCAACATTTGGCTGCTATGGCTCTGGTGAAGAATCTCAACAATCCCACTCGAGCTTGACCCCAGAAGGGGAGCACAAGACACACTGAGCACTCCAGAGAGGTGCAGCACACATTTAGCAGCAGGAAAAAGAGGAAACCATCAGCAGAGAGCTAAAACAACAGGTTTATAAAAGCTCCCGGCCTCCGTTTGTGCACACACAACCCACCCACGTTGCGGACTGTGCAATTCAGGCATGCAACACCCTTCCCTCCTGCAAGGGAGAGGCAAAACAAGCCAGGCTGGGCTCTGGTCCCTGCAACAGAGACAGGAGATCTGCCAGAGCAGCCTGGGAGCAGCAGCCAGGAAGCACAGACCTCCACCAGATCTTTCCTGGTGATCCTGCGGATCTCCCTTCCCAGCAACCCCATCTCATCCATGGAGAGCCAAGAAGCAAAAATAGGACTTGGGGATGGACAATCCCAGCTAAGGGCAAAAGCAAGAAGGGCAGCCCTGGAGCTTTCCTACAAAGAAAACCTGCAGCATCCTCTACTCTTTCACTTACTTATCAGCAACCTCCCTGCTCTCACCACAAAATTCCCTTCGGACTCCTGGCATCACTGCAGGCACGTGGGCTTTAACGTGACTCCATCTGGCAGCACGTCCCTCCTATAGAATTCCCTTGGGCTGGTCCGGCACTCAGCTTCTAAACCGAACTTTCCCCTTTTTATTCCCCCAGCCAAAGGAAGGAAAGGCTTCCTGCAGCTCAGCAGGTGACCCAGGAGAGCAGCCAAGAGAGGGAGGAGAAGGTTCTGTCACCACTCACCGAGTCCCACTCCGACATACGTTGTCACGCAGTGGTTTTCATTCTCCCCACACTTGACAGGTGTCAGGCAGGCCCAGTTGGAGGATGCATCCGAGCACGAAAAGCAGACGAGCGCGTGGGCTGCAAGGAAATGGAAGAGTTCGGTTAGGGGCTGGTAGACCTCCACATCTGATGATCCCCACCTCTGACAAATGACACGCACATCTGGCCACGGCCACGCTTGGTACTCCAGCTGTATCAATCCACTATAGGGTTTTTTTCCCTCAAAAAAGACTTGGATGAGTGAAGGGTTCAAGCATTTCAAGCTCTTGGCAGGATCAAATGTCAGCTAAAGCCTCAATACAACCACAGGTCAGCCTGGTCCTGGTACTTTACGGCATGGTCCTGCTCGCACCAAGAACGGGTTCAAGCTACAGCTGCCAACTGGAAACTGAACAGTTGGAGTATTGTGTCCAGAACTGGGTCCCCCAGTTCAAAAAGGACAGGGAACTGCTGGAAAGAATCCAGAAAGGGTTACAAAGATGATGAAGGGGATGGAGCTTCTCTCAGAGGAGGAAAGGCTGAGAGACTTGGGGGTCTTCAGCCTGGAGAAGACTGAGAGGGGAGCAACATCTAGAGGGTGGGTGGCAAGAGGATGGGGTCAGGTTCTTCTCAGCTGTGTCTGGTGACGGGACAAGGGGTAACAGACACAAACTAGAACATGAGGAATTCCATCTGAACATGAAGATCAAAAAAAACAACAAAACTTTCATTTGAGGGTAGCAGAGCACTGGAAAGACCTGCCCAGATATGGTGTAGGGTCTCCTTCTCTGGAGATACTCAAAACCCACCTGGATGTGTTCCTGTCCAACCTGCTCTGGGTGACCCTGCTTTGGCAGGGAGGGCTGGACTAGCTGACCTCTGACGGTCTCTTCCAACCCTGACAATTCTGTGATTCTGTGAACTGCAGCAAGTTCAGGCCTGCAACCTGGAACCTGAGATTTGAGTTTATTCCACTCAGCTACCGTGGATACCGGCGGGAATTGCTCCAGGCGTGACCATGGCTTTGAGCTTTCTCCGACCTGCCTTTGGTAGCAGGGCACAAAGCTCCAGCTACGCTCGAGTTAGTCCATGTGGTGGAAACGATTTCTCAGCTAGAGTAATCCCAACGTTGCAGCAAGACCTGCAAGGACTTGCACTGTCCTGCTACCCAGGGAGTCCTAGAGCTACAAAGGTAGAATTTGCAATCAACCTTTTTAAATCTGGAGCAGGGGGATTGCCCCAAAAAAAAAAAAAGCACACCTTCCTCCATGACAGATTCCCCCCTAAAACGGTCTACCCTACAGGAGCAGGATGAACTGCACCAGCTGGCTCCCCTCCCACACCCTTCAGGTCTTCCCAGGAAAAGGGCAAGCTGGGAAAATAGCACTCGGTGGTGGGAAGTGGTTGCAGAAAGAGCCAGGACTGATGTCTCAGCAGGGACGTATGCTCTTTGCAGCAGGTAGATGATGATCCTCCCCGTATTTTACATATAAGAACATCGCATCCACACTGCAATGGTTGACCTACATACATACACATCAGGGCTCATCTCCCAGTACTTTGCAGGCTCTGATTTTTGAGGTCTTGGATGGTGAGCCCTTCCAGGAGGGACTGCCTTTTCCTTCTTTACAGGATGCAAAACAGAGCGTGGGCTGATTGAGGATAGGAAGCATCATTCCTGCTCCTACCACCTCTTACAGCCCCACCACAAACAGATTATCCTAAGGAGGTGAAGTCAGTAAAGCCCTGGGAGAGCTCACAGAGGATCAGCAGTCCCTGTCATGGAGTGATTTTGAAGAACGAGTTGGACAAATATTGATCAGCAGCTGTCCCACTACAACCTCTTGAGGTTCTTCTCAATCCTGTTTCTCTCGAGAAAAGCTTTTTACAGGAAAACTGAGAAGAAAAAAAATCAGTAATTCTGCTCTGAGGAATGACTTCTGAGCAACCACAGCCAAGGCAGGGGAAGAAAACAAGCCATAATCTCAGGGAAAAGGATTAAAGCGGGTTAGTGGGAGATCCTGAATGTCACATCGGGGCAGCCAGATGACTTTGCTTTGGAGATGAAGCCAACCCCACAAGCCCCTAAGCAAGAACCTCCTGAACTGTCTCATACATCCTCCAAAGATCATCAACCTGCCAATGACCCTTGCAACAAAACCCAGTTACTGGACCAAGTCAACACATCACCCGGGATTACAGGGCCATCACTTGAGTCAAAAGCCCCAGGAGAGATTCATCAGGGGACCTTGCCCCAGGATCTAGGAGAGCAGGAGGAGGACAGAGGCCATCGAGCCTACAGGCTGTCACTGTCCCCTGCAGAACGTTTCTATGGGTGGCATTTTTGACCTCATTGGCCAAAAAATGGACCATATAGGACCTAGGAGTAAAGCCCAGCTCTCTCCTGATCCCTTGGCTGACCTGTCCTCACCCCTGCTCCTTGCAACCACCCTCAGGGCAAACTGAGGAAGCAAATTGACTCATCCCATTCCAAAAGACCCGTCTGCAACCAGGAATGAAGTGGATTAGAGGCTTCCTGTGGACATTACAGCAAGACATATGTCCCCATATGCATTTGCTCACAACGCAGGAGTCGAGTGGTGCAGGGTTATTCATTAAATCTTAAGAGGTTCCAGGTACAAACGCACCAGAAATATTTGTAAGTGCACATCAAAGTGCCTTTAGGCATGAAATTCTCTGCCCCGTGACCACATCTAAGCTCCTACCAGAGCACCTCCTACCTGTCCCCGTGTTTTTTTTCCCCCCACGTTGTCACACCTACCTATTACCCCTCGTCTTAAGACAGGCAGAATCTTTCCAGGAGAGGCAAGTCTTTCAACATACTTTAAGAGAGGAAATATGCAGCTATAAGTGGTGCCACTTTCTGCCCCAACAAAAAGGATAACTATAAAAAAAAACCACCACAGAGGGAAGAAGGGACACGGGCTGAGTTTTAGACAAAAGGCGCAAGAGGGGAGTAGAATTATTTGGGGCAGATGGAGATGAAGCAAGGAGTTGGAGCTCAAGGCCACAAAAAAGGGGAAAAAAATAAAATAATAAAAAAAAAAAAGAGGAAAAAAAGCCCAAGACTGAACAATGCAAAAGGGAAGATACATTTTCACTAAGTAGAAAAATGCAGTGAAGAATTTATGTGTTTATTTGTTTGCTGCTCAACTCCTCCAAGCAACAAAAAGCTGCTAAAACAGACGGGCTCATCGGGGGGAATTCCTCAGATAAGAGGTTCAAGCCATTCTTGCAAAGAGCAATGCAGAAAAGGCAAAAAAAAAAAACCACAAATAAACAAATATATATTAAAAA
The DNA here is from genome assembly GCA_013400375.1 of Thinocorus orbignyianus. Lineage (NCBI taxonomy): Eukaryota > Metazoa > Chordata > Aves > Ciconiiformes > Thinocoridae > Thinocorus > Thinocorus orbignyianus. Next base: position 479,645 of record VXBW01007515.1, on the reverse strand, counting down.
AGCATTTAAAAGGCTGTTCTGAAGCTCAGCAGCGCTAGGGGAAAATGCTGTTGCTTCAGCAGTTCTTCCCTTCGGTCCCTACGCTCTTTCCTTTTTCCATCGCTCTTTGCCAGGATCCTTATAGACCATAAATCAGATCTTGAGGGCACTTGGAGCAGCAGATAATGCTGGAAGCATTTTAGGGGATAAAGATATCTGCAATAAACCCTTTTCCCTGGCTAAGAACTTACTTTAAAGCTAAAAAAGGTGGTGGGTTTCTTTTTTTTACGGGGGTGGGGGAAGTGAAACACCTTCTTGCCTTGGCTTGGCCAGCCCATCCTCCCAGTTGGGCTCTGATGGACACCCAAAGCTTGAATTACTGGTCAATTCCCGGATCCACTGGAAGGAGGGCATGGGAACAACAGCAAACAATGAGTTTCTTCTCACTCGTGTCCTCAGGAGATAAGAAAGCCCTTTTTTTCCCGAGCAGGGGGAGCTCAAAGGACCCAGAACTCTCCTGTCTGCTCTTTGTTTGGCTCCTCCAAGCATGGACATATGGAAACAATATGGGGTTTCGTACGGCCCCGTGGAGTTTGGCTAGTCAGAAATGGAATCGTCAGGAAAGGGCTGGGATTGAGGACCCTGAGACTTGGAAAACTCACAGCTTAACCCCCAGCAACAGGAAGCCCATTCTCCCCAGTTTCAGTGGCAGCACCAAGATGTGCTCCACAGGGCACTGGTCCCTTGGGGGGTGGGATGGAGTGGGGGGGTGTGGGGTCACCTCCCCACATGTTGGCCACCGCAGCCTGCCCCGAAGGATGTTGGGGTGGGTAAGGGGGTGGCAAAAGCCAGGATCACGAGTGGTTCTGCCCAGACTTTGCTCCATCAGCCATTGCCGGGGCTGGGCTCCATCTCTTTTCCCACCCTCCTTCCCCTTGGCTGCATCTCAGCCCGTTTCAGGGCCGTTATCCCGGTTCGTTGCGCCGAAAAGGAGGAGTGGAGGAGCCGGCCCTGGTCTTTGTTCCGAGCTGNACATCCTCCCCCAGACCCCGCCTTACCTCTTTCCACGCATAGCACCACAGCCAAGACGGCTAGAAGGAGCGCCTTCATGGTGGGGCGACGGGGGCCAACGAGATGCGCAGGGCGGCTCGACTGCGCGCAGGGCTGGCGAGTAGGTCTCGGAGCCGGGGGTGGAGAAAGGCCAACCGCCCCGCCCCGCGGGCCGCCCCCGCGCCCTGCGCCGCC
>VXBW01007515.1:464180-478296 GCA_013400375.1 Thinocorus orbignyianus | reverse complement strand
CGGGAAAAACCAAAAAAAAAAAAAAAAAACCAACCCAAAAAATAATGTATCTACACGCACAGCTGGAAACGCACACATGCAAGGCAGGGAAACCCTGAAGTTCCTGCTGCAAGAGGGACACTGTTGCGAGGAAGATTTTGGAAAGCCACCCCTCCNCCTCCCCGGCCACTCCAGGTTTCGTTTCCCCGTTCGAGAGACCGGGGGCCGGGAAAGGGGCAGTTTAACGGTTCCTCGGCGTGCCAGCTCCTGGCCTGCTGAGAAGCTAGGAGTACCGCAGGGATACAGCTATCTCTCCCCAGGCTCCCAAAGGCTTCTTTTTTTTTTTTCGGTCTCGCTTTCGGGTCTCCTCTCCCTTAGGGAAGAAATAGGAGCAGTAAGGATCCCTGCATGCCGAATTCCGCTTGTGTACAGCCCTCTACAAGCGTAACCCCGCCGAGTCCTGCTCTTTTTATGGCCCCCATCCCTTCATCGTAGTCTCTTCATTCATAGATTCCCTTCTTACACGCACCGCATTCATTCACAACTACCCTGTAGGCACACATGCCCTGCATGTGCAAACTCCTGGGTGCAGGACCCTTTTCAAGCATGATCTCCTGCACGCAAGACCCACTGCGTGTACAACCCCTCTGCATGCAAGACCTAAGCATGTAGGGAACAAACTTCCCTAGCTCATTATCAGAACCTAAATGGGAATAGACATACAGGGTTGGGAAGCTTGAAGATACAAGGACCCAGCAGCTGGGGTGGCATGGGACAGCCTGGGCCGCTTGGTAGGGTGGGTCTTCAAAGCATAGGGTGGTCCACCAGAAAGGTTTTCAGCAGTGGCCCAGATTGCCCAAAACACCACGCAGATTCAGTAGGTCCCAGAGAAATAGCTAAGTCCTCTAGGAAATGAGCTGTAGGCAGGGCACTGGGGAGGGACCCTGTGGAGTTGGCTGTCAAGAAAGCCTGGGAATGGAGGAGACGGCTGGTGAAGCAGCAAGAAACAAGCAGGTTTGACAAAATCTGTATGCCACAGATGGGTTTAATTCTGTAGAATCAGCATTTCCTAGCAACTGCACATGTCAGAAGAAATTCCAGATCCTGTCTTGTCAGAGTGCATTCAGAGCCCTCTATTTGGAAAACAAACCTGTGCCTGCAAAACCCCACTTCCCTGTCTCTCCTTTGGCTTATTTTTATCTGTCGTTGCCAGTTACTCTAGCAGGAACTGATTGTGAGTCGTGTGTTTTTGTGGTCTCATATCTTCCACTGGAACAGGCTGCTAGGTCTGTTTCCTTCACTTTTTTACAAATCAAATACTAGAAAACTGGGAAGTTTCAGCTTTGTGGTAGCCTGAGCAGTCGTAATTCAGATACACTTGTAAGAACCTTGTGAACTTGGTCAACAGACCAAGTTCGTGTTGTACCCGTAAGAGCAGGCTTGACTTTTTATAGCTTAGATGTGAGCAATCTCACAGCATTTATCACCATTTTGGGGTGCAGCACCTGAGATTTAATTTTTGGGTATCGAGAAGGCACTGCATGTTCCTTCAACTCTCCTGTTCCTCCAACTCTCCTGTTCCTCCAGTGTCTTCTAGACTCCCCCAACCTCCAGAGAAGTGTACAAAGGCCTGCAGCTCTCTGTTGTTCTCCCCACCTCCAATTTAACATTACTGGGTCCAGCCTTTCCTGGAGAGGCTCACTCTGCTGCTGGGAAGGAAGAGAGAGGACCTAAGAGTCACATGGGACGCAACTCACCCCGACTTCTGGAGTCATCCCGATACCACTGGACTGGCTGGGCAGGGACAGCATTAATTGCAGGATGATGTGAAAGGAAGAGGCAGACAGAGTGACTAGGGACCAATTAGCTATGGTGGAAAATGTACCAGGTAAGGAAGCCCTTCTGAAAGCTTGCTGGGGTAACCCCAGCTCTCCCACCTCCTTACCAAGGCTACGGTGTGGAAGAGCAGACCACAAAGCTCTCTGATGGCAGGGTTTTCTCTTCTAAACCAACATGCAGCAAAACACTGCGGGCTGAAAGCTCCAGCCTCATTTTGCAAGTTTGAAGGTCATGGGAGACCTTCATCAAACCATTGGCTTCATACTGTGAGTACAAGGCAAAAAAACCAAAAAAACAAAACCCAAAAGCCACTTCACAAGAAGAGGGAAATGATAAGAAAGGTAGCACTGGTTGAGTCCAGCAAGAAGAATGTGGTCCGTGCCGGGCAAAGGTAGACACTGGGACAACAAAATGCTTAAGGGTAAAGGAGATAAGGGAGAAGCTGGATTATAAAGCAAACTGATGCTGGAGTAACTGTTTCAAGGTGTGCTTCCATGCTTAAAATCAAGAAATTAAGACCATGGCAGCTCCCTTCATGTGTTAAGGGAGCAGAAGTGGGTGACTAGGTCTGCATGGCTTTGGGGCTGAACTGGGAGTTGGAGTTTGAAACATGGACCCACTAAGAGGTTGCTCAGCTTCTGTGGAACCAGGGAGCCCTCAGACAGTTTCCTTCACCACCACAGTTCTTTTTCAGGGCTTGGGTGAGACTTCCTGAGCCTGGCCAGGGTTGTGCATGTGGGTGTCTGTGAGGCACCTATACCCCAGTCAGATTTGCAAATTAGGTGTTTTCACAGTTGGTGGAACAGAGTTGGTTTGTGGGGCAAACCTGCCCAAACCGCCTTGCACAGATCCCACAGGAAGGGGACAAAGTCCTTTCTTTTCAATAGTTACAACATTCTCTGGAGATGAGAAGTGTTCAGACCTCTCTTCTGTAGAAGAGAGGGATGAGTGGATGAGTCCTCTCCCACCTGCCAGATGAGTCCTGTTCCACCTGCCAAAGCTATCTCCGTGTAAAACAAGGAGGATCGTTTGGCAGAGCAGAGGACTGGGAGGACATGATCTGTTCTCTAGCCTGAAAGAATAGCAGCCCAGGATCTCCATCCCTGCTACAAGCTACATTTTTTCCTCAGACAGACAAGTCTCTTTGCCCAGAGCAGTCTGCTGCAGTGTAGTCATGGCATAAAGGTCCTCATGCCCCGGGTACCGCCACAGCTGTGGAGAGAACTGGAGGTATGAGGCACCATCTCCAAGAGTCTTACTCATACCATCCTGTCCCACCTGGCTGAATGGGGGGGGGCTGATTTCACATGCCAGCCCTTCCCCATCATCCCATCCCTGGATGTTTCTCCTTCTGAAGCCCCTTTTGGTTGCTCTGGATCAGAGTTACCCAGAAGACAGTCAGGAACATTTCTTGGATCATCCAAGGATGCTCCAAATGCAGGTTTTTGTGTGGGCAAACCAAGCCACAGTTACTTCTTTGAACCCCATTGCTTTTTACACTGCCAAAAAGCTCAGCGTCACCTTGACTGGATGTTCTCTGCTGCAGACCATGGGGACAGAGCTAAGATAGCTTTCATTGAAGCTATTGAGGTTCCTGAAAATGTGGGTGTATCACTGGGTACATCTTGGGGCTGCAGTGCCTCCTGGAATAGGACCTACATCTGCTCACTTCCCCACGACCTGCAGTCGCAGTCAGGCTCCCAGATTGATGAACTTTCGTTTCTAGTTGATGTCAGCTTTCTGTTTCTTTTCCCTCCCAGAGCCATTCAGGTGAAGGTCGTTTGCTGGCTGGTGCATGCTCCATCAGTGTCAGAGAAATCGGTGTTGTCACACCTCCTCCTCCTTCCAGAGCCTGCATGACTCACCCTCTTCCTTGCTTGTTTATTCTGGGCTTTTTATAGGAAAATAATTGTGAAGATTTAAGCAGGGGTCATTAGTCAGGCAAAAAAGTATTACTCTGATTATGGCTGTCATCTCTCCAGGCTGCTGGAAGTGTGCTGGGAGATGTGTCCCTATTTGGAGTCACCAGGGTTCCTCTGAAGAAAAGTTGCTCCAGAGTGCTCCAGAATTATAAACTGACTCCTCCACAAGTGGACTTGTGTTGTCATATCCTAAATTCATGCATAGGTCATTGTTGCCCTGACCAGTCTCACCAGGGACCCCTCTTCAGATGGATTAAGTTCAAGCCTGGACCTTTTGCTGGGACTATACTGGGTGTGCCTGTTTCCAGCCATCTCCTGGATTGACCTTGGTCTGTTCCTGTAGGTAGTTTGTCTCCATCTCTGTTTTGGGTCTCATGACAACCAGCAGACAGACTCAGGTTGTGACCTTGTATCCAACCATGTCTGCTGGATGGCTCTTGACTTAGGTACACCCGTCTCCAGTCTGTCTCCATCTCCTGGGTGAACGTTGGACCCATATTGTAGCCTTCTTTTCAGTCCTGGCCTCTTTTGGACCAGGTGAGAAACGCCAGCTCACATGTAGAATGTAAGAGAGGACAGAGTCATCGAAGCAAAGCTTAAAAACAAAGTATAACAGGGGTTTATTAAAACTTTAGGAAGCAGTGCTGAATCGGGTGCATCTCCAGGCTAGATGCACAAATTCTCTTTTCATTTTTAGGTTTTTATACATTTTATGCCAGCCACTTACGTTCCTGTCTCCCCTCTCATTGGTTGAGAAGTTAGAGCTCACATCCTTCCCGACCCTTAACCTATCGGAGATTGAATTTACACCTTTTTTACCTTGTAAAGTCTTAACATCCCCATTCCAAGAAGTCACGCCTTTGCTTCGTTGATTAGACTACAAGCTGTCCCCTGATCTTTTAACCCCTTCTACTGTCCATTGTTAGTAATTACAAGCACTCTGGTGGTCGTTTACTTCATCAGGTGGTCGTATCTTCCTCTTCATCAGTTGTTCTCTAGGATGAACCTAGCACACACAGTAATCTTCACAGCCTCCCTTTGACAATGTTATGTCCCATCCTGGTTGTCTTTGGTTTTGATGATACTCCCCTTATTCTTTTAAGTTCTCGTTTTTGAAATTTGCTTTTTCCCCTTGGTTTCTTTTGCCCAGGTAACATTATGCTGACCAAATATAGTATTCAATAGCACAAGGATATTGGTGATTTATCAGAAATAGACAGTCCTTGAGGCTCTACTATCTCAAGGCTCCTCTCAGGGTGTCTATTCTGAACAAAGATATTGGTGATTTATCAGGAAAGGCCAGTCTGTAAGACTACTATCTCTAGACCCTTTTCAGGCTGTATACTCTGACCAAAGCATACAAAGTAGCTGAAGCAAGACTTTAAACTCGTTTCTCACAACCATCAATGAAGTTCTGCAGTGACCTGGAAAGGCTTCTGTACCTGGGGCATCTTGTCTCCTGCAGCTGAGACCTCATTACCTGGTTGTTTTGGATAAAGAAGAGTCTTTTCAGGCCCTTCCCTTTGCCTTCCACCAAAAATGTGCCTTTCTCTAAGGCTCCAAATCGTGCTGATTTGCGAAGAGCTGGATTTGTTTAGATTTGTAGTAGAAAGGTTAATTGTGGTATGAAAGACACAAGAGTGGGAATGTCCAAGCATGTGAAAGCACCTAGAAGAAACAGCAGAGCAAGCGTTAAAAGGAAAGGCATGTATTGACTTCCCTAAAGCACCCTGTGTTTGACCTCATTCAAATGAAGAGGAGTAACAAACTGACCTTAAATAAGAGTCTCCAGAGGATGAAAAACAGGGCGGGAGCCGTAAAGCACCTAGATAAAGAAAACAAAAGAACTTTGGCATTCGGGAATTTCACTCAAGAGGGGCAAAACAAAAGGAAAAAGAGACAAAACAGTATCCTCTCTCTGAGGGCAGTAAAAAGCTAGTCCAAAATCAGTTTGTTGTGCTCTGCCAAGAACCTCAGAGGCATGATGAGAACTGCATAGTTGTCATCTGTTGGCTTCCCTGTGGCGTAAAATTGACAATGACCAGATCATCTGGGCACACAGATCATAGAATCATCGAGTGGTTAGAGTTGGAAGGGACCTTCAAGATCACCCAGTTCCAACCTCCCTGCCATGAGCAGGGACACGTCCCACCAGATCAGGTTGCTCAAAACCCCATCCAACCTGGCCTTGAACATTTCCAGGGATGGTGGTGGTGGTGAGACAGGGCTGAAATTAAATTCTTCAGGATGAGTGTGAGAGGGCAAAATCAACTTTGTTTGAGATTTTATATGATAAAATGACTGTCTTCTCCCAATTTTATTACACTAATTTCCTGCAGACTGCAGAAAGGAGTTTCTCGTTCCCAGAAGCGATGTCTGCACGTTATCTAATTGCTGATTAACATATAACCCTGAAGCTGGAGGCAGGTCCCAGATAAGCTATTGTGAGCATGTGGCATGGAGCCAGTGCCTGTTTCCTGGCCCTGGTGGACCAAGGAAGGTTGAAATCATCATCCCCATGTATGATGAGAATGCTTTGTGTGGTTCTTAAGGATTTGCCAAGGTGGGAAATCAGCTGAAAGAGGATGTTCATATTACATGGAGCTGTCTCCCCACTCACTGCCTCAGCAACTACTATTGTTTTCACTGTTGGTTGAGATCCTGGGAACTCTGGGGGTATTTTGGGTGTTAAGCATCCTTTGGAGCAAAGTTCCTACATGATATCAGTGGAAGAGCATCTTTGGGTCACCTTTGCTGCTGGACATTGCTATATATCTGGCTTTGAGCAACCTGGTCTAGTGGGAGGTGCTTCCAGTGGGAGGCTGGACCTGGATGATCTTGAAGGTCCCTTCCAACCCAAACTATTCTATGATTCTACGCTAAAGCAAAGTCAAGCCTGAACACCACAATTCTGCCCTTGTGAAGTGAACCAGCACCTACAATGGGTACATGGGAATGACAGAAAGGAGATAGAGAGGATTAGGAGGGGCAATCGAGTTGATTCTCCAACCCCGATGGAGACACCAACAAGATGCTGAGGTCAGCATTTTTCTATCATGCTTTGATACATCTTGATAACGATGCTGCTGATGCTGGAGACAGTCCTCCAGCTCTTCATTACACATTACACATTGGAAACCTTTCTGATCCTATCTAAAAGCTCCTTTGCTTCTGTGTGGACCCTCGAGGTAAAAAGTGGGGAGAATGGAGCAGCCCAGGCCTTCCCTTTGGAGAAGAGGCTGGAAGGATCTCATCCCAGTTTACACTTCCCAGTGCAATGTATAAGGCTTTTCACTGGATTACAGAGTTCCAACAAGGTCGCCTCTTTCTTTCATAGTTTTTTCCCCTAAGTTTGACTCATGTTAAACTTGTGATCTGTTACAACAACCACCACAACTTCTTTTTCTGCCAGATTGCTGCAAGGGAGATTTCCTCATCCTGTCTTTGTGCAGATGACGGGTCCACACTAACTGCAGAGCTTTGTGCTCGTCCTTCCTAAATTACCTCCCCTTTCTCAAACTATCACTTAGATTTATTGGAGTCACTCAGAATTCTCCTATTTGCAGATTCTCTTGGTTTGTCACCTGCAAGCTCAATGAATTTATTCTCTAATCCGTCATTCAAACCAGCAATTAAAACATTGCATCATACCAGAGCCAAGGCAAGCCACAGAGGACCCTGTTTAATTGATCATTTCAGTTTGACAGCAAACTGTTGACAGTTATTTGCTAATGATTTTAGCTCGGCTGTGTTTTCATAGTTTGCTTATAAGGCTGTCATGTGGTACGGCTCCAAAAGCTTTATTAATAGTGAGCTATGTGACAGGTACCACTTTCACCCTGATTACAGATTTTTTGCCATCTTGTCGCAGGTGGGAATAACACCCATCTTTCACAAAGCTCTTGCAGTTCATCCCCATCTCCTTGATAGCCTCTGCACCACTGCAAATTGTTTGATGATTTATTTTGGGTTATTTTCCAAAGCTGGGGTCTGGCTTGGCTGCTCTGTGTGTCCCCAGAGTCTCTCCCATCCCCTTTATAATGCTGGATGCTGCGTATGGTGGTATCCAGTCTTCTGGACCACACAGATTTCCCTATTGTGAAGAAACAGGAACAGGTTTGGTAGGGTTTGGTAGCTGTGATGGACGCCAAAGATTTCTTTTCCCCATCCCTCTGTGCCTGGACACCACTAAGTTTGGCTGATATCCATCACTGATGTGCATATTCATTTTGAAAACACCACCTTTTATTTGCTTGGCCTGATTAATATTAATGTTCTCGCTTTTGATGTTGGCTAATCCATGTTAACCTCATGAACATCTGCATATATAAAATGTCACTCGTACGCCTGTGTTAGATGTGGTTCTGTCTCCACACACATCTTCCCTTTTGTTCTGCACACTCTGCAGTTTGGAAGCAAAAACACAGATCCTGCCTCTAGGTGTGCAATTCAAAAAAAGTTGTTGTAAGATTGCGAAACAAATCCTACGTTGAAGTGGCACCTCCAAGCATCACCTGGATGTCTTCTCCCAGCAAGCTCACTGAAGCCTGAGGAGCACCACCAACCAGATCTCACACTGCAGCTTTGTTTGAAAAGGCAAATGTGACTGATTGTTCCTGTAGAGGAAGAAGAGACTTGGTTGTCTGTCCCCAGACTCCTTGGCCACAGGAGCCCTTATCTTCTACCTGCACCTTTCTCCAGGCCAGGGAAGGCAGATACCAGTGTGGAAAGAGAATTGAGACCTTGTCATTAGCCAGGCCAACAGCATATTCTCACCGCTGACCAAGGAGAGATTTTAAGTGTCCTCCTTCCTTCTTTATATCTTTGAAAGAGTTTCAGTGATTTTCCACTCTGAGAATCAGTTCTGACAAAGGCCATTCGTAAATCCTACCCACATACTCACTTTTCTGAGACCTTCAGCTCTTTATTCACAACTGTGGGCTTTCAGCCCAGGAACCAGGTGAGTGCTGGTATGACTGGCACTGCAACCAGAATATTCTTTTAAACACAGTGAAAACCTTAAGGCACTTCAGCCAGTGTAATCCTGGTGCAGTCGGGTGCTCTGGCATCCACAAAGTTCAAGAAAGAAAATTGTTTCTCCAAATTTGTAGACGAGGAGACCTAGGAACGCTTTGGCCCTTTTATCTTCTTGGAGGCATCATCCGTTCAGGTGCTATCAGCAGGCAGTACTTAAACTAGCTCGGTGAAGAAGTAGGGAGGCAATAGAGTCTTGGAAGGGGGCACACAGTGATTCTTGCAGAATGCTGGCAGGAGAAAGTCCCTGACAGCAGAACCAAGCAGCTTTTTAAGTGCCCTAAAGCCAGTGCAGAAGTAGAAGGCCTCAGAGAGTCCTCAGCAGTGGTTGTTGGGCTCAGCTGAGCTCTGAGAGGACCACATCTCCCTCCAAACCCTCCAGCATATCCCGCTGTGTTGCTCTAAAAGAAGATCTGCATGAGGTTTGCTGTCCCTCCTTCGCTCTGCGCATCTTGGTCCCCTACATGCCACCAGCCTGGGTGGATTTGTCTCAACCTTTGACTCGTTCTCTCTCCACCAGCTGGCCTCACCCACCAGGTGTTGGCCTTCTCACGTTCAGTGAAACTGGTTGAGATATAAATTGCTCCTTCTGCTTCCCCTTTCTTGTGCCAACTTGCCTTACGGTAAAGACAGTAATGGCTTTGGCCTGGAGCCCAACTTTCCTGGAGATTTTTGAAAACACCCAATGTGTTACAGGGAAGAAATGTCTTCTCTCTTTGCAGGAGACACTTGTGGAACATGTACCCATGGCATCAGGATGCAGCACGGCCATCACAGCCCCTACCAGCACTGCCAGCCCCTGCCCTTAGCAGCTGGACATCTCTTCCTTCCTTTTGGTTTGAAAACCAGATTTGCTTTTCCTCTTTTTCATTGTAGCTTTCCTTTTCTTTTATGGTTGTCTTTGGTGAGAGAAAATCAACAGCACGACAAGTTCACATTTGGCCTTCTTGGTATCTGCCATCCCTGGATCTGGCTCACCAAGATGCTCAGATCAACAGGCATCAGCATCTTCTTGTCCCTGCCCAGTGTTGTGGTGTCTTCTTCATTTGCTTTGTTTCTCTCCTGTCCATTAAACAAAATGTTTAAAAAAAAACAGGTAGCAGACTTCAGAATTGGCAGTAAAAAAGATGAGGTGGATGAGGCATCTATGGCAGATCATCCTCTTGGGAACCCAGTTGCTTTGTAATCCAGGCAGCGTGAAACATCTCAAAAAATGTGCAACCAAAACACAGCAGACTTCCAAGGCAGTGCTTCAGACAAACCAAAGATCTCATTTAGCCATCAAACACAACATCCAAAAAAAAATGTTTGGATGAGCTCTGGTTTCCCCCAGAACACAGCTGAGCTAGTGATGACACATTCTCTTCCTTTTATTTTATTTTTTTTTTCTTTTCTTTTCTCTTTTCCAGAAAACTGAGCTTGCAGCAGGGGCAATGACCAAGAACCTTGGGACTGTTTGTGTTAGCCGTTGGCTGCCTGCCTCTTTTCTTCTCTGCAGACATCCATCCCCAGGCCTCCTACAGAGCCTTTCTGTCTCCCCTCAGCTGCAGCTCTCGCAGAGAGCCTGCATTGCAAAAACCAAACAAAATCCAGCACAATCAATCGTTTCTATGCCAGGAACATGGTTTTGTAGAAACCAGCTCACGATTTCTAAATGACTGGGCTTGCCAACAGCTGCCAGGTTGGTTTGGCCCTGCACAACAACAACAAAAAAGAGGGAAATAGATATGGGGACATCGTCTTTTCCAGCTGGACCAGGTCCATGAGGAGGTGGTGTGCAAGCAACTCCCAGTGCAGTGCTCACCATGCTGCCCCCCACCTTCCCTCCTCCCTCCCGTGTCCCCAGTGATACTCTGCCACTGCCTCTCCTCTCTCAACCATGTCTGCCTTTTCCCCAAGCTTGGCCAACACATCAGAGCTGGGCGATAAAGGATGCTCGTTTCAAATCGTGGTACCCCCATGAGGGCAAAGAGCCAGTGGAACCAGAAATTATGCCCTATGGAGGCTGAAGGGATGTCCAAAATACTGCCAGAAATAAGTTTTCCCTCTTCTTGCTTGTTTATGAACTGCTTGACTGATCTGTGATAACCAACTTGCTGTGAAGTGAAGACACTGAGCATCCCCTCTGTACTGACAGAAGGCAGGATGGGTTGTTATTCCTCACAGTGCTTTGAAACTCAAAGAGACAGAAATATGTCTTCAAGGATCTCTTCAGAGCTGTAACGATTTGAAGCCCGAACATGTCAAAAGAGCTGTCTTTTATGTGTTTTCTTAGGTGACTTGAATGTCTGGGGACACTTCTGATGCAAGTAGGCTTAGGAAATCGATGAGAGTTCAGCCCCTAACTTATTTAGACTTTCTCGAAAATCCCAGAGGAAGCTCAGCCTCAAAGCATGACTCTCGGAGAGCAGTAATTATCCCAGAGCAACACACTTTTATTTCAGCCAACAACACCATCATGGGGAGCATTTCCTAACCCATCATAGTCCACAGGTGAAGAAGTAAGTGATAGTGGTTAGGACACCAAGGGACATCGCTCCGTAGCTGCTGTGCGTGCTGCTGACTCCATTCACATTGCACAATGGCTTCTCACAGCAATAAACACTCTGGTAGGTTTGGTTTTGTTGCTGACTTCTTGCTGGACACGTTGAAGAACACATCTTAGAGATGACGTATTCAGGCTTGTTGGGCTCTAATGCAAAAGAGAAGGGGTTGGGGAAGGAGGGAGGGGAAGAAAGAAGAGAATGTAAGAACCATCGTTAAAACATTTCCCTGGCTACACCTGCATTGGTGAATAAAAGATGGCCAGGGACTAGTCCCCAAGGTAAATATGTCCTCTGTTTAGCTCTAGCAGTAATCTGGCCATGTCTGCACTGCTGCAACGTGATGCTGGTCTTCTCTAGGCTCCATGTTTCATCCATCCCTAAAGTGGGACATGTGTGTGTGTCTTTCAGTTCAAGCTGCCTGAAGCAACGCTCAGGCTGGGTCACTGCCCACCTGGATGGTTTTCCTACGGCATAAACCCAGGAGGAATATACTGTATGGCCTGAAATTTGGTCTGAGAGCACACAGAGGTGTTTGAGGGTGCAGACCCCCAAGAACAGACTTGAAGGATTGTACATAGCAGAGGGAGTCAGTGGTGATGCACTTCTGCCCAATCTTTGAAAACAACCCTGGGAGTAAATATTGCTATAGCAAGAGCTGGTTGGAGAGGTGACAGAAAGCTGAGGGGGAGCTAACTATGAAGTAGAGCACACAACCCCAGGCTTGAGTTCACTCTCTGGTGCTTCTTCAGCATTTTCCCAACTCTAGATAACAACACCAAGTATATATGGACACTGAAGTGACCGCAATAGTGAGCAACAAGGTCGGTGTTTCCTAACAGTTGGTGACTGGGGACTTTTCTTTCAGAGAATCATAGAACGATTCGGGTTGAAAGGGACTTTAAAGATCATCAAGTTCCAGTCCCCCTGCCATGGGGCGATTGGAACACTTCCCACCACACCAGGTTGCTCCAAGCCCCATCCAGCCTGGCCTTGAACCTCTCCAGGGATGGGGCAGCCACAGATTCTCTGAGCAACCTGGGCCAGGGTCTCACCACCCTTACAGCAAAGAATTTCTTCCTAATATCTCATCTAAATCTCCCTTCTTACAGTTTAAAACCATTCCCCCCTGTCGTATCCCTCCCCTCCCTGATCAAGAGTCCCTCTCCAGCTCTCCTGTAGGCCTCCTTTAGGGACTGGAAAGCTGCTGCTATGAGGTCTCCCTGGAGCTTTCTCTTCTCCAGGCTGAACAACCTCAACTCTCTCAGCTTGTCTTTGTAGGAGAGGTGCTCCAGCCTGTGGATCATCTTTGTGGCCCATTGTTTCCATACTTGGCCGTGGCTGGGAGGAAAGCCCATTCCTGGGGCTGCTCTTCTACAGCAAAAACAAGGTGTTGTTCAGAAACATACCTGTTCCAACATAGTTACGGGTGGTCACGCAGTATTTCTCCTCTTCTGCACACATGGAAATGGTCAAACAGTTCTTGTTGGACTCCTCTTCTTGGCACACGTAGCACATAAATGGGTAAGCTGGGTGGAAAAAAACAGCAAACAAATAAAACACAAAAAGAAAAAGCAAAAGAAAAAAGCACATTACATGCTTTAGGAATCACAATACCTACAACCCATATCTCTCCATTTTGCTACTTATAGCCTGATGAATGCTTGTGTGTGAACGACTGGTGACTTTCTTTATCCCTTGACCCGTGGCAGCAGTGTTAAATCCCTCTCTGTCTCATACATCTCAGACCGCGAAGCACTTATCGATCTGTTTGCAATCTCTGGCAACAGTAGATGTGAGTGGAATTCAAGGATTTGGGGTCTTTTATGATGGAGATCATTGCTGAGCAATACCTTCTCTATCCTGAGAGCTCTGCCACGTGAATTGCCTATTACTGTTCAGCTGCTTCTCCTGGACAAGCCAGGGCAGGGCTTGCCAGGGAGAACTTGAGGATGCCTGGAGCGCTTAGAGGAGGTGGGACAATGCCCAGTGTCCTACTTCTCTTTCGTCTGGCTCAGAGACTACTGTCACATATCCTTTCTTGTGGTGGAATGCCACTCACTGAGCTGGCCTAACCTCAGTCCTAGGAAGTCTGGCGAGACTCATCAAGTACTCTGTTGAACTTCTGCATACTACTGTAAGAGAGAGGACAAAGGAGAAGTCTAACCAAAAATACACTTTAACTGGTAAATGCAAAATTTGGGGTGGTAATCCAGACATCTGCAACACAGATACAGAAGACAACTGGCAGGATGAGCCTGTCAAGAATGTACCACTTGCCCTCAAATCCAGAAGGTGATAGGACAGACTTCTGGAAAGCATCTGGAAAATAATGATAAAAAAGGAGGAAGAGCAAAAACACTCCCTGGATGTGAAACCACACCAAAGTGTCTGCAGAACACTCCCCAGCTAGGCAGAGTAGTTGATTTATAGGTTTTGTGGTGGTGATGGGGTTCTGAGCTTGCAAAATCACCCAGAGGAATGGGGTTTTGTGTGCAGGAAGAGGGAATGAGTTACTTTACTTTAAAAACACAGACGTCTTTGGAAAGGGAAGCAAACACAGCGCAAAATGATTGCTGAGTTCCTGATAAGTCTGGGTACAGTCTGTCAGTATGGAAGGAGCAGAAGGCAACTTGAGGACATGTTCCCGTGAGCTCAGTTTTGCCTGATAAGAAGTTGGCAGCAAGATGAAGTGGAAGGGCAGTGTAGGTCAAAGAGTTCATTAAATGAGAAATTCCTGATGAAGGGAAGGGAAGGGAAGGGAAGGGAAGGGAAGGGAAGGGAAGGGAAGGGATGCGT
>VXBW01007515.1:390687-464150 GCA_013400375.1 Thinocorus orbignyianus | reverse complement strand
GGAAGGGAAGAATTATCAACTGTTGATGCTAAGAGGGTCCTAACACCTTTTTTGCGTCATTCATCACCAAAGAGTTGAATCTTCATGTAGAGGAGATGCAATAAGGTTTTTACTAAAGATTTTGGCACAATCTTGAATGACATTGTTATGAGCAAGCCCAGACAACACAAGTTAGTGAAAATGCAAAGAATAGGTGGAAAGCCAACCATGAAAACATGCTCATGGGGCAGTTCACAAGGGGCGTGAATCAAACAGATTGGAGCAATGCAACACATAAAGACCTCCAGAGATCTGCTGTGGGCTTAGGTCTATAAAGTATTGTCACTACTGGCAGTAGGAATGGGATAGAGGATATACCTCACATTTTCAAGTGATGCCAAGGTCAAAGCAACTGAAATCATACTAAGTAAGTAGATTTTTCATTGATTTTTATGGGTGTAATAAAAAAAATGCCATTCAATAAGGAGAAATATATTACACTAAGATAAAAATTAGTCACTTAAATATAGGACAAGGAGCAACTGGTTGAGTTACAATTAAGGACTGCAGTGTAAACAGCAGGAGTCAACCGTGTCACACTGCAGCGATGAAAACAAACGTCACCCAAGGGAACACAGGTAACAAAGTCATGTGCAAGATATGCAAAGTGGCCTTTCCACTCTGGCATGGCCTCGGCTGGAAACAGCGATGACCAAATCTGTATGTGACACTTCAAAAAATATGCAAAGCATCTGGAGAGAGGCCAGAGGAGAGGGAGGAGAAATGGTCAGAGATCTTGAAAACACAACCTTGTAGAAAAGGTTGGAAACACTCAGGTTGTTTATTAAAAATGGGAAAATGCTGAGGAAAGACACAGTAACCTCTTTTATGCAAGCAAAAAGAAGCTGCAAAGGAGAAAGTAATAAACTGTTCTACACATCCTATGGTGAGAACACATGAGAACTCTTCAAAAAGAGATGTTAGGAGATATTAAAACTAACTTTCTAGAAGAACTAGAGTCTAAGAAATTCCAGGCCGCGGAATCTTCTCTGTTGAAAACTTTGAAGGACACATTAGACAAACATCTGCCTGGCTGGTCCAGCATTGGAGCAGGGAAAAGGATGGTGACCCTGTAAGATCTCTTTTGGACATAATATATGTGTAACAGTAAGTTCATGGATGCAAATGGCAACCAACTGGCTCTGGTGAGCTGAGAGATGAACAGTTTTGATCAAAAGTAGCTTATGAGGGTCATTTGAATGGGACCACAGGTACATGAGAAGGACCAAATAACAGTTACCTCCAAGTTTTGCTTTGTTCCTGTATTAGGCCACAAGGCTGTGATCTCTTACTCTTGAATGCAAAAGCCTTGATATTAGAATTACTAGCTTTCTCTGATCTGGACTGGTCTACAGAAAGATGCTGTATAAAAAAGACTGTCCTTAGGTCCATTTGGGAGCTGATGCCAATATAAAATATCATCAGCCTACCACAGAAATAAATCATCCCAACATGAACCTGTGCTTCCACTCTTGGATCTCTGTTAGTTTCCCACTTCAACCTGGCTAACACTGAGGATGTTGCCTTCCATAATTATTCTCCTCTGTCTGTGTTGGGTAAAATCCTTCTTTATTTTTAAAACAGTATACGCCTTTTTCTACCCCAAAACTGGCCAGACCTTCTGATCTTCCAGGCATGCTGCAAACCCATCTGTCCAAAAAAAAATGTAGGAGCAGGGGGTTGATGTGTCAGAGAGTAAGGATTAATTAGGTGCCTCTTTCTCAACCCCTGCTAGATATGTATCATGGTTTCTGAGAAACCATCAGGTGTGGGGGAAATACAGGCAATCTGGTCATTATTCCTACGTGTAAGTAGCGATGTAGCAACATGTGGGTATCAGTCCCAGAAGGAGGACACACGTTCTGAGTACCTCAGACTTCCCTTTGGGAGAAGGATGCCTTTAACGTGACACAGGCACCGAAAAGCTCTTTCACCTCTGCCTCTGATTTGATCTATAAACATTCTCACTGCTGTATTTTCCAGGGAGCAAGGCACATGGCAAACCATGTGGCTCGCCACAATGGAGGAAGGCAGCAGTACAGAAAAACCTTTTTTTATCCATAACAACACCAATATAGATAAAAAAAATACACATTTTATAATGCTTTCTGGTATTTCCAACTTTCAGGAAGATCCCACTGACCACTGCATAGATATAGCCTGCCATCCAGCACTGTGCATTTAGATCTCTATCACTCAGTGCTGCCTGCTGGAAAGAAGAATTAGTTTATCAAGATCTTATTTCTGTAGCAAATCCATAATCAAGGCACAAGAAGTTGGTGGCAGCCTGGCTGCAACATTGCAATACCGCGAAGTTGGTGACAGCCCCTCTAATTTTGTGCCAACACAAAAAGTTCTCACCATCTTCTCCGTAAGCCTTATCTTAACTAGTAGAAACATTAGAAGCTCACCTTGTTCCACACACAGGACAGCAGCCAGCAAGGTGACAAGAGACGTCTTCATCTCCACTGGATCCTCTCAGCCAATCTGGGAAGATGTTTGGAGGACAGGTTATATACCTTTTGAACGGCAGCAGCAGTTTTACAGGTTCCAGGTGGCTCGCAGGTGGACATGAAATCAACCTAAGGGTGTGTAATGTGCATGTGGGAGTTCTCTATCCTGCAACCCATGGAACAGGCTGGCACCTTGGGGAATAACCCTTTTTTTTCTTGCTCTTCCGGTCGTGTGAGTGATGGGAGATGAGGATATGTCCTCTCCTCCTCCAAGATTCTGCTTTTCCTTCCTCCCAGGAGAAACAGTAGCTGCACTGATGAAATAGTGGAGCTCGGAGGCACGAGAAGATAGTCCTGGCAGTGCACATTTCTAATCCCTTTGGATAATCAGCGCATGATCTACTAGGGTTCATAATGCTCTCTTTAATTATTGCACAGTACCAGAAGCTCAGACTCTCAACTGGCCTAAACTAGTTTACCTCCAATAAAATCAGTGTATTTTACACTAAATGAAATTAGCTAATGGTTAGATAAACAGAAGATTTTCCTCAAATTTTCATGTCAGTCTTAATTTCTTTATCAGTTTTCCATTGTCTGTATTTAATCCCTCTGCTTGCTCCTCTCTTGTTTTGATTATACATTTTATTTAATAATTTTTTGCTTCTATTTCAGGGGTCCTGTAGAGGGTCTGCTTTTCCCCACAGCCAACAGTTTCTGGAAATCAGATCTCCATTTATGATACCACAAGTTGGCATCCTGGAATTGCTACTGTATTTTGAAGAAAGCTATCTCTCAAACTGTCTCTTTTTCTATCTCTCCTCTTAAATTAATTCCTTTTCTTCTATTTCCCTGTGTTGCTCTCCCCTGAATTTCTTAAAATCTGTTTCTGACATTCTGGGAATTAGAATCACAAAATCGTAGAATCATAGAATGGTCAGAGTTGGAAGGGACTTTAAAGATCATCCAGTTCCAATCCCCTGCCATGGACAGGGACACCTCCCACCGGACCAGGTTGCTCAAAGCCCCATCCAGCCTGGCCTTGAACACTTCCAGGGATGGGGCAGCCACAGCTTCTCTGGGCAACCTGTTCCAGTGTCTCACCACCCTCACAGTAAATAATTTCTTTCTGGTATCTAATCTAAGTCTCCGCTCTTCCAATTTAAAACCATTATCCCTTGTCCTATCACTACACCTGGAAAAGAGTCCCTCTCTAGCTCTCCTGTAGGCTCTCTTCAGATGCTGGAAGGCTGTTAGAAGGTTTCCCTGGAACCTTCTCTTCTCCAGGCTGAACAACCCCAACTCTCAACCTGTCTCTGTAGGAGAGGTGCTCCATCTCTCTAATCATCTTTGTGGCCCTCTGCTGGACCTGTTTCAACAGGTCCATGTCCTTTCTGTGCTGAGAACTTTCAAGCTGGACATAGTACTCCAGATGGGATCTCACAAGAGAAGAGTAGAGACCCTAATACAAGATGCATCTTGGAAGACCTTGAGCCATCTCAATGGAGCTTCTTCCAAAGCAAGCTTAGTCCTGGAAGCATTTAGGAGAATCTGCAAAAGAAAAAATTTCCAAATACCCCATTTTCCAGGCAATTATGGAATAACTTAACAGGCAGTTCTCTAGAAGTAGCCATCAGTAGCGTGGTTTTGTCTGTTTCTAAAATGAATCAATCCAACACTGGATGATTTCCTTGTCCATGTGAGTTTCTAGTACTTTTTTCAGCCCTTCCTAAACTGCTCCTAGAATGACATCATCAGGTGGTGAATTCCAGAGTTGAACAAGACCAATGTCAAAATGGACATCCCCGCTCTTGTTTCTGGAGGTGTGTGAGGTCAGCAGGGGATATGATAATCAAATCAAGCCTTTTGCTTCGCAGAGGGCAGTCCGGTTTACTGCCCAAGTGTGTTATAAACACGTTGTTTGTCATAATTAGTGGGTGTGTTTTCTTGGTGGTATTGTGCAAAGATGGTAAAAGGAAGCAATCTTTTTTTTTTTCTTTTTTTCTCTCCTATTAATTATCCCGTAGACTTCTGTTACATATGTTCCTTTGCCCTTCCTCCATGAACAAGAGAGTTCTCTAATTATTGTCGTTATTATGTTGACTTTACCAACATCCATTTGTTCCTACTGAACCTCCATGCAATAGGATGTTGGCTCAGTGCAAGTCAGCTTTGAAAGAGAGTGGTGAGCCTAAGACATGTCCAGCACTGCCAACAAACTTGTACTAAGGAGACAAATTTGAGTAGGAAACAAGCTCATCCATGTCAAACAGTTATCTATGAGCTGTCTTCAGGACATTCATGTCTTCATTAGTATGTAGGTATTCTGCAGTGCTGGAAAATGCCCTCTTCCCAGAGTCTGGAGAGCAGTAATTTTGCAGTATAGTGAATAAGTCACAGTGATTCCTTCGTTCTCAAGAGGATAGATTGTGAAACACCATGTAGTCAGAGGCAAGACTTAAGCAACCAATGTAGAGAGGGTGTCTCCTGCTGCCTGACATCACAGCCTTCAGTCTGGGACTGAAGGGACTGAAGCAGGTCAGGCAGTGACACCAAGTGAGAAGAAGGATTGAGGAAGACTGCAGAAAAGGCAAGGAGGCTGGGTCACCTCTGTAGAATAATCTCATTGCTACCCATTCAGGAAAACAAAAATGGACCTCAAAATGGAGCCATGAGTTGGCTATATGACAAGACAGCAGTAGTTAATTTTGGAAAAGGGATGCTTTTGTTATTTTTCAATGGCTTCCAGAAGCTTCTTCGGCCTAGTGAAGACCTTGCTTTGATCCTTATCACCTTTCTTTGTCATTGATTCACTGGGTGTTAATCAGACCTGGGCAAATAAGCAGAGAAAAAGGGAAGAAATTTGATGTTGTGGGGGAAAAGAGAGCAAAATTATTTGAGGAGAGCAGCATAGGTCCTTCAGAATCAGTGGTGATAGAGCCTTAAGTGAGGGAGAAGAAGGGCCAAAGTTAAACCACCTTCTCCAGGTGCCTCATTTAAGCAGGACAGGGCCCCTTTGGCTGATTCAAGTCCTGGTATAGTGACTTGGAGCACGAAAGCTGAGCTCTTAGATAATCCACACAGAGAGCCAGCTACCTCCCAGGAGCAATCCCAACTGTTTGAGTAAGATGCCCATCTTCTTTATGACAGCCCTCGAGGCATCCCCAGTGTCTCTGCAGAGAAGCTTACCACACTCATCTAAGGAGTATGCAACCATGGGAGCCAACAAATAAGAAACCCTGGGTGGAGGGATGTGGAATTAGGCAGCAGCATCTGCGTGGGAGATGTCACACCAGGATTTGTCAGGAAGGCTGGCAGAGAGGAGTCTCCTCTTACACAACACCCGTTGCCAAGGGAGGGATCACTAAGGGAGCTTTCATGGTTTTAGGACCTCCCATGCCCCAGGGCTATTGCTGGTCCCACCTCCAGATAAGGACCTTTTTATGTAACTTGAGATGTGAGCCAACATTTAGATGTAATGCATGGGCAGGAGGGAATGCAAAACCTATGGGGTCAGTTAGAAACCAGGAGAGAGGGAAGTAGGCTGGGAGCCATGGATGGAGCTGCTCCCTTAGGGAGGGGACTCCTGGATTCCCAGTGCTGTTCAGAACTTCTCCATACAGCAGCTGTAAGCAGACCATGAAACCCTCCAAGACAGAAGCAGGCGATACCACGTGCATTCACCCCCTTTGCCCACACATTTTCATACCTTCCTTCATGGGCCAGGTTCCCTCCCAGCCCAAAAATGAGGCATCTGCCAAGCTCAGGTAGGACAAGACATGACCTTATTTTAAATCTACATGCCAAGAGGAGGTTCTGTATTCAAAAGCTCAGCAGGTCAAGACCTGGGGTCAAGACCAGCCCCAGCTTGGCCTTGGCATGTGCAAACCAGCATTGTTCCTAAGAAATTCCAAACCTGTGGATAGAAACAGCTGGAGACTACTTAAAATAGCTTGGTTGTTGCCACCTGATCATCTGGGTGTGGAGTGGAGTACAGTCATCCAACAGTCCTTGGCTTGTTCAAGATGTTCTGATGTGTGTGACGCTTGAATATCTCTAAATCTTTCCGGAGGGGAAGAAGGGTGAAGAGAGCAGATTGGGCAGAGGACTGGAGGCAGCTCAGGTGGGAGTTGATGGCCCAATAGAAACTGTGTGGACAACTGAGAGTCTCACGGCTAAAGATGAAGTATTCTGGCCAACCTTGCATTTGTACTGAGGAATAAAAAAGAGATGAGGATCTAGCAAGAAAACAGAGGTTGGAAGTACAGCCCAGATTGGGACTGCATGAAGAAAGCAACAAGGAAGGTTGGGAGAGAAGACTTGGAGGTTGGATGTGGATGGAAGGAAGAGAAGCCAAGAAGGGATGGGAGCAGGCTGGGGTGAGCTGGAGCCAGGAGACCACATTTCCTTTGCAGGCCTGTTAGAAAGATGTGAGTATCTCTGTGTGGTGGTGTTCTTCTGTTCTCAACAAATACCCAGTAGAGCAAGCAAGGTGTGTAGTTGCTCTTTCCCTGTGCAATGAGTCTACAGAGAGAAAACCAGCTGGGTGAGCTGCACCCAACTAATTGCCCCAGGAGATCTGCTTGGGGTAATCTTAGTGGAGAGCTTCTTCAACTCAGGAGAAAGCATTTGAACCTCCAGTGACTCACTTTGGAAGGGTTTGAGTGAGCAAGTCTCTCATTCCTTGCTAAGATTATCCACAAGGAAGGTCAGTGCAGGGGAATGAGTTCCTTCAATTTTAACTCTGACAGAAAACGACTCGCAAACATAAAAGATTTATTTTCAAAGCTCATATTTTGTTATAGATGAAGATGAAATTTCCAGACTCCAGTAGAGACTGTCTGTCTTTTCTAGGTGATTTCCCTTTAAGCACCATACAAGATACTTTTTCTCCCCTTTCAAAATAATCCGTAATGCTTATAAAGCAATTTCCACTGGAAGATCTTAAATCAATTTAAAGAAAACTTAATGCTCGAGATTCCTTCGTGTTGAGTCCCGCCTTGTCCCCTCTGTTTGCCTGCTGGAGAGCTCAACAGCCATTTCCTTTCAGGCAGCTGACCCAGAAGAGAAATTGAAAGCAAGTTAAATAGCACACGGTTTACTCTGAAATGAAGTCACAAAATGACACTTCTGCCAGTACAGGGGGAAAAAAAAAGAAAAGGGAGAATCTGGGGAGAAGCTTCCTGAAATGACTGTGAAGGAATCACAATATATTTCAGCGTGATTTCAATTCAGCTTGCAGGCTGACGCCTCCGCTTTTCTTGCAGCTAACGTGGATGCATCCAGCCGCTACGCCCGATGTACCACACCACACGGCCACTCAATAGAACAAAACGACACTTTATTGTGCCCGGCTTCTGTTTAACAACTGTAATATTAAAGGCTTCCTCAGAGCCGAACGGTACAGGGAGAAAAATGGTATGAAGGGAAAAAAGGCACGAAAGAATGGCAGGGACAAAATGAAAGGGGGAAAAAAAATAATGCATGGAGTTATAAAGGCCAATAGTAGGAGAGATGGTGGCTATATGGTTCCCTCTGCATGTGCAGGGCTCCACGTCACACCTTTCTCTTCCCAACACCGTTTTGAGGTAGGGTTGTGCTCTTACCTGTTGTCATCAGAGCATGGAAAGAGCAAAAATATTTGCTAATGGGTTGTGACCTTCTGGGTAGGATAAACCTCTCCTACGAGGACAGGCTGAGACAGTTGGGGTTGTTCATCCAGGAGAAGAGAAGGCATCGGGGAGACTTTATAGCAGCTTTCCAGTACTTGAACGGGGCTTACAAGAAAGCTGGAGAGGGGCTTTTTACAAGGGCATGTAGTAATAGGATGAGGGTTAATGGCTTCAAACTGAAAGAGAGGAGCTTTAGATTAGATATCAGGAAGAAATTTTCCATTACATGGGTGGTGAGGCACTGGAACAGGTTGCCCAGAGAAGCTGTAGCTACCCCATCGCTGGCGGTGTTCAAGGTCACTTTGGATGGGGCTTTGAGCAACCTGGTCTAGTGGGAGGTGTCCCTCACCCAGGGCAGGGGAGTTGGAACTGGATGATCTTTAAGGTCCCTCCCAACCCAAACCATTCTATGATTCTATGAAACAGGGCAGCATTCGTGCTGTACAGATGAGAAACTGATCCCTTGAATGCAAGGCCAAGGAGCTCCTTCATCCCTTGGACCATTTAAAAACCCAAGCGGAGGATGCAGACGAGACTGGCCAGGACACCCAGAGCTATCACAGTGTAGCTGGTTTTCACACTGCTGGCACCGCTGATGTTGCACAAGGAAGTCTCACAGCAGCTGGTAGCAACGCCAGCTATGCCAATATTCAGGTCAATCGTTGGGCAAAATGCAGAACATTTCTTGGTAATGCGCTGGCTACGGTCACTGCCTGAAGTGGGAGAGAGGGAAAACAGGGAGAAAACTCAGTTTTTTTTCAATTCTGTGTAAGTTTTACAAACTTCAATGATACCCTGGCTGTGCAATTTCCAGTGGGGAATAAGTTGTTTAGTACTTAATGCTGTTGTTTTTCCCTTGGGCTTTAGCACAATGCATCATTTTTTGTGTATATGTGACCTATGGAAACCATCTCCATGATGGAGACCATCTCCACACCTCAAAGCTTCTCTGCTGTTTTCAGGGCCAGCTGTGTGCAACTCAGCACAGGAAATTTGGAGTGCAATTCTCCAGGAATTGGGAGATCCAATACATTTGTACAGTACAAGACTGCAAGACATCTTTGTCACTGTGTCTTGATATTGACCCTTCCAGGATACCGGCCCTTTCCAAATCCACCACTTCATAAGCCTATAAATGAACTTGGAGATGAGACAATGGGTTTGTGCATAGAAAGCCTTTCTCTTCCCAAGTCTCCCTCCCCTGGGTGTATTTAATCAGCAGTGTGGTATTACAACATTTTGCAACAGGGATTGATTATGCTGAGTTCCCACACACCGCAAGATTTGCTGTCTGTGTGCCTTGATCCTTATTAATTCTTCCACCACACCCCACGGTGGGAGTAGACTCTGCAGTCAGCCCAACCTGAATCCCCTCTTGTCTTCAGAGCCTCAGAAAAGCTCCACACTTACCCATTCCCGTGGTAGAATAGGTTGTAAGACAGTACTTCTCATGTTCAGAGCATTTGGTTGTACTGAGACAGTGTATGTTGGAAGTTGCATCTTTGCATGAGAAACATGTCAAGGAGAAAGCTGCAAAAGAAGCACACAACACCCATCAATCACCTCTAGAAGTATCCATAGGAGCACAAAACTGGTGGTGCTGGTGCAGATGGAGGACCTGTCAAGTCCAGTGGCCACAGGCAGACACCCTCCTGGGTGTGTGAAACTTGGCCCCAGCAACTTTCCTGGACCCGTGATGTGGTTTGCTCATTGAGTAACCCTCAAAAGATCTTCCTTCTGGATACTTACTTGAATCAATTTAAACATCTGGCATCTAAAGTGTGCTTCTGCAAAGAGCTCCAGAGTTTACTACCGCTTGCAGCATGAAGCTCTTGTGGTTTCTTTCCAACCTGGCTCCTCCAAGCCCTGGTTGCTTAGTTCTTGTATGGGAAGAGAACATCTGATTCCTGTCCACATTCATGCTTTTAAAATCATCTGAAAAGTCCTGGCCTACATATCCTTTCTCAGACCACACACACCAGTGGCAAATTATTTTAAAAATCTTTTCAAATATAGAAAGGGAGAGACACAGCCGAGAGTAACCTCCCTGGCCAGGCTGAGCATGATTATTTTTTTGCTGCTTGCCTCCACAACGTATCTCAAATTAGGGACAAGTGACCTAGATCTGCAACTCAGTGTTTGCTGGGAAGACAGATGCTTGCATTTGGCTGCTTTCTTTTCACATCCCTCCTGTGCTGGCCAGTCCTGGACGTAGAGAAGACAGGGCTCAGCAGACTACCCTCTTGGCAGCAGCAGATTTCCTTTTTATGTGCACATCCCTAATGCTCTGTATCAGCAAAAGCGCTGCTCTAATGTGAATGAATGAGAACAGCTTGCGTTCAAGTAGGCTAAAGCAGTCATTCATAGCAAAGAGATCCTCCGGGAAGGTTTCTTTGCATGATAAGGGGAATTTCCTACTCATCTGTTTATCTGGAGCAAACGCTCCGGCAGTAATGTCACCCACTGGGGATTAGGCTCATTCTTCTCACTTCCAGCCTACCCCTATCTATGGCCAGTTAATACCTATCTTATTTTTGTACCAGCCCTGTCCTTTGCCTTCCTTGTTCTTCATCTCCCTTACTCTTCTCCCTTGCCCAGGCTTCTTTACCCTTGTTGGTGTCTTTGCCAGCAATGTCTCAATCTCACTGCTGCCCTTGTCTGACCTTAGACAAGCTCATCTGGTCCAAACAGCTCTCTCTTCCCTATTGTCCTACTAACCCAGACCTAGCCCCAGCTCAGACCATGACCCTAGGGTGACCCGGGTCATTGTATATCAGAGAAAACCACAAAAAGTGCCTTTTAGGGCACTATTCATTATTATTTGTCTCTGTGGAAACAGTCTTCTCTCCTCAGTCCAGACTCTTTGCCTTTTTACCCTTTCCATGGACCTCAAACTTAGTATTTTCATTCTTTTCCCACTCCAATGCCTTTATCCTTTCCATGGCCACCCAGCTCTGACCATCAAGTTCCCCCTCGTAGTCTGTAGTCCTCACAGACCCTGCTCTCCCTCGCTTGTCTCTCACTGAAGAACCACTAGCTGAAGACACACAGGCCAGGAAACTGGGCTTGCAGTGGCTCAGAACCCATCTCCCTCTGTTCTCCTGCTCAAAATGATTGGAAAAGCCTCAGACCCGGTACACAGCTCACTCTGACTTGATACCAAAACTGCTGCAATTTGCTTCCTGTCTTGGTCATTGTAATTTTCCATCTTCAGGCACAAGGCCACATTCCTGCTCCACCCCACCGGGAACCACCCTTTCCTCCCCAAATAACCATACACCAGAGCAAAGTCCCCAAACTGGGTTTTCCAGCCACGTAAACCATTGTATTCCTTAACTGACACAACTGGGTTCTCCAGAAATGTAAATTGTTTGATTCCTTAATTAATACAGCTCCTTTAATCCAGTCCACTCCGAGAAAAACTTCCTGAACCTACGCAGGAAGCAATGGAGCTCATTGCAGTCCTGTTTCAACTCAACCTCACAATGCTGCTAATTCAAGAGTAAAGTTGCCCTGAGACACTTCTAGACATGGGGGCACCTTCAGGGTGATTTTGCCAACATTTCTCTGTTTTCAAAAGGTTTCTCTCTCATTTAGAGGACTCTGGAGGAATGTGGGCTCCTAATCTGGGAGCTCAGTTAAGACCCTGAGGACAAGCAGGACAATTTTGATCCTCAGTCCCGCTAAGTACAATAATTGCTCATACTATTGAAAAACACTTTTGGTTTTATTGTGCCAGGGATACAAGGAAGGGAACATTTCTTTCGAAAAATGCCCTGCTCAGGATGCAGACCTGGGGTTAAACCAGGCTGCTTTTGGAGGTCTCCTCTTCTGCACCCAACAAGACCTCTGCTCCAACTGAAAAAAGAATATTCCTCAAGGAAGACTTTCCTGTGGATAATTCAAGCCACCCAAGATAAGCAACTTACACATGTAAAGCATTTTCAAGTGCAAGTGCAGGCAGATGTGGGATTTATCCCGTTAAAATCAGTCAGGTTCAGGGTTAGTTGGAACAGCAACCAGCCTTCTGGCTAGATTGCACAGCGAAGGGGTGCTGCAGATGTCTTAATTTTCACTGACTTCTTTGATAAGTTTGCTGTCTCGTTAGGTGATCTTTTCAAAAAAATGTGATTACAGCTGATACAGCTGTGAGAGAGAATCTTTTTATTGCCTTCGGCTTTCTCAACCCTGTTGAGCACAATGATTTAGCACATGCCAAATTTGAAGTCTATGAAGTCTCAAGTAAGAACATTTACAGCCTTAAATTAACTGTGAGTCTAAGTGCTCTGCTAGACCGGGACCAGAATAGCTGGTAATTTGCAAGAAAAGCCCTACAGCAGAGCATGAGAAAAATTCAGTTTGCAATAAGGCAAAAGTCCATGTCCTCCTGCCCCAAGCTGAGGAAATCCATTATTCCCCTGCAATAACCAGAGGGATATCCAGGGCTGCACCCTCTGCTCCTTTCCTCACCCCCAGCCCACCCGTGTGCAAACAGGGTATTTTCCAGAGGCACAGGCAGTGGTCCTTGGCAGAATCCAGCCAGGCAAAATTAAAGTGCAGGTTTCCAATGTGTATTTCCACCCCCCAAAACCCAAACAGCCAGTTATCAGAATGAGAATGGGATTCTGCATCTCCATCCCAGACCTGGGGATCAACATCAACTAAGTTGCACCTTAAAGCAACAAGTTGCAAGAAAAAGCTGGGAACCAGCACTGCATGTCCTTGTGGCATGCCCGTCTCTAGCAATTTAGGTAATGATGGTTTGCAATTGCAACCAACAAACAAAAAAAGTGAAAAGAAAATAATAATCCTGTTGTAGATAGTTACATGTCAAATTTGCAGCTTTATTGCAACCAAGGGTTCTCAGCTGCTTACACGGAGCCACTCCAAGGGCTAGGTTGGGACTGCAGAGATCAGGGGAGGTGGGTATCTCACTCCCATTTCATCTTCTCAATATCCTTCCATCTCCTGGTGGGCACACATCTCCCTGGCTTCTTTTTCCAAGGAGTGGAATATTCTCTAGAGCCCAATGACCCTTCAGATTTACCATTCATGCTGCAAAATCTCCTTGGCATCCTGCAATATACCCTAATTCTGGGGGTGGGGGATTCTTGTTAATGCAAAGTAATCCTTCGGAGACTCACCACTCTCCGTGCACAGGGCTATGACGAGCACGACCAGAAGAGAAGTCTTCATCCTTTATACGTTCTCGCAGCCTTCAAAACGAGCAGGACTCAGCCAGGGCAGGTTTTATACCTCTGGAGTGTTTGCTTGATGATAGGATAATAACTATGGGGTTGCTGTGTCAGATGATGGATAATTGGGAGTAACCTGTCAGTGCTTGCATGTGAAAGTATGCTTTGTTGGAAATCTAAACAGGCTTATATTCTCCCACCCTCCGCTGCTTCTTTTCCTAGTTGTTTCACAATGCAGCTTGTTCATCTGATGTGAAGTATGCAAGAGCTTCTAATTCTGGATAAGTGGAGGAAAAGCAAAACAGTGTTCACGTGAGAACAGGAATGTTTTCCTTTACAGGCCAAGCTTGGGTCTCAGAGCAGGCTGCCTCCTGGAGGATCCCGTCCTCCTCGCGCACTGTTCTAGTAAAAATATGGAAATCGATTGAATTTGAAATTGAAATTGGGATTGAAACACCTTCAGAACATCTCCCAGGAACGTCAATACAGCTAGATCAGAAGAGCAGTAGCCTTGCGCTGCATTTCATGAGGGACCAGATATCATTTTCTTGTGAGCTTTTTTATCTTTTTAAACTGCAGTTCAAAATCATAAATGTTTCTCTTCTAAAATTAGATATTTTATATGAGGGAAAATGTTCCTCTTATTAGAAACTATACTCCACTGGGCAACGAAAGTGACCACTTATTAAATTAAAAAATAGAAATAACACCCACCCCCATCACATTGAGCAATCTACAATTTTTTTATTTTTTTTTTTTAACAACTGACAAAAAATAAAAGTCAGGGAGAAAACACCAAGCTAGTTAAAGCACGGAGAATGGGGGGTTGTCTGCACAAGGATCTCAACTCATTAAGTCTCCAGAAAAAAAACCCAATAGCCAGCCAAAATTATATGAAATACCAAATACGAGTGAGTTTCCATACGGTGCTCTTTATTCCTCCTTTTTTTACCATGTTTCATCCTATCTCCCTGTATAAAATCAGACTCTTTCTCTTATTGTTCATGTTGCTTTTTCCTCCCACCGTTGTCTCTCTGCCATTTAGTCCCGGGGATGGAGGCACGGTCCCAGAAATGGTCCAGCTGGATCCCTTTTACATGAAACTCAGAGCTGCAGGAGCAACCTGCCTGCCCCAGACTTCTGCCAGTGACTCTGCCCCTTGCTGGTCTCCATCTGTTCTATTTCCTTTTTTTTGATCTTAGCCTCCAACTTGCTCAGATTTCTATCTCCCATTAAATATTTGGGCTTCCAGTGTGACCCACCTACAGTCATTATCTCACCGAAAAGGCATGCCCACTTGTGGAGGTGAGGTAACTCTTTCCAACACCTTTAAATTGGGTATATAAATATTGTCAGTATGGAGACCTGTGTGACTAAGGTGAGGAAATTTCTGCTTTCTCAATAGGTAGAGCACGAAACTCAGTTGGAACAGAGGTGGCAATTAACCAAGAAAGCTCAAAGGAGGGGCGTTGTTTGGCTTCACAAGACCAATGCCTTAGTAAAGCATCAGGCAGGAGGAAAACAGAAGCTGGCACCCTCCATGCCAGGCACTGAAACCCTTTCTTCCTTGTGCAATATTTTCTTTTCCCCTATCCAGAAGGGATTTCATGAGCCTTTATTGGTAAATCAACTTTTATAGCTGAGGATTTGAGGTAATAGCAGGAAAGGGGGCTCTAGGCACATGGCGATGGCATTCGGCAGCCCGTGTGCTGCGCTGCAGAGGCAGCCCACATTCAGATTTATTTCAGCCAACAGCATCCATTAACAGGTACAGAAATAGCATCTCAGCCAGGCACTTTTTTTTTTTTTTTCTTCTCCCTCCTCCCTTGTAGTCTCATCCAAGCGAAAACTAAAATATCTCTTGTCTCTTGCAAGCTGCTGAGATTTTGAGATGGCAAGGCTAGATTTCTTAAAGGAGTTATTGCAGGGTTTCTGACAGTCGAGCTTTTCCATGAGATGGTCCTGCACCAACTGGTCCCATATTTCCCCCCCTGATATTAATGTTACCTTCATCCCTCACCAATGCCAGGTGGGAGAGATTGAAAAGAACCTATGGCAGGGTAGAAAGAACACAGATGATTAGGACACCAGAGGTGCCAAAGCAAAAAAAGATAATATCACAGTTTACATGAATTTGGAAGCTATGAACTTCCAAGAAGATTTTGGAAAGCATAACAGGGGAATTAATTAGAGGTGGAGGATGGGATGGAAAGACTTATTTTCCTTGACACAGTTGCTGGGTGAAGACAGAAGGAGAGAATTTTGCTTGCCTTCTCCTAAATCTGCTTGAAAATGTCATGTGAGAAAGGCAAATGATGTCTTTATTTTGGTGGAAACGTGTAGTTTTCATGAAACAAAAGCTGAAAAGTAACTGTGAAATTCAGATGTTTTTACTAAGTGTGGAGTTTCAAGTTGGCCAAGAGCTTTGAGAATCATTTCAGAAATTATTGTAGCTAGCATACGGGAAAAGTGGTTAAAAAGAAGTGTAAAACCCCAAATTTCTCTTGGTCCCTCAGCACAGAAATGCTACAACACTTAACTGTTCTCCAGTTAGCACATCTCGTATTTAAATAAATGCCAGGACACCTTCTTTGCCTGGAAATTAAATCTTTATAGGATGACAAAACCTAATCTCATCTTCACAGCCTGTGGCCAGTGCTGCGGTTTCTCCCCATTACACAGAAATTTGTGTACTTTTTAGCCTGTCTTCAGTGCTGGAAGAGCTGGGCTGCAAACATGAGGGCTTTTCTCCAGGTGCCACTTCTATACAAGCCCCCTCAAAAAGCAGGACTGCCCTTAAAACTGTTCAGCTGGGAATTACTCACCTTCCAGCTCCAAAAGTGCATGCATTTTGCCCATCTTAGCTATAGCTCCACTCCTGCAAGAGCTAGGGGGGATCTTCAACCCACATCCTCCATCCCCAAGCCTGGAAATGCAACAGCATCAGAGGAAAAGACATGACCAGAGGTCTCCCCACCAGATGAGACACCCATTGCCTCTGCCAGGCTCTTTCTGCCCATTTCCCTGCAGGGAAGTCAGGAGCCATCACTCAGCAGCATCTTCTCCAAGCAAGCACAGAGGTCACCTTTCCATGAGGACAGACTCCAACGGCACCGTCCTCATCTTGGGCATCTCCAGCATCTTGGTGTGGTCCCTTTACCTATTTTAAAAGCTGAAACCACTCACCTGATGGAGACCACGTGACAATTTTGCAGCGCAGCCAGGAGCACAATCAATACCTGGCAGTCCCCCCAGTCCCACATGTTGGCAGTTTCGAAACAATTCTCACTGTTGCTTACGATGGGAACAACACAAATATTTTTGACCTTTCCAGGTTGACACCTTCATTCGTGAGCACTGAGTGATCAGGCAGGATATCTGGCTTTGTCTGTCTTGAGTTGCTGGATGCAACTGAGTCAACAGAGAAAGGCAGCCAGAAGAAGACTCCCAGGTGCTAAAAAGAGGAATTCAACGTGAAGTAAGAGATTCAGACCACAGCCCTTTCTGGCAGAGCCGCTTTCTCAGGCTGGATCTTAGTGTGGATGTAGCGAACACACTCTAGAGTAACATAAATCTTTATTTTGTCTGACAATTGTCATACACATGCTATCAAAAGAGCTTTCCCAGGGAAAATTAGTACAAAACAACAAAAGATACAGGGGGGAAAAAGAGGAGCTATGCTGCCATGCCATTTTATGGATGGGATCTGAAGCAATGTCTTGGAAAAAAAACAGGGTGGCATAGACTCTGTTGGGGACATTTGACAGAGGATGTTCATTTCTCAGCTGGGGAATACCTTATTGGTTCTTGGGACATCACATCTTTGCCCACCCCTCATCACAATCCTGCCCTGATGACACAGATCATACTAGCCACAACTCCCAGGAGCATCACGGCATAGCTGATTTTTATGCTGTTGGCCCCACTGAAATTGCACAGGGAGGTTTTGCAGCATTTGGTGGAATAAGACGCCACACCGAAGTTCACGTTCGCCTCAGGACAGTCTACAGAACATTTCTTGGTGATGCGATATCCCATGTCCTTGCCTGGATGGAAAACAGACAAGAAAGGACAGCTGTGATTTAAAATTCTTCTACAAGAGCTGACCAGAGGACGACAGGAGGAGGTATATTGCACAGTGCTTGATTTGCAATGCAGCAATATCAGCTATCAGCAGAATTGATGAATGCTGGGTGAGTATCCACACTACCTGGAAGAAATGCATGACACTAGAAAAGTCCTTCATAGAAATCCACACCGTGCTTCCTGTAGGTCAGCAAAAGGTCGTAGAATCACAGAAACATAGAATTGTCTAAGTTGGAAGTGACCTCTAAGACCACTGAGTCCAACCATCAACCTAACACTGACAAAAACCCACCGCTAAACCATGTCCCTCCTCACCTCGTCTACACATCTTTTAAATCCCTACAGGGATGGCAACTCCACCACTTCTCTGGGCAGCATGTTCCAATTTTTACCCTTTCAGTGTAAAAATTTTTCCTAATATCCAATCTAAACCTCCCTTGGTACAATTTCAGGCTGTTTCCTATCACTTGTTTCTTGGGAGAAGAGACTGAGCCCGACCCCCAGCAAATACACCCTCCTTTCAGGCAGTTGTAGAGAATGAGAAGGTCTCTCCTCAACCTCCTTTTCTCCAGGCTGCCAACCACTTCCATCACTGCTATCACTGCCAATGCATTTTCGGTTTCTAAAACTGCATTACTTACATCCAACCCCTTTCTATCCTCCATCACAAAGCCTGTGTGTGACCTCTCTGATCAAACAAGAGGGTCTGTTCATGAAAATCTGTGTGCTTCAGCAAGCCCTGCCACAAGGTGGTGGATCACAGAGCACCCCTGAGAGATTCACATAGGTTATGTGTCAAGATCCATAAACCTCTGTGGTCAATTCTTTCCAACAAGACCAACTACTTCTCATAAAAAAAACCCCACCATCACCAACAACAAAAATAAACCTATTGCTCATCAATTTCTCTGGAAGACAAAAAATAATTTAAAAAAATAAAGCCTTGAGGTGTTGCTGGTACTCACCTAATCCAGAACTGCTGTATGTGGTTGTACAGTATTTCTCATGGTCTTCACACTTGTAGGATTTAAGACAGTTCCAATTGGAGTGCTCATTGTCGCACGTGTAGCAAAACAGTGAGGAAGCTGGAAAAAGCAGACATGGCACATGTTAGCGGCTTCCAGCAATACCCTCTGGGGAAGAAAGTGTCAAAAGCCATGTCCCTTCTTGGAAAATACAAGGTGAAAAGTATGTTATGAACAAGTTTTTGTGACAGGTGAAATAAGGAAGCTGCTTTTGATTAATAAAGCTGAAACAGCAAACAGAAGAAAACAAGTTTTCTTTCTTTACTTGAGTCTTTTGGTGATAAAAACCCTGAAAACACATGTTTTGCTTTTTTTCTCAACCTGAGCAGAGTTCTCAGGTGACCTTTCTTCCTCCCCCTGAGTCCCCACTGGCCTTGTTGACAGCCAGCCTGCAAAAACCAAGCTCACAACCTGTCCAGCTGGGTTTAGGATGGCTCTGGCCAGGAGAAGAGGAACTGGCACTACTCTCAGGTGAGTTGTTAGTATTTTCAGGCTGCAGCTGCAAAACACTGTACAGACATGAATTAATTAACACCTATGACATCCCTGTGAGCTAAATTACTGAGCACAGAGCCACATTAAAGGGAGTTCCCTGGGAGAGGCTGGTCTGGACAATAGACAGATTATTTCTACCAGTGCCTGGAACAACGTGTTCTCAATGATATTATTAGTACAGCTGAGCCAGATCCATTACAAAGCCAGAATTAGGTAGGATGCATATTTCTGAACAAATCCGAAGCAAACTGAGGCAAATTTCCAGGCTGGCTATGCCAGAAACACAGGCATGTGCCATCTTGTTCCTTGGCAGTGGATTCACAAGTGGTGGAAACCGATTCCCTCCTCTTCAGAGTCCCTGTGAAATGCTTCTCATTTCTGAGGAGCAGTGGCAAAATCAGTTCATCCACTTCCAGGACAACCTGCTCCATTGTCACCAGTGGTGGAGAGCTCTTGGAGGAAGACAACCAAATTCCAAACTGGGGAAAGTCCTCCATTAGACCGAAATTTCCCTGGTTAAGTTCCTGCTGGCTTTCTCAACCCAGGAGGGCTCTTATTTCTGCACAGAAGAGCCCCATTCAATTGAATTTGAACCTGTTTTTAACAAAGAAACTCCTCCCAGAGACTCTCCAGAGCTCTCTGCAGCTGAACCTCCCCATGACTCTCGGTTAGACAATTCCAGAAGCAGTTTTAAAAGACAATTAAAAGCTCTTGTAGGCCATAACTACCCCAAGTAGGAGAAGAGAAGACATCCCATCTGTGATGTGGGGAGCACAGGTGCCTTGGGTACAGCTCAGGTGAGCATACGACTGACTGTCTTGCTCTGAAACCTACCCAGATGCTCTTTTCTAGTGCCAGGTGTTGTGAGCGCAGGTGTTCTCCGTAACAGCAGATAAAATCATCCTTGTTGCATGCTGGTTTTAATTTCTTTTTAACTGGCTATTCCGCTCTTGCTGTTTCTCCATCACTTGGAGAATTTAAGCCTCTCACCTCTTCCCTGGAGGTCCCCCAACCCAAGCTGTGTGCTCCTGTCCTTTTGCAGACCACGCCAGAGCAATCTCAAACCCTCTGCCTACCAAGTGTTATTGCATTTTCCAGCCCCTGTAACTCTTTCTGATCTGCTTTTCTGCCAAATTTCACGAAGTTGTTCAAACCAATTCCTGCTGCAGATGGAGCTGAAACCCCAGCATGAGCGTGAAAGCATCTGAAATACACTGGTGTTGACTGACTGGTGCAAGGAAAATCCCTTCCAGTCAGGAAACAATAAGTGCTTAAATCATTATGGCTGTTATAAAGCCTTGCCTGCGTCTGACCTCCACCCTCCATTAGCTCCAGTTTTGCAAATGCAGCCAGAAATAGCCTTAACGGTGCAAAAAGGCTTGCAATGCTCCTCGGGACTGCAAATACATTCACAGTTTCTCAACTGGGTATTTCTTCACAATCATCTAGCTCTATCTGCACCTCTTTCTGAATGAGGACAAGCACAGAGCATTGCAAATCCCATTACAAACACACTCACACTCCTAGACAGACACTTAAAAAAACTCTTCAAACTTATGAGCAAAGATCTGTTAGGCTTTCAAAGATCTGCCAACAACCTACTTTCTTAATTGCAATGTCTTTGTGGGAAATAAAACGAAACACTGGCAGAAGATGTGCTGTCAGTACCAGCTGTATTACCCTTATCAACAGCTCCTCAAGTTTCATTCAGGAACCAAAATAAAACCCAAGGCAAAACTATGAGCCCAGCTTAATTCCTATTAGCCTTTTCCAGTTTGCACGCCTATCTTCAGATCCGAGTGGTCGGAGCTTAATACTTGAGGGCGTGAGAAAAAAGAGCGGTGAGCTCGTCTTCTCTTCTTTGGGTTATGCATACCTCGGCAGAACTCACCCAGAAGCTGAGACTCAACCACGCTAAATATTGCTTGAAGAAGCTGATGCCAAAGAAAAACTGCACTGCCAAAACCTCACCAATTCCAATTAAAGCCATCAAACCTTCTTGTCCCTTGCGTTATCCCTAAGTTCTCTTCTGGTAGTTTCATCCTTTCTGTTGGGATCTCCCAGCCTCCGAAGCTCCTTACCTTGCCTCGCACACAGGACTGCCGCCAGCAGGGCAATCAGAACAGCCTTCATGGTCACTGTGCCCTCAGAGCCTGAACAATGTGGGATGGTGCATCACGGTAAGGTTTTATACTGGGACCACGTTTACTTTGACTTCCTTTGATTACAGTAATTTGAGGTTTAGGGAGTGACAGCACAGAAGATGCGATCAGTGATGGGTGGGTGTGTTTGTGCGTAGGAACCTATTATGAGGTTCCAAGTGCCAATGTTTTTGGCGTCTCATCCAGATCCAATCTTTTTTTTCCGAGGTCTACTCCTGCTGACCATGTCTGCATTGCTAATTTGGGGAGCAATTTATCTGATTGAAACATGGGAGTCCCTTCTTACTCCATTGGGCTGAACCACAGAACCTGGAGCAAAGCAGAGGCAGCTGCGCCAGTTTGGGGTGGCTCATGGCTTGCAGGATGGTAAGCATCACCTGGCATCCTCCATCCTTTCTCTCTGCCATGATACAAGAGCTTCTGTCCTGGTTTGAGCAACACAGGACTAATTTCTCTTCTAGTGATTGGGAAAACTGAAGTTTTACAAGACTCCAGTGTCTGAAGTGGTGAAAATATTTACTTTACAGCCAGCTCTGGGGTGTGGGTTTCAAGGTCTCAGTGTTTTCAAGCTCTCCAGGTGCAGGAATGAGGAGGAGCGAGACCTGGGCACTTGACCCAAGCTGCCAACAGGGTTATTTCATACCATGAACATCACATTTGATATAAATTGCAAAGTCTGCTTTATAAGAAGTTGTCTCTCTCCCTTGATGCCTGTGATATGAGAACTTCTTTCCCTGATGCTGGACCCCTGAGACCTTCCCTTCCTCCCAAAATCACAGCGTTCCCAGTGTCCCACATTGGCTGTCTCTGCTGGGAGTGCACAGCTTCTGGGCTGGGTATAGTCCTTGTGTATTTTATGTTGGCATCAGGATCAATATTGGCTCTTTAGCATTATTAATGTTAAACATTTAGTCTTATCAAATTAAATCTATTTATGTTTCGAGCCCTTGTGTTTCCTTGGTTTTCCTCAATTCCCTTTCATGGGTGGGAAGGGGTCATTGGGTGAGAGAATAACTGTCTAAAAAACAATAAATTGTTGTAGATTTCACAAACCAGAAGAGCTTTGGGAAGTGGGAGAGAAGGCAAAAAAAAAAAAAAAAAAAGGAAGATTTTTTCACTGGGTTGTCCTTATCTCTCTTGTACTAAGGAAAGTGCTTTAAGCAGAATACCATCCCATAGCATTCATTCAATGACACTATTTGTGCCTGGAGACCATCACTCAGAGGCTCCTGTAGTCCAGGTAGGAATGGCACATGATGCTTTTGTTTTGCTCTGCTTTTCTCTCCTCCAGAAGTATCCAGGGTTTCCAAGCGACAATGTTTGTTGCTACCTGTAGATCAACTTTGGACTCTGTCAGGTTTTTCCAGTCCCTCACGACCTTTCCAATCTTTCTGGGCTCCTTCGTACTGCTCCCACAACCACTTTATCACCTCTTGCCAAGCGACTCAGGATGCAGCAGAGGCACAAAGTGTATGGAAAATTGCTGCAGGAGTTAAACTGTGAATGGGAGTGAAAATGGTTGAGAAATAAAGTAGGTCCCGATCAAGAAGACATCTCAGCAGACCAGGACCCTTTGTCTTTAGAGAGGAAATGGCCAAAGGGAGCTCAGAGTCAAGATTTGCCAAGACCCTGGGCACACGGCCCCATGCCCAGCCCCTGTGATGCGTCTTTTGTTTCCAGTTATTCTTCCTTTTCCCAGTTCCTCCTTTTCTACAGCAGCTTCGGCCCCCAGTGATTTCTGTCTCTGCCTGTGCCCGGAGCAGGATGGAGGGGATAAGCATCCAGTTTTCAAAGTCTTCCACTCTGTTCTCTGCCTTTGCCTTGACCCTGAGCATAAATCTTTAATTATCTCCTCTTTTAGCAAGGATGTGAAAGGCCCACGTGACAGCTAATGTAGGAACTGCACTTCAGAAATAAACTGTGAAAAAGCCATACTTTCCAAACAAGACTTTGTATGAATACATACATGAACAACATCAGGCAGGAAACCAGATCTGCTGGAGCAAGGAGGAAATAGTAAGTATTAGTCTACGTATTTGTTTTATTTATAATAGCCGGGCTTCTCTCCAGCTGGAGAAACGGAAAACAAAACTTCCTTCCCTTCCATCCATGTCAAAAATCCAGAAATGAAACTGGATTACCGCACTGAATTCAGCTCATGTTGGAGCCAACCGAGCAGAAAAAAGCAGCTCCTCAGTGGGAAGAAGGGAGCAATGCGAGAACACAGCCCACAAGAAGAAAGAAGAAAGGCTTTGAAATTAAAACAAATAAATGAACAGTAAATAAATGACACTGTTAAAGCAAAGTGCAGCTGAATAGAAAATCTGCAAGTGAGAAATGGGCTGTAGGAAGTAGAAATGTGAGAAAGCGTTTAAATGGATTAGAGAGGGGGAAGGTTAATAATAATAAACAAGATTAATATTTCACCCAGAACTGCAAAGAGAGAAGGAGGGAGCTGAGAAATATTAGTGCAAAGCGAAATAAATCACAGCAAACACACAAAGCTCGGAGGGAAATAATTAAAGACAGGCAAAGTGAGGGTAAGAAATGAGATGGGATGAATGTATGGACGCTTCAACGTTTCTCCTATGGTGGCATTACCTAGCACTGTGCAAAATATACATGTTGTTATGTGCAAACACTGCTCAGGTATTACCCATAGACCTTCAGGGTCTGAGGAGCATTTTCGACAGCTCCCCAAATCCCAGTTTAATCAGCCACAGGAGTTAAAATGTGGGGTCTCCCGGGGAGCCTGGATGGAGAAACCATCAGGGGCATCACCTGGCCCCTGGCCCTGTGTCCCTGAAGAAGAAAAAGAATATAAAAGCTTTGGGACCCAGACTGGGATCTGGCCACATCCCAAACCCACGCTGTTCTTGTGCTCTGTTGATATTGCAATCACGCCCAGGGCCACCGCAAGGGCTTTGGGCTCCAACCAGCACCACGGTGGTGAGGCGGAGGGGATGGATGTTCTTTGAAGCAGAGAGCAGCCCACTTTTCCGAGAAAGGGGAGAAAAGAGCTGGAAGAAAAGCTGGGGCAAAAACAACTGGGGTAGTGGGAAGTGCAGATGGTGTCAACAGAACACAGTGTGGAAGTGTTAAAACTGCTTTTCCAGGGACATTAAAAAAAACACAATACAAAACAAAGAGGAGGGCAGGAGGGTGAATCTCAGTGCAGAAACAGGTGGTTGTTAACTCAATGGTGTCACAAAGGATGTTAAACAGTTAACAGAGCCTGGGAATTTTAAGGAAGGAAACCTTAACCCACTTTGCAGTTGGCAGCCGACAGCACATGTTTGTGCCAGACCTTGGGAGCGCGTTGTGCAAGGCCCGTCCCTTTTGTGTAACTGGAGCCAGACAAAATGTGTTTTCAACCCGTGATGGAGTGGCAAGGTGGAGCAAACTGCCAGGTCCAAGGGTGTTTTAATGTCAGCTGTCCCCCACTTTCTCCCTTTTTTCTTTCTGGTGGCTCCAAGCGCAGCTCTCCTCCATGATGCCGGGAGGAAAATCTCTGTTTCAGCTCAGGGTTGCAAATTGCTCCCCCATTGAATAAAGGAGATGCCATGGGAAAAGGTGGGAAGAACGCAGGCGTGGGTAGTCCTCCTGGTGTGTCTGAATCACACGGATGGTGCATGCCAGGCAAGAGGTCCAGCCCAGCCCTGGACAGTATCCAGCTAATCTGGTTGTGTCTTCTCCTCCTTCTTTGGGAGGTCAGAGAAGGTTAAGTTGCTTCATCTGGCCATGCAATGGCAACATGATTAGGTGAAGGATGGGATGGGGGGAGATCATGAGATCTAGAAACCCTAGGAAAAAAGGAAGATCTGTGTTCCATAATTTGCCTTTTCATCCTAGGGCCTGACTGTAGCAGGCAACCTGCTCTATTCTGCCTTTTCCCAAGGTATGAATGGACCTGGAGCTGACCTGGTAGGCTCCAAACAACAGGACAGAGCTCTTCAGGTCAGCCTCATGGCAGATGATAGAAGCTACCAAACCTCCAGCTAGGAACAACAGGAGTAGCCCAGATTTATTGAGTCTGGCTGAAATACAAGATGATCCATGTAGACTCCCATCTCAGCGTGACAGTCTCCAGGTCATGGAGAGCCTTGCATGGTTACAATGACTGAGTAACACAAATCCTTTGGGGTCACAGCTACCAGCCAACAAGGGACCAAGACCATTTTGCCACATTCCCTTAACTTCCAAGGATCATTCAACCCCATCAGCTTGGAGGCTCACAGGGAGATAATAAACAGCACGTCATGTGTGGATTCAGCCACTGTGATTCACATCCTCTGCCAATGCCCTGGCTGAAGGACCAAATCCAGACTAGCTCACCAAACAGGGAGCAAGCCCAGCCCCAATGCCATCCATGCCATCGGAACATCAATGTGGCTTGGGCACACCCCAACTAGCATTGTCTCAAACAGTGCCCTAACATGGGGTTGCTCCTTGCAAGCAATTTGGCTGTAACTACCCTGTTTGTAGAAGAAAAAGGTTAGAGTTATGGATGTGAATCATCCTTCTTGGATCTAGGGCCAAGGTTTATTATTCTCTGGTGGCATCTCTGCAGCCAGGAAGGAGAATACTGGAGATCTGCAGAGTCTGAAAGAAAAAGGGAAGTGAAGAAGGATGGTTAGGAGGAGGAGGAAGAAGAGGTGAGAGAGAAAAATCCATTATCCTCTTGGGATTCTTCCAAAAGAGTTAATGCTGGTCCTCACCATGGAGGATACCACTGGCCACACAAAAAAAAGGGGAGAAAGCTCAGGTTTACTTAAATTTGCACTTGTGACGCAGCTCAGTTGCTAATTCCCCAAACTGTCATTGCTTTTTCAGTGCAATTGGGAATTTCCCATTGTCTGAGGCCCAGCCCTCCTGATCTTCTTTAACAACGTGAGCAGTTGACGTACAGGCACTAAAATGAGACTGTCTCCTCTGCCACATGTTCATGCTGGTCCTGACGAGTGAGGCTCTGGTCTTTCTTTGGAAATCTTGGGCTGCGATAAGCATCTGAACCATTCTAGTACAAACGCTATTGAAAGGTCAATCAAAAGCTTGGCCACAGAAGATTTTGGCAAGCCTCTCCAGGAAGAAAAGTAGGTGACAACTCTCATATTTGTCTTCACAACTGTCTTTCTGATCATTGAAGAGTTTTTTGTGTGTGTTTTGTTTGTTTTTTTTTAATTAACCTTTAAAATCCTGGAGTTACTTAGTGGTGTAGAGAACAGTCATTTGAACCTTCTAAGCCAGTGATGTGTGAGAGAAATGCATCTAGGACACAGCTGTGGTAGCAGCTGGACTTCTGAGAGCTTCCACAGACACTCACAGAGACATCAAGAAAACCTTAGTCTAGTTGTCCATTTTATTTCTGCAAGAAAGAAACTTTTTCTCATCTACCCATTATAAAATGTAGACACGAGCTGCTCGTGCCAGAAGGCAGAGAAACAGTCACAGTTTTCAAAATTGCTCCTTTGCTTTTTGTTTTGTTTTGCTTTGCTTTGTTTTGTTTTGTTTTAAATTGCTTTAAGTTCTTGACTCATCTTATGCGTAATGGGTATTTCAGACCTGAAAGAGATCCTCTGTGCTTAAAACCAATAGCTGGAATTTCCAAAGTGAAGTGAAAGCTGAGAATAAAATGAGAAAAACACACTTCTTGCTGTCTATGGGAAAGCTGTGATGAGCTCCATGGACAGCTTCTCTACTCTTAATTTGTTTTAGAGGCTCTGAGTCTGATTTTTAACACATGGACCTCAACTGGAAATAGAAAAAAAAAAAAGTCTTGAATGGAAAAACTGAGCACAGACGTGGGAAGATCAGGATGCTCTGGTTTCTCTCCTGACACACTCCTGCTGACCCAGCCACGTATGGTATCAAAATCTCAGTTGCATGAGAAGAAGAGTTTGGGCCACCCCTTGTTACGTCTAGAAACTTGTCACACCTCAGGTAATAGCCGTGCTGAAACCTCCGCAACTGTGGCTGAGGAGGCCAAGGAGAGCAGGGCTGTCTCCAGAGAAGGAGAGCCCACAGCAGGTGGAGGAGCTACAGATCAAGGAAATATCCTGGCTGAAACCATCCCAACCCGTTGGGTGTGTTCAGCAGGGCAGAGAAACAAACAGGACGATATCT
The DNA here is from genome assembly GCA_013400375.1 of Thinocorus orbignyianus. NCBI lineage: Eukaryota > Metazoa > Chordata > Aves > Ciconiiformes > Thinocoridae > Thinocorus > Thinocorus orbignyianus. The sequence goes on along the minus strand of VXBW01007515.1, from coordinate 436,903 downwards.
GAGAACACAATCGTATTCCTTTCTGGGCGAGCAGAAGGGTATTTTCCCAGGAGAGTTGGCCAAAAATTCAAGGCTGTGTTTATTTTTCAGTTTGTTTTGGGTTTTTTGTTTAAATTATTATTATTTTTGGAAAAGCAGGGCATGCTTTTGCTGGGAGGTGTGTTTGAACCAGAGGGAAAGGCATTGGTCCACTTCAGGAGCATCCCTGCATGCCACAGCTGGGCTTTGACTCCTCTCACCCCATCCCAAATGCTCGTGGGGCATGGGGAGAGCAGCTCACATGCCATGATCGATCCCATCCACAGTCAGAGCTGGCCTCTCCAAACCCATATCACCTGCCATTCAGCGCAAACAAGGACTTGTATACCTTGTGAATGACAGCCTGGGAAGGGCATGGGAACCAAAAGCCACCCACACTGATCTAGGGAGCAATCCCAAGGTAGAAAAGCCACCCTGGGTTTGAGGACACCCTCCGGCTTACCAAGAAAAGGGCATATCAGGAACAACTCACCCCATCTCGATTGCACACTCTGTGTACCAGTTTTTCATCCCCTCCCAACTTGTTAAAATGTCATGAAAAAGACAATCAGCCTTGAAGGGACTTGACAGTGTTGCATCAAAGGCTCCTGGAGCTTCAAAATTGAATCTGAGTGAGGAGAATGGTATGCCCAAAATCACAGGCGTGGGAGAACGGTGGCTTTTGCTCCTCAGCCTGCAGCATCTGCTGCTGCTGCTCCTGCCAGCTTTGCTTTGCAACCTGACCACTGCTGGAGGAGAAGGATGAGGGGAAGGAAACGGGATCTCCAAAGAGAAAAGAGGTCTCTGAATCTTTCCTTCTTCTGAAAGCAAAGCCCTGGAATGTGTCCTCCCATTTCTTGGCTGTAAACACAGTGCATCAGGCCCTGGTTTTGTTGTCAGCCACTCACTCCTGCCGCCCTGCAGGGAGGAAAACCCACTTTCCTTCAAGCTAAAAGGGAGATGGGATGAAGAAACACCAAGAGAAATCACCCTGGGGTGAGCCCAGCACTATGAGACTCATTCTACAACCAAAGATTCACCCCCTGTCCTCTGGGCATGGCTTTCAGAGCAGACATACAGGGTATCTCCTCTCCTCTGACATGAGCACCATACCAAGCAATGCTTTTGGTATCACTTCCACAGCCAGAACCAGGCTGGGACATCTCCAAGTGCCCTCACTGCCACCGAGTACTGATGGTGGGATGGGTCCTACCCACCCACTCTGATCCCATCTCATTTACCCAAGGAAGGGTGACCAGGAAGGAGAGGATGCAACATGTCATACCGAGTGAGCAATCCTTGCACGTGTTGGAGCCAGGCATTGCTTCCTTTGGTTTTCTCACAGCAGTTGTGAAATCCTGGCTGGACCTATGAAGTGTTCTGATAACAAAAAAGTACTGTCAACCTACATCTACACCAACAAATAAGTCAAGAAAAGGGCACAGGCTTGCACATTTTCCCACTATCAACACTTACCCATGCTAAGAAACATCTGCCAGACCATGCCCAGGGGACAACCAAGGGCCAATAGGCCGTATGGATGTGGCCACCCCAACTGGGGGACAAAAATGGTGCCACAAGCATGCCATATGGCATGGCTTCAGGGCTGGAGGCCAGATCCTGCCCTGTGCTGTTTACCTGTCCAGACAGAGCTTCTCCCTGCAGCATTTACCCTCAGGATTTTGGTTTCACTCGTTTCCTTCTTCATGCTCCTGCCAACGCATGTGGTGCAGAATTTAGAGTGGAGGGTCTGGAGTGGGAGGTGAGATTATCTGTGGAGACACCACTGTGACACCCTCTGACCCAGCTCCCTCTTGCTTCAAAATAAGAGGAAGGAACTGTGCAGGCAGGACCATTTTGGTAACACCCAGGAGATGCTGAGCACCACCGCTGTCTGTTTCCTTGGAAGCATCTTGGGTAGCACTGGGTTTCTGGAACCACGCCTTGGTGACAGTGGGTATTTTGGGAAATGAAATATGGTCAGACCTAGAAATTCATCAAGTTCTGCTTCCCCCATATCCTTCAGCCCCACAGTAGGCAGAAAACCCTGGGGAGACCATCTGTCTCCAAATACATCCACCCCAGCTGAAAGGTCCACATGCCCAAGGAGAGCTTTGCACTGCTCTAAACATGGAGGAAAGGAGATAGAGAGCAGTCTGGGGAGGGTTTTCTGCTGTGGGGAAGGGGTGAAGCCCCGATCTCCCTTCTCACTACTGCTGACATCCAGCTGGGAGCTGGATGATGAGCAGACAAGCCAGTATCCCAGCTTTTGCAGGGTGGAGCACATCCTCAAGCCTCTTCCTTGCCTGGTGTTACATGGACTGTTCCAGGCTTAGCCCTTCTTCTCACCCATGCCAGTGTTGAGGAGGAGGGCAGCTTGCCCCTTGAAGGGAGAGGCAGGTCAGCAGCAGCAGGTGACCCTCCAGCTGCCTTTCAAGGCTTTCTTGAAGACATGAATCTCTGTATTTCAGCCTGGCACTGGGTTTATTCCAGGGACCGGGTCTGCTTGCACTGTCAGGAGCCTTGGAGTTGAACGTGCAGCAAGGTCAATAAAAGTCTTGGACCTCTTCAGACCTCCTGAGCAACCTCAACCCGTAGCTCCAACTGTGAGATCTGTCACCCTGCTAACAACAAATCAGAAAAAAGTGTTGCCCACACCCCTGCCTTCCTCTCGGTGTCTACCTTCATCCATTGTAAAAGCTCCCATGTGATGTGGAAGCCAGGGAGAGATGTCTTTCTGCACTGTTTACATGCCCAACTCCTAACACAGCTCCTAACAAAAGCTCCTTGGCACCACAGTGAGTCAAAGAACAGCATTCTGGAGGAGTGAGCGACGTGGGAGCCAGCCTCAGCTTTGCCATGACAGGTTTCTGCATCCTGTTATGGAAAGGATGAGTGTTCACAACGGTTACAGCAGCACAGCACTGCAGGGGACTGGGAGAGGCAACAGTTGAGCATGTAGACATCTGAAGTGGGTGGGCAGGGGCAGGCAGACCCTTCCTGGTCCTGGTGCAAGGACATCCCTGGACCAGACAGATGAAGCATCATCAAGATACTGAGTGCTGAGATGCAAGGAGCCCTCCAGATCAGGGTGAGAACCACTGTGTCATTATCTCCATCTTAATTACATGAATCAGAGACACCAAATGACTCTTCTGAGATTAGAGGTGGGGAGGAGTGGTGGAGCTTTGTTTGAAGTCTCACCCAGACCACCCTCTCTCCGAAGAGATGGACTTCTCTACTTTCATACAATTGCTGCAGGCATCAGGCAGTGGGTTGAAAAAACAGGGTTAAAACCCACAGATGAGGAGGAAAAAGGGTGAAATTTCCATTATTTGCTTGCATTATGAGTTGCAGGTGCCAGTCTTGCTTTTTGGTTGTGAGTATTCATGAGAAGAATGGAGGCAATTAGCAGAGTTTAGTGCTAGAGAGGCAGGAAGATGCTCAAGGAGGTTTTGGAAAGAGGGAATGTGTAGGAAAATCAGATAGAGTGGACAGAATCACCCATAATGGGACAGAAAGGTGCACCCCCATCCAATTTGATTCCCTCTTTTCTCTCCAGGACCTCAGAAATGCCAAGAAAATAAGATTCCCTGGATGCTGTCCAAGATCAGCCCAGCAGTTCTGGTGATCTCCAGCTGTAGGTGAGGGTGGGACAGAGGGTTGCATACCAGTTCCACTGGTTGTCCAGTGCTGGGGTCCCCAGTTCATGAAGGACAGGAAACTACTAGAGAGAGTCTGGTGGAGGCTACAAAGATGACGAAGAGACCAGAGCATCTCTCTGATGAGGAAAGGCCAAGAGACCTGGGGCTATTCAGCCTGGAGAAGAAAAGGTTGAGAGGGGACCTCATCAATGCTGAACAATATCTAAAGGGTGGGTGTCAAGAGGATGGGGCCAGACTCTTTCAGTGATGCCCAGTGACAGGACCAAGGACAACAGACACAAACTGGAACATGGGAAATTCTATCTGAACCTGCGGAAAACCTGGTTTACTTTGAAGGTGTCAGAGCACTGAAACAGGCTGCCCAGAAATATGATGGAGTCTCCTCTTCCAGGCATCTTAAAAACCCGTCTGGATGTGTTCCTTTCCAACCTGTTCTGGGTGACCCTGCTTTGACAAGGGGTTGGACTAGATGATCTCTGAAGGTCCCTTTCAGCCCCTACCATTCTGGGATTCCAAGAAGCCCACAGCCACAGGCTCTGGATTGAACGCTTGCAAGGCTTGGTACCAGCTTTTGGGGTTCAGATGTAAATTCCCCCTCTTCTATCTGATATTAGATGCACCAGAATTATCTCGCACAGCCAAACCAAGGCACATCCCCCACTGCCACCGGCGTGGGAGCGAGCAGACACTGGAGGCTAGCCAGAGCCCATCAGCAGAGAGCTGGCATCAGCAGCTTGGTCCTACAGCCATCCTTCCTTGGGCTGCTTCCAGCTGAACCATCTCATCCCTCGCACCACTGTTGTTTTTCCCCCTGGAAATAGTTCCAGGAGCATAGGTTTTCTGCAGGCAAACAGCGTTTTGTGGCCAGTACGTCGCCATATAGAGGCACCAGCTCCCTCTCGTGGCTTTATTTTGGTTCTCCGTGCTGGAAACCATCCAAGATTTCCCAGGAAAGTGAGGTTTTGTTGGTTGCTCCTCCTACCCCCTCATAATTTAGAATATTCATTAGTGTACTGGACATGGAAGTTTTGTGGAAATGTGCCAACTTCCATCAAGTTTCCTCTCGTAGGCGGAGTTTTTTTGATAGTTTTGCCACTCTTTTTTCTTTTTTTTTCTTTTTTTTTTTTTCCTCACTGTGACTGGGATTCAAAGAAACTAATTTAGGCATTGCTGTGGTTTGACCTCAACTGGCAATGAAGACCTCACAGCCGTTCACTCTCTCCCCTCCCTCCACTCCAGCAGGATAGGGAGAAGAAGGAGAAAAAGTACCAAAAAGCCCACAACTTATGGGGTGAGATAAAGAGTGTTTAATAGAATAGTAACAGAAGAGAAAATAATACTAACAATGGTAAAAGAATATCCAAATTTGATGCAAAACAGTTGTGCACCACCCAACGATTGATTGCCCAGCCCATCCCAAGAAGTGATCACGAATTCCTGCCCCCCTGGTCAACCCCTGCTTATATACTGAGCATATGGTATGGAATATTCTCCTTGGCCAGCTTGTTGTGTCTATGCTCCCTGTCAGCTTCTATAGGAAGCTGAAAAAGTCCTTGACTTAATATAAGTATCGCTTAGCAACAACTAAAAGAACATGAGTTATAAACATTATTCTCATAAATCCAAAACACAGCAGCTACTAGGAAGAAAAAATAACTCTATCCCAGCTGAAACCAGGACAGGCGTGTAAATGGGAGGTCTCTCTGATTCGCTTGCCTTGAGCCTCTGGAAGGAGTTAGGGGTCTCCGTTGAGTCCTTCAAGAGCTGTCTTTGATGCCTGTCCTAGGAGGAGTCACCCCAGAAATGCCCATTTCTCTGCAAACTGGAGGGCAGGCATAGACTGAGGCATCCAGCATTTAGATACATCAGTGAAGGCCATGAAATGAGCCCCTTAAGGTCATTTCAGTTAACAATGAATGAAAAAGAGAATAACAATTTTTAAAAAAACAAACAAACAACAACCTATTTTGATTTGTACCACAAATAAAAACATGGCTTGAACCCAAACAGTGCCTGGGAAATGCTGTGATTTCAGCTTCTGGTGTTAATTTAAAAAACTCCTGCTTTCCACAAAGAGCTGAAATTATCCCCAGAGCTGAATTCCCTGCAGTGTTTCCACCCAAACCCTCAGCAGGGAGGTGCCAAGAGTACAGAGAGGTGTTTGTCCATCCTGCAACACATGTTGGCACCTGCAGGGGACAGCCAGGTCACTTCCCCCATCTCCCTCTTCCCTGGCTTGCGTGACCCTCCTACGAAGTATCCTGATGATGTTGGCCACCCCACAAACCAAACGAGGACCGAGTGCTGCGGAGAACTGGGCAACACATCAGGTGCTGCTCCACTTCAGAAAGGTGGTTTGGTGTTTTCCTGCCTGGTGTGATACTTATCTCAGTGGCGTGGGTGGTCACGGGACAGATGGGGTGGTTGCTGACCACAGGAAGCCTTGGCTGTCCTCATCTGCCATCCCAACCCCTGGGGACCCCTTTCTGGGGGACCTGCTGCTCCCTCTTTTGGAAGGCTTGACGGCTCCATCCTGCTTCCAGCCTCCCTCCCAGCACTCCTCCAGCCTTGCCCACACGCACAGCTTGGCTCAGGGCTAAATTTATCGCCTGGGCTTGGCTGTTTGAGGCTGTAAAACTGGTAGCTCCGATAGCAGAGGAGAAGGGTGACAACCACACACAGTGAGGCCAGCTGTCCTATAGCCTGGATCCCAACAAGCCACGTCACAACTCCCCTTGATGTCCATCCGACGAGTCCCTTAGGTATTTAAACTGCTGGTCATTGTCTGCAACCAGGCATTTATTATGCCATTTGTACTCATTTGTTGCTTCATCCTCATGCTGAGTTTGTCTGCCAGTTCCAGCCACTGAAAGGACTCTGTGCCTTGTGCTGGCTCTTCTAACTGCCATGTTTGGGTATGTCTTTCTCCACGGACCTTTCTCTATGCCTTCCACAGGGATCTGTGTGCCTTTTTGGGGGACAACAACCCTCTCTCCCCATGTCTGGCAGGTTGGGCATCACCTCCCCAAATGCCTGCAATAATGCTGTGCTGAGACTCTGCAGCATCTTTCTGGACCATCTCCAGTGGAATCATCTCTTTTGCACTGTGCAGTACCCCTAACTGCCCAGGCGTAGAGCAGAAGAGCTTTTTCACCTCCCTCCCACCTCTTCCATCACCATCACATCTTCGAATGGGACCAGAGAACCCCAGTGCAGTCTGCTGTGATGGTAACAACTAGTTCCTTTCCATTCAGTGCACAAGCCCTATCTGTTTAGGGTCCTCCAGGCACCTTTCACACCAAAGGGGTGAATGCACAGCAGAGGGCACAGGTTTGGGTAATTTTCTGGACAGTGTCATCCACGTGCTAATAACTACCATCTCTCTGTGGTTCCGATTGGCCCTGATTCCTGGTCAAAATTAGCGGTTAGGAATCATACCCACCTCTTCCTCCCTGCACAGCTTGAGCATATTGGAGAGGAATAATTGCCACCAGGACAACTTTTTACCATAGGAGGAGGGCAGATTTCAAAGTCTTTGAGCTGCAGTGCCCTTTGGGCAAGGGAAATAACCCTTTGCTCTTCAACGATGCCCAGGATGATTTATTTCCCCTTATATTAGCCAGGGGGTACGAGAATGCTTTTCTGCAGCAAAGGCAGAGCAAATCAAGCAAAAACAAAACCAGCCAGTTTTGCTTTATGGCAGCAAAAAAATACCCGACTGTGTTTTCCTGCAGGCTGTGGGGGGACTTTGTCTCTGCTACTGCAGGACGTGTAAATCCAACACGATGAAATATTAATTATTAGAGTCTGTCCAACTGGGATTCCTCAGTGCTTTCAGAGAGCTGAATAATTCCGGCATACACAAGTCCCATTTTTTTCTTGTTTTGTTTTGGTTTTTTTATGAGAAAATATTACGTGAGGAGTAAATTAGAGCTTTTGAGCATTCAGGCTGAGGGATAGGAAGGGGGCTCAGATTGCTTCAGGGCAAAAAAATGCAAATTCCTAAATAGGTTATGAAAGAGATCACAGTCTAATGAAGAGGTAAAGGAAGGTGCATCACCCAGCACGGCTCCTCCAGCACGGAGATCTGCCCTCGCAGCATGGTGTAACTGTGAGAAGGAGGGGGTAAAGGAAAGTAGAAGTCGATTAATAAGAGAGAGCCCACATCTCTGAAGACTCCTGTTATGCAGCACTTCAGAAGAAGGCATTCATCCAGAACAGTCATGGGCACTAACCCAAGGGAGACGCGCTCAGCAAGGCTCAAAACCCCTTTTGTCCCTCTTGTTTACCATGGTTTGGTTTGAAGCACAGCACAGAGCGTCATCCCTGGGCTGAGCAATGTTTTGCAGATTTGGGAGCCCAGGCTGACCCCAGTTTAAGCATTTCCATGTTTTTCCCAGAGCAAAATTCCTCCAGAAAGTGCTGCTTGGGAAGAGGGAGAGGCATTCAGCAGCACTGCTGGCAATGAAAAATCTCTGAGCTCTCATCATCATTTATTTTTTCAACTTCCTTTTACCTTCATTTCTCTGCAGGCTCTGAAAACTTCGACATGAAATACTTGGCCTCTCTGAAATCTGTATTCTTCTCTTACAAACCCCTTCACTGTTCCTCAGCAGCTCAACCCAAATGCGGCAAATACTTTTCGTTACCCTGTGGTTGCTTTGGGGGATGTCAGAGGGACGGGCGAATGAAGGGCTTGCTGGAAGACCCAATGCCAAGTGGTAGGTCCAAGGGAGTGCTGGCCCTGGGTAAGGTCACTTGGCTTGAACAACAGTCACAAGCAAGCAAGGCAATCATGTTGCAAAGGATGAGCAAGGACAGCTGCTGGAAGTGGAGATGGGGACGAAGACTTGCAGATAAGCAGATGCGCGCAGATGTGCACAGATGAGCATCATTTCCGTAAAAAACATGGCACCGCAGGCAGAACCCAGCAGGAAGAGGTGTGTGGTAGTGTGTCTGACTGTCAGTGGGGCACAGGGCAATGTCATTGTCCCCAGCTGTGGGTTTGGCATAAGAAACTTGACAGAGTGGGTGAGGAGTGCAAGGAATCATAGAACGGTTTGGGTTGAAAGGAATCTTTAAGATCATCAAGTGCCAACCACCTGCCCTGGGCAGGGATACCTCCCACCAGACCAGGTCCCTCAAAGTCCATCCAATCTGGTCTTGAACCCCTCTAGTGGTTGGGCAGCCACAGCTTCTCTGGGCAATCTGTTCCAGTGTCTCACCACCCTCACAGCCAAGAATATCTTCCTAATATCTAACTTAAATCTCTCTTCTTTCAGTTTAAAAATGTTATCCCTCATCTTATCACTATAGTCCTTCATAAAGAGACTTCTTCCCTCCCCATCCATCCCATAGGCCCCCTTTAGGTACTGGAAGGGGCTCTATGGTCTCCCTGGAGCCTTGTCTTCTCCAGGCTGAAAAACCTCAACTCTCTCAGCCTGTCTTTATAGGAGAGGTTCTCCAGCCCTTGATCATCATTGTGGTCCTCCTCAGGGCCTACTCTAACAGGTCAAGGAAGAAGACCTGTAATTAGCACCCACCTCAGGCTCTGGCTTTTATACATAGGGACTGCCTTTTTCCCTTCCCCAGCAGCAACACTGAGTTTGCAGTTTCCCTTCTGAGTTGGTGCGGGGAGGTTATTAATTTTGAGCACCCCCGCTCCCTAAATCTGGAAGTTGCCACCGAGCAGCTCCCAGCTGCACCTGAGACAAGATAAGTTTGCAGAAGAAACCCTTCTAGAGATTTGCAGGACATGCAGAAGCATCTCCCTCCCCCAGGGCTGCAGGACATAGCACAACCATTTCTCCATCAAGCTGCAGAGACAACAGAGCTCAGGCAAGAAAAGCACATGAGAAGCTACATGCAACACAGAGCAGGAGGTGATGACCGTAACATATCAGTTCTGCAGTGTGTTTGATGTCCATACCCTCCTGGGAGAATCTGACCACGCTCTTCAGGCCTTCAGGAGCCGCTTTCTCCCACCACCACCAAGCAGATGAAGGACACTGGCATGAGATTCCCTGACATCTCACTGTCGAGCAAGCCTGGGTCCTGGGCACGCACTCAGGTTGCACAAGAAGGTTTGACAGCAATATGAGGTGTAGGAAGCCAGGCCCAAGCTGAAGTTGTGGTGTGGGCAGGTCTCGGAGCACTTCTTGGTGATCCTCTTCCAGAAAGACAAAAAGCCTTGCCCAAAGAGGAGAGAAAAGCATTAGCAACGAGAGATTGTTGAGTGCTCCATGATCTTGTAAAAGTGGGAGATAGACTAATGGGTCCCACTGTCCCACAGATCCCCAAGGACCAGCATGGCTAGTGGGACACACCCCTATCCCACCACAACCAGGTAATTGCTGGTGACCAGCTACACAAAGCATTCAATATTCTGACACCTGCCAGCATGGACCCTCATGTCAAGGCTTTTTTAGATGTGTGATGTCATCCACGAGACAACATTCATGCCTGGATTGAAAGCACATTTTCAGGATTCTCTACTTGAAAATAGTTTTATTCCCCTCCATATCTCTCTAGACCTTCTCATCCACCCTGGCTACCCACTTTTTTTCTTCTCCTTGTCTAATCAGGGTTCAAATGTATTTATTCTTTCTCTAAAGGGTCCTGTCTTTGTCTTTACTCTTCTCTCGGTGTTCCCTGCCTTTTCCATGCAGGCATAAAACGAAGGGGAGGATCTCAATGTGTGATGGGGAGGAGAATTTCAAACCATGCAAACTGCAGCGCTGTAGGGCTGGGCTAGTAATGGTTGCACCTCCCTCATGTGCTTCCCCGTGACTCCTCAGTTTATCCATCCACAAAGGACAACCATAAAAAATCCAGGCAAAACACCACATCCCATTCCTGAGTTCCCATCAGAGGATACACAGCCATAGCACATACCAATTCCTACAGAGGCAACATTGGTCACACAGTACTCATCCTTGTCTGAGCACTTCTGGGCCTTCAGACAGTTCCAGTTGCTTCGTTCCCACTCGCAGGTGTAGCAGTAGAGGGCATTTGCTGCAGGAGGAGACAGAGGATATGGAAGATGGAGACAAAATGGGTACAGAAGATGGAGACAAAATGCTGATGGTCCCAGCAGCAAAAGTTACCGTTGGCTTTCCATTGACTCTCAAATGTCCAAGGTGTGGGTCTTCTGAAAGTGATAGGGCTGCAAGACCCAGACCCAACTCACACTGACATCTACACACTAGCACATTTACGCCCAAGACACGCACTCAGGTACACGCATTGATGGTACAAGTCTGCCCTTTCTGCCCTGCACTCAAAACAAGAGTGTGATGGGTCAAGAGTACTGGGTTTTATGGAATACAGAGAGCTGGGAAGGTCCTTCTGAGCCTACAGGGGTGTCCCAAGGCTTGAGGTCACCCTTTATAGTTGCTGGAGACTCTATAATGTAGACTGTAGCCTAATTTGGCAGAAAGCACTGGCAGTTGAATAGGGTTAATTGGGACCTCCATAGCCTAAAGAAGTCCATCTCCCATGCCTGTGTCTTTGGGTGGCCTTCCAATGCCCTCAAACATACACCCGTTACCTGGGTTAAAAATAAAGATGAGAGAAGGGCTTTTAACTCTTTGCCGGGTGAATTCAGCCCTTAAACATATACAGGCTAACACTTCATTTTTACTGCCTAGGTTATCTAACATGGATTAGGGCAGTCTTTGTTTTGGCACCGAAGCCAATTTCTCTGTCCCTCGGGCCTTGTTAACACTTGGAAATTCGTCAGAATCACTATTCTGGTAAGTGAATGTAGCTAAATAGCAGAAAGGTATTCTTAGGCCACAATGAGACAGAAATAACTATTCCAAGAAATTATTTTTCTGCACCAGACGATGTGGCAAATTTCCAAGCGCTGGCAAACCCTGTTCCTCTTTAAAAAATGAGGATAACATTTATCCCCTCTGGTTGCTTAACTGTCTTGTCTATAGAGGATCATATACTTTAAGAGGGCTCTGAATTCATTTGCAATCTCTCTACGGAACAAAATACATAATCTATAATGCAAATCATGTGCAAATATACATGTCCACCCAATATCCCAGCACAAGGCTGCTTAACCCATTTAGTTCACAACCCAGCTTCTCCCTAATTCCCCAACTTGGTCCCAAAAGTCTCTGGAATCAGCTGAATCAAGCTTGTTGGGTCTCTGAGATGGGCAGAGACCAGGTGGTGTTGAGCGGGCAGCTGCACAAGGGCCAGATGTAGTAGGTCTGGCCCTGTCCCACTGCTGCTGCTTGAAACAGCATCGCTGATGGTGGTAGGAATCAGGTGTACACAGTTGTTGAGGTAGTTCGCTATCGTAAGCTGAAGCACTTCTTCATGAAGATTTGGGTGTAACCACAGCCTTGCATCATCTCAACAGATAAACTCACTCAGAAGTCTCTGAACAAAGGCAGAGAGAGCAGTGGCAACTGCTTCCTGTTTTCTGTCTTGCTTTCGTAAAAATCCAGCAGTGTATGAGTCCATAGGGAAATTTCCTTACAGAAAATAAACCTCTCACATATCCCAGCTGAAACTACATCTAAGAAAACCACCGTGTCCTTCAGCTGTACCACTGCAAGAGCTAAGGCACCCTCTCCCATGATTTCTTTCCCTGGCCACAAGCTCTCCCTGACTCTAAAACACTCAACAATTCTTTGTCTAGTAGCGAACCGTGATACCTCACCTTGAACGGCGCATAGGATCAAAACCAGCACAGCAAGGAAGGAGATCTTCATCTTCTCTTGGTTGTCTCTGCAGCCCAGGAAAAGCACCCTCATCTGGGGACAGGATATATATCTTCCCTGCCTTTGGACTGAGTGATGATGAAGACATCAATTTTGAAAGAGTGGGCAGGGATCATGCATTATTTGACAGCCTAGGAATGCATGTGGGTTGTCTTCTCACCTCGGCATCGCCTTCAGGCTGGTCTGGTGGGTCCAGAGAGGAGTGAAAGCACTGAGGCAATTCATTCCATTTATTGCTTTTAATATTTTAATTTAGCTATGGTCAGGGATAGCAGCTCTACTGCTGTCTGAGTGGGGGTTTTGTACTCTTTAGCTCCCATCTGATCATCTTATCTGTGGCCAGATAGTTCAATGAAGGCAGCTACTCAAAGCAAAATGGTAATAAGTGGCATAAATTAATGGCTTCATCTGGGTGGATTATTGCCAAGCTCGTTTCCAGCATTAGACCTGGAGAACTCCCAACATCTACAGTCAGGGTTGATCTAGCTGTATATTCACAGTTGGCAATATAAACAGGAAATGTCTTATAAATTCCTGTTTGCTTGTAAAAGCTGCTGGTTACCTACAAAGTCTTAAATGTCCTGCATCCTTGTTTTGAGAGCACCTGCCACAAGAGAGGAATGGCTTTGGGGTTTAGATGCAGAGGCATCTGAGTCAGATGAACACGGCAGGTTGGTTTTCAGCTTTGCAACAGCTCTCCTCTGTTATATCTGAGCAAAGGGCAAAAATACCTCTGTCCCCCTTCCACATGGAGCTTTCAATCTAAAGTCCTGCTAGGTATCAATCAGGTGTAACATTCTCAGCCTCTACAATTTCTCCACATGCTTACATTTTGGGTGAGGCTGATAACTCCAGCCCTTCTGTATTTTCCATTTGACTGCCTGTCCCACTTCTGTTTCCCAGGAAAGAGTGACTTGGAAGTTTGCTGCTGAATATCAGCAGACATCTCCGTGAGTCACCACGTGCCTTGGCCATCAAAGAGAAGAGGATGAAAAAGGAGCAGCCCTTCTGAATAGAGGTACTTGGGCAATTGGCTGGCTGCTTGCCTCACCCTGCAAGACATGGTCTGCAGGTAAGAGAACAGGGATCCAGCTGTGTCTAAACAGCCTGGAGTTTAGAAGATGGAGATGCAGAAGGAGAAGAGGCAGAGGCTCAGAAAACATGCAGAAGAAAGAGTTTAGATGGGTGCAGGGAGGGCTAAAATGATTGGAGGCCAACGTTAGTTTCTGGGCAGGAGATCAGTCAGCTGAACAAGTATCCCTGAAGCTCATCAAAGATGTTTAGAGCATCTGAAAAGACTAATCCTGGCTTATCACAGTGAAGGTACGGCCAGAGGAAGTTCAAAGGGATACCAAACCCCACAGTGTCTTCCTTTTTAAAGAAAAAAAACAGGGGAGGGCAAGGGAGGAATTATTAGGGTGGGCTTTTTTGGTTGATTTGCAGATATTTTTGAGGTTTCTGACACTACGGGTCTGCCAGTACAGGTGACGTAAAGCAGGATCAACAGGATGGTGAAGTCAACCTCAATAACCCCATGAGCGCTAACCATTCCTCTCCAGTGGACATACACCTCCTGGGCGTGGTGAGGATAAGCCACATCGCTTGCCCAACAGATGAAGTTCTGCCAGACTCAGGGACTACATGCCACTGTGGATGCCAAAGAAGTTGTGTCAGTCCTTCCAGATGTCACGAGGCAACAAATGAAGAGCTAGATTTATTCCAGGGAATAAGGATTGCCCAGCCTGATTCACTGACTGATGCCCTCCTGCAGGAATTACCCTTTGTAGAGGTCTGGACATCAGCCTGGGAAGACAAATTTCAGTGTCCTGCAGCAACAGGAGCTCCCACAAAAGTCTGCACTAATAAAGCAGTTTGCTTTAACCAAATTTGACTGGGTTTTTCTGAGGAAGGAGGGAAAAATAATTGCGTTACTCATCAGTATGATTAACAAGGTGCATTCTCGATTATTGATTTCAAACAAAGAAATGTCTCTGACTCAGTTTATTCCTTCACTTCCAAGGACTGATGGTGTAAATATCTCTTCTCTGACACAGAGCTGGAGAACCACGGAATCATAGAATTGTCTAGATTAGAAGGGACCTTTAAGATCATAGAGTCAAACGATCAACCTAAGACCGACAAAGTAACCAATAAATCACATCCCTCAGAACCACATCTGCTCGACTTTTAAATACCTCCAGGGATGGTGACTCCACCTCTTCCTTTGGCAGTCTGTTCTAATACTTGATAACCTTTTCAGTGAAGAAATTTTTCCTAGGATCCATCCTAAACCTCCTCTGGGGCAACTTGAGGCCATTTCCTCTTGTCCTGCTGCTTGTTACTTGGGAGAAGAGACCAACAACCCCTGGCTACACCCCCAGTTGTAGAGAGTGAGAAGGTCTTCCCTCAGCCGCCTCTACTCCAGGTTGAACAACCCCAGTTCTCTCAGCTTCTCCTCATAAAATTTGTTCTCTAATTGCCTCAGCAAGTTTGTTGCCCTTCTTTGGATGTGCTCCATAATCTCAACATCTTTCCTGTAGTGAGAGGCCCAGAACTGAAAAATCACCCTGTCCAGGGATTGAAATCTGTTCCTCACTGACAGCAGGAAGATGATCTACAAGGCCACAGGATGTGGTCCACCACTGGTCCGCTGGCAGGAGCAGTTTGATGGACAACTATGATGATAGACAAGGGTACATGATAGGCCACTTGGCACTTTGAGGGTTGTCCATAGCCCATTGAGCCAGATAATTGGGAAGTTACTGTTCTGGCCTCAGGTATGTCTGATATATGTGTGAGGTGTGGGACTACCATGGCTGGAATTTCCTCAGAGGCCCATGGGAGACTGAGGCTGGTGGTGTCAGCCCAGGTGGACAACACATGGAAGACACATGACTGCACCACAGAAGACAATGCTCGGCTGGGTCAGGGCAGAGAGCTGCAAAATAGGTGTCCCAGTATGCAGCATGACAGAGAGAAATGAGGCTACAGCTATAGTGGTAAATTAAATGTGCCCAGGACCATCTCCAGCACAGAGGTCAAGAGGTGGACGTAAGCAAGGCCTCCTGTGAATAGTCCTTCCCTCGTACTACCCGCCTCTCTTTTTTTTCCAGACGTTGCACAGTACGAGGGCACTTGGTCCATGTTTAAACCCTGTCAGGGAACATGCTAACAATTAAAATGATTTAATTAAATGTTATGGATGATAGTGTTCCAGATCAGTGATATTCCTAGGAAGTGTTTGTTTCCCCAGCTTAGGTTCTACCTTGGAGATTAAACTCTTGCAGGCATGTGAATCACATCCTTGAGGATGGGAGCTTGGTCCTCGATTTTACTCTTGGTTGTGCCACACTGCATTACACAATCGTTAAACCAGGTTTATTTGGCTGCCCTCTGCAAGGTTCCAGCCATCGAGTCTCCACGGACGTAGAAGAGAGACCAGAAGTCAATGAACAGAAGGCAGCCAGGGATCTGCTCATCTTCTGGGGGGCCTTATACTGGATTCTTTTCACAAAAGGCCTTGCTATAAGTGTCTGCATATAAAAACCACAGCAACAAGGAGGGACAGAAACACCATGTTCCCCTGATATAGAGCTGTTCCCACCACAGATCTTCACACATTTCAGTGCTTAACTCCCAAGGATGCCAAGGGGAGCTCAGAGACAACCCCACCCATAGGTTTACTGCAAACTAACACAACTTTCAATCTTTTTCACAACAAATTGCTGAAGGACTCAGATCCTGGGGCTGTTCCTACCCCACCTCCCATGCACTTCCCACCCTGGAGTGCTGTGACAGTGGCCAGTGGGAGTGCCGCTGTGGGGCATAGATACTCAAGTTCAAGGAGTTCATCAGCCTAGGGCCAGGTTACACCAAGGTGTTGAAATCCTTTTGAGAACATGCCCTTTGGCTTCCTTTCTTTCAATCAGGGCAGGAAAATGGTGCCCTAGGGGTCTCCCAAATCTCTGTTTACCAGGATTACCTAATTTCATGGTGTCTCTGTGAATCCTGCATTGCCCAAATCCCAGCTAAGCCTGGATAAATTACATACAGCATCCTACCTGTACCTGGGGGCATTAATAGTGTTATCCACCAGGTACTACTTCTGTAATGTTTGTCACCCCTAAAACCAGCCCGGTCCAGCTGAAGGTCTGAATTTCTTCAGCTGAATGGTTTATAGCCCAGGGGTCTCCAGTTCCATCCCAGGCCCCATCTCATCACTCCATACCTGTTCCATATCCCATATCTCCTCAAGACCTTTGCTGTTCTTACCAAGCCTACATTTCTCTACACTACGTCCTTGGGTCAGAGTCATAAATATCTCACTCTACATAGAAAAATAACTTCTTACTGGTATCTGTGTAAACCTCCAGCTGTCTTATACAGAAAGGCACAAACAAATTAGCCATAGCCACTTGGTCAATTAGAAAAATTGCTCTTACCACTCAGCCGAGTTAAATAAAAGCCTCAGGCAGGTCAAGACAAGCTCAGTCAGAGCAAAACTAACAAGCCTTAGTCCTGAGGTCTTGCAAACTCAGTGCTTACAGTCTATTACTGGCAATGGCAATACCAAGTTAAAGTGTTAAGGAATAGCAAACCATCTTGTCTTATGCAAAGGGGAAAAACTGGTCTGAGCTACTTTATTTATAGAATTATAACTCCTGTTTATTTTTTCTTCCCCTTTTCCAGCACACAGAAAAGCACGCTGAGGACAATCCAGCACGGCCCCACGTAGAACCTCTTTCAAAGGTGACAATATAGAAGAGGGAAGGTGAGAAAGTTTAAAAATAGGATGAAGGAAAAAAAAAAAAAGAGGGAAAAAAAGAAGAAACAGGGGACAAAGGAGAATAAAAGGCTATTTGCACAGCAAAGGAGTTGGAGGTTGTGCAGCCACGGTCTAGTCACAGGAATCCTTTCCTGGTGGAAAAGGATTACAAGACTTCCTTGTCTGAGTTACCTTGGCAGATAAATAATCTGTCCTGTTCACAAGAGAAGAGGCAGACCTGGATGCAATCCACCAAGCTAGAAATATGGCTTTTTTTTTCTTCTTTTTTTTCTGAATGGCATCAGCTATCTGCCTCCCAAATCCTTCCTGCAATTAGAGGGCAACCCCAGGAAGCTGCCTCAAGTTTGCAGAGGCTCATCCTCAGGCTCGTGGCAGCAGCAGGAATTTGTGAGCCCTCCTGCAGCTGTGAAAGCAGTTATTCAAAGGCTTATTTCTGAGTCAAGCCAATCACTCCTAATTGCCTCTTAATGCAGACTTGGATTAAAAAATATTAATTAACTAATTTATTGGAATTCCTCATGCTTCATCTTGCAGTAGCTGAGGAATAAGGCCAATAGAGAAGCCAAACTCAGAGCTTAGGACAAGCTTAGCTGAGATCTTGTTCATTCATGTTGTTTTGAATAATGCATGTGCTCAGATGGCCAAAATTCTCCCAACTATTGCTAAAAAGCTCCAAGAAGGACCGGCCTGTGTGTCATCTACTCATTCCCTATGGGACACCCACAACAGGCCGCCATCCCCCTCTTACAGCTTCACGGAGCAAGTGCCAAGCGTTTTTCTTTGCAAGTCACAAACCTGCCATCCTGGAGTTCTGTCCTTGCCTTGGAAGCTCTGCCTTTGCTCCTCATTAGGCCACCCTTCATTTTACACCACAGGGATCCAATTTCTTGTAGGTTAATCATTTTATTTCCTTCACAGCCGCTCTCCTTGGCATAAGCAGAGCTGCATTCACAAACACACGGCCAGGGCCAGCATCTGTCCAACTTGAGCTTATTTTATGGCAGTCCAAACTTGGCTGACTCTTGATGGACACAGGCTATAACTGTGCAAATTCAGGGAGTTCCTTAAGCACATGTTTTATTTATACCAAGCCACAGATGCGACCTCTCCTACTAAACCAAAATGCCTTCATTCGTTGCATTCAGAGACAGAGGGTCTGAAGCATAGCAGCGATGGTCTCAAATGTCATTCTACCCTTTTCCTCTCATACAGGCAAAAGCATTCCCCTTTAAAGTTTCTGTTCTATTTTTCCCATTTTTTTTTTCCCCTCTCCATTTTTGCAACATCAGACCTCAAGGGAAGAAGAAAGGGGAGGAAAAACCCTCTGGAAACCCTTCGGGTTTCTCCTTCTCACATCCCCACAGGGGTTTCCCACCTCTCACATGCCTGCCAGAGTACAGCTCTTTTGTTTTCCCCTTCAATCTGATCACTCACCAGGGAGCAGATGCAGAGTAGAAGTAGCAGTTCAACAGCAAACGCTGCTCCTCACTGAGGAGTTTTCCATCACACCCACTTCCCTTGTCTGCACCAATTAAGATGAATCAGCCAAAAGCCCATCTCTCCAAACCACCTACAGGCAAGTAAAGGCCTTTCTTTCATCATTAAGCAGAAAGAGCAGCTGAGCAGCTTTGATGACTACCCTTCCTCAGGTCCCTCGCCAGGACCCCTTCTCTGCTCCACACAACCCTGATGGGGACCAGCACTGCCAGCCCCCACCATGATTGAAAGCAGCTCAGGGAAGTAGGAGATTGATGTGCCTTTTTTTCCCCCACCCCCATCAACGAGGATCAATAATCTGTTGGCTGCGCATCAAGAGCTTGACTCATCCTCGGGAGAAAGCACGACGTGGGAAGGTTTCTGATGAGCATGACTCGGTCCAGGATGTCAACATGCAGGTTTTAATGTTCCCATCTCTCCAGACTGCTGTGGCAGAAGCAACAGAGCTCCATCAGAGCCTTCAGCTTTTCAAACAGCTTCCTCTGTGGGGAGAGGGATTGCTTGTACACAGCCCCAAGCTGCAGATTGAGATGGTCCTAAATTCTTCAGCCAAAAGCTCCTACTGCATCCCTCTGAGGCTGAAGAGAATCATCATCAGTGGAAGATGAAGTTCAGCAAAGCTCATCAAGTTCAGCCAAAACCTAGATGTGGGGTTGAATGACCCCATGCAGGCTGGAGGGGGATCAAGTTGCCTTCAGCTACTTCATGGGAGGTGGCTATAGAGAGATTAGGTCCAGATTCTCCTTGGATGTGCACAGAGAAGTGACAAGCAGCTGGTTACAAGATCCAATGAGGGAAATTCTGATCAGATATAAGGAGGGGAAAAAAAATATGCCAGGGCAGTAATTAATTGCCAAAATAGAAACTCTGAGATAGGGTAAAGGAATCTCCCTCCCTGGAGATATTGAAATTTGACCAGAAAAGGCCCTGAGCAACCCAATCAAAGTTGGCTCTCCTTTGAGCAGGAGACCCAAGCCTTCCAGAGACCCTCCCAACCTCAGCATTTCTGGAAAAAGGCTGGGCATGGGCAGCAGATGTCAAAAGACAGACAAGAGGAACTTCTCACTACCTCCTACCATCCAGAGGTTTATCTTATCAAACAGACACAGTATCAGAGCTGCCCCCATGCCATCACACAGTGTAGGACATCCCCAGCCTGCAAGGAGGCAAACTTTCCAGACCCCAGAAGTTTGTCTGTCATTTTCTGGGTTTTTTTAAGCATCATTATGTACCTAGAGCAGCCTTAAGCCTGTCCTGGCATCAATGTGAGCAGTCAGCTTTGTTTCTGGTAAATTGGCCTTGAGGTCACCTCCCAACCAATATGAACAACCAGCTTTTACGAAAAGCACTTTAGTAACCCGAGAAGTTACAGGGGGAGGTACCACTTCTGGTTTTGCCTGAAACCAGATCTTCCCTTTTTGCAATTTTTTTTTAATAAAAAAAATAAAAAGATGTAATAGCAAAGGAAAAGTGCTAAACTCTTGGCTTTGCATTTCACTAGACAAATACTGGCAAATAATGGTACTCCCTCAACTTTGGGCTTCCAAGTGTCTTCATCAAAGCACAGGCTTTTATGTGCCTACAGAAAAAGGCAATTCATTGGAGAGGCTGGTTAAAAGCATCCCTCTAAGGTCCAAGGCAAGTAGAATTCACCCAAGTGCACCAGAATTGCTTGGTGTCACCAACCAACCACCAAATCCTTGAGCTGGAAGAGGGATCCTACTCTCACAGGTGTCTGTGACAGGCCATGATCCTGCTCCAAGGGGGTCCTGAGCAGTGGAAAATCCACTTCAGATTGGGCATTAGGCCAGGTTACTGCTTCGTGCCACTGCAATGTCAACGGTAAGTAGCTCAACTTCTCCAACCTGCATCTCACTTGCTTATGGCTAAGGGCCAGGAGGACACTCCCCAGATTTATCAGCCTCTCCTTAAGGCTTAGTTATTTCAAACACATTGTGTACTCACTGCAGCATGGGTTATTTGATACCTGGCAACAGACGTGAACTCTCCACCTTGCTTTTGCTTCATACCTTCCACGCATTTGGATTTCTAGCCTTGGTTTCACTAAGCTTTTTGACAGAAGTGATCAAGCCTCAGAGCTTACTGGCTTACCCTCTTTGGGGAAAGGATGCTTCATTAAAGCTCCTCCAGAATAGCCAATAATTACTATTTAGCTGATGCTGGCAGTCAGTCTTTGCAGCCCTGACATCCAGAGCATCTGAGCATGGCCAACAAGTTCTTCAGTATCACACAGAGCCCATCTGCCAGCCTGGTCCTCCTCATCAGTTACAGCACAAGAGGCAAAACAAGTCCTCCAGCTTCACTAGCTAAGCTCTCACTGGAGTAGAGCCACCTGAATTTTGCTCCATGCACAGCCTTTTGAAGAGAAGGAAAATACTTTGACAGAGAGATGGGAGCTGTTGAGGAAAGCACAGCCCCATAACCATGAAATATTGCCCCAGCAGCCGCTTTGTGGATCCACAACCCAAGGAAACACAGGGTGAGGATGGACAGGACCATGTGGGACAATCTTTCCACCCCATTAACCCATCAGAGGATCACAGCACCAACAGGAACCTGTCAGAGGAGAAATCAAGGACCAAGTTACTCATCTCCCCTCAAAGCCTGCAGTAGGATTTGCTTTCTGGGGTGAGTTTTCCACTGCTCCCCCTGGAGCTTTTTAAACTGCTACAGCTGTTCTTACTAATGCAGCTCCTTGCTTTCATATGGTACTTGAGAGACTTTTTCCTCTGGGAAATACTTTAAAAAAAATATAAAAGTCTATGGGTTCAATGGAAACACCCAGAGAGCTCATCAAATTGCATCTTGCTGGTTTTTTCCCCACCCCTGGAAAACAGGAACACTGTTCCACTAGGGATTGGCCTATAATTAGTCCCTTATTAGGGATGGAACAAACTTTCCACCACAGCTAGTGGGAAATAATCACTTTAACCTCTTTTGAAAGCCAGAAAGCACATAACAGAGCGGGCAAAAAAACCCCCATCTCCATCCATTGGGACCAAACAAGGTACAACAAAAGGTTTCATGGGTACAAATTCAACACGAGGGTCAAGGCAGACTTGGCAGCTCCTGCCCATTGCCTGTGCAGCTGATAACTGGTCTACTACTGCCAGAAGAAATAAACCCAGCTACCATTCAGATTGATTTAGATGCCTTTTTTAGGAGTCAGTTGCCCCATCACAATCAACACAAGCTCTTGGGGCTTGCAGAAACAGCCCAGTTAGAGTTTCATAAGCTGCCACCTCTCAGCCAGATGGTAGAAAACACCCCAGTGCAGATGCAAGATAAAACAGCACCATAAAACATTGGCTTTGTTTTCCTTTTACATTTGTCACAACTTCGTCATCCTGCAGCAATTCAATTTTGGTGGCTCAGTTTCGCATACAGGCCCTTAGGGACCAAGCACAAATGGGATTTGGGGTGGTTTTTTTGGAGGGTTTTTTGTTGTTGTTGGGTTTTTTTATTATTTTTGAGATCTACGGGGAAGCTCTTCACTTGAAGGCAAAGGATTTCCTGTCAAGCCTCATCCCATGCAGACAACTGAGCATACACAGACCCCATTATAGAGACCAAGCCCTGGCCAAGACCTTTGCACATCAACTCGCAGCAGAACCACATCCTGGATGAGTTTCAAAAGCCTCCAGTTACCCATAATCAGAAAATAAATCACTTCCAGTTTTAATTAAACGAATTTCAAGCACCTGACTTCCAACCAATACAGCAGTAGTTTAAACACAAGAACAAGTGGTTGTCAATGAACCCATGGAAAGCAGCAAGAGGTTCTGGACTAGAGCGACCTTAAACATCAGCCCTGAGATGCCAGAAGGTTTTGCTGCCAACACAACAGCTTGCTTGCACCTGAGATTCACTTGTATAAAGGCTAACTGTTGCCAGGTACATGCTGATATTTTTTAAGTTATTATTATTATTTTCCTTCTGAAAAGCAGCCAATCAGGCAGTAAGCACCAGCAGTTTATCCTATCAGTCCCTGCCTGCTCCTTGCCCAGCAGAAGAAGAGTACAGAGGATTCAGCCCGATGACAAAGCCTTCATCCCACACAGGCACAGCTCCAGAAAGACTGGTCCCACTTCCCAGCATGCTCACATCCCACTAGAGTCCAGTCCAGCCCCACATCATCCTTTCCCAGTGCTAAATTCTGGGAGCTGGACAGTTTAGTTTCTGCTACGGATACAGTGAGCTGAGCCAGAGCTAACTGAAGCAAGTAGAGGAAAGAAAGCATGGCCCCAAATGAGATTGTCTTCTCCTAGATCAAGGTTTAAGCACACGGGGGTGGTTAAAATACACTTTGCTCATGCCAAGGTGAATTTGAGCCCTACAATGGGAGAACTGCTTTTTAACCCAGCCTCTTCCCCCTCCCTTCCTTCTTCTGCCATGACGTTTGCTCCCTCCCACAACATTTCCCCATCTTTGTTTGTGCAATTGTGCAATTTTTTCCTCTCCTGCAGGTGAAAGGGCACAAAAAACCCTCGTTGTATAGAACCCTGAGATTTCCCACCACCATCTCCCTTCCTCCCAGTGTATCCCTGACCCAAGCCCAAATCTTACACAGCAGCTGCCTGTTTTTGGGGCTGTCATTGCCTTGGGTTTCCCCATCAAGCCAATTCAGAGAGCCTGAAATAGGGCAGCACAGCCCCACCACATCAAAGAGACAGGATTAGATCTAATCTTGTTTATCAGCACCATTAAGGTTGGTTCTCATTCAACCTTCTTCCTAGACTCCAGTGGAGGAAAGAAAAACATCCAAAGCACTTGGCAGCCCCGAAGAGGAATTAAAAGTTCACAAAGTCACTGCAGTCACAAGTCACAGCATCTGTTTTAAGTAGAAGTGAGGCAGTTTCCTTTGTATACAAAAAAAAAGGGCACAAAATACCCATATCAAACTCTTTCATTAGACAACACCCTCAGCCATGCAACAACTGCAGCAGCATGTAAAGAAAAACCAAAAAAAGTAGCCTTCCAACAGCACCAAAGAAGTACCACGTAGCAAGAAAGGCATTGTCTCAGAATTCAAAGTCCTCATCGGCCATGTCAATCGCCCAGGCAAACTTCTCCCTCTGTGTCTTGTTGTAGATCTTCTCGATGGGCACCCCAAACTTCTTGCACCTGTATAAAAAAAATACAAAGGCAGTAGTGGGGATATGGCACCCATCCTGCTCTGTTCCCACCACTGTGGTCCTCTCTGCTCAGGATGCAGCATCTTTCACCCATGGAAACTCCTTAGTTTTGGATTTTGTTGGCATTTCCCACCACCTACAGGTCTTGGGCATGTTTCTCTGGGAAGAAATAAACTTTATTCCTTTCCCTCAAAGGCTCAGGCATGTATTTGTCCCCCTCCTGAAGCAAGGCCAGATGATCATAGAATGGTTGGAGTTGGAAGGGACCTTAAATATCATCAATTTCCAACTCCCCTGCCCTGGGCAGGGACACCTCCCACCAGTCCAGGTTGCTCCAAGCCCCATCCAGCCTGGCCTTGAACCTCTCCAGGGATGGGGCAGCCACAGCTTCTCAGGGCAACCTGTCCCAGTGTCTTACCATCCCCACAGTAAAGAATTTCTTCCTAATATCTGATCTAAATCTCCTTTCTTCCAATTTAAAACCATTACCCCTTGTCCTGTGATCTGCACGCCTCTAGAAAAGCATCTGCTCATACCATGACCAAGACTTACCAAGCTATGCTAATTCTGGGGTCCAGGTAATTCAGCTTAGAGGTGCCCAGAGCTATTTGCTTGTTCTCCTCCTTATCTGTGGCCTGGACATTCAACTTGGCCAGATGCTCTTCCAGCCGCTTCAACAGCTTCTTTTTCTTCTCCACATTGCTGAGGGCAGAGAAAGAGCAATGCAGACTGTTAAAGGAGGGGGGGAAGGAGCAGAGGTAAAATACAGAGTGGTTCTCCTGGTCTGCTGTTGCCTGGGAGCATGATGGTCTGAGCCTAGAAATACTCCAGAATGGCAGTCAAAGATGCCATTTAACACTAACCTCCAGTACTTTGGTCTGATAAAGACACTTTTATGAAAATATTATCACCGCCCAGGTTGGCCAAACACAAAAACCAGTGTGCAGCAGAGATTTTCTCCCTCAAATCCAGGCTCTATGAGCAACAAGCATCCCTGACAATTCGCTCTGTATCTCACCAACACAGGGTATGAAGAGAAAAGAAGAAACCTCGAAGTAAAACACAAGATACAAGCCTTGTTTCCCTCTTCCAGCCCCTTCCTGTCTCTGGGAAGGGGGGAAAAAAAGCACAGAAACTCCATGCCATGACTACTGCAGAGGTCAGACAGGCCACATTCCACCACTGAAGTGTCCCACAAGAAACAGGCCAGTCTGTCCATCCCCAGCTTCAACCTCAAGCAAGACATCCTCTGCACCATGGCATCTGGATGACAATTTGAAGGCCAGAGGTCTTAGCATTCACTGAAGTATGTCCTGTCACAAAGTAACCCCCCTGGAGGAGCTCTTTGCAACCCTACTGTTGCAAGGAACCATCCACAAGACCTCCATTCATCTGCCAAGGGGCAAGAGACACCTGATACCCAACATGAGCATCTCTGTTCCAAGGAACTGCTTGCAGGGTGCTGGACCAAACCATCCCTGCCTGCAGGTCCTCTCCACAGAGATCCATCCCTTTGCCAAAGAGGATTGCAAGGAGGAGAGTCACTCACGCTTCTGCTTTGGCATCTTTTGTGTCTTCAAACTCCTCTTCAGCTTTTTTCAGCTCTTGCTGGGCTTCCTCAATCTGTTCCTTCTTGGCATCGATCTATGAAGGTAAATACTAAGTCAGCCCATGTTCCTGTCCTCCTTGGAGGTTTCAGCTTCCTCCCTCCTTGCCCCTTCCTTTGCCACATTGCTCCTCAATTTCTCACCATCCCTACTCCAGAGCCTACACCTTGTTCCTGCAGTATCTGCTGGAGTTAGAGTCTTACAGAAAAATCCTTACAGCACGGACACCAGAAACACTCACAGGTCTTATCCATATATCTTGCCTGAGACTGACTGGCTCGTGACAGTGATGCGGACCTCTACAAAGTCCCAAGCTCAGCAGCAGAGCGTGGACAGAAGTTGAGGACAACTGAAATAGTAGCTTGAAGTATTTCCATAGCAGACCCAAGAAATGTCAGCTGGTCCTCCTGCAAACAACTAGATGGGAAAACCAGTTTCCCCACTCCCAAGCCAGTGGCACTGAAGCTGTGTTGTCACAAAAGGCACCCAACTTTGTTTGAAGACCACCAAGTCATGAAAAAAGCCAAAACAACTCCCAAACTCTGTGCCAAGTGTGCTTCATCTACCATTTGAGCTTACTCCATCCCTCTCTACCTTGAGTTGTTGATGTCTTTGTATGGATTTTAAAAAACAGTTACTATTCCTGGTTTGATCTCTTTAGGCACCAGGTTATTTCACCCTCCCTCTCCACATTCTACCTGACATCACCCCCAAAACAGATCAGAGGAGAGATCAGGTCTCAATTTGGTCTGTCTCACCTTGGCCTGGAGGTTTTGCATTGACTTCTCAAAGGTCTTTGGTGTAGACCTCTGATGGTTGCACAGGATGGCCACAGCTCTGTTAGCTCGGTTGTAGGAGAGGAGTTTTCCCGCAACATTGTCCTCAGCTGGAAATAAATGGAAGCATCACTATTCCTCCTTCCTGGGAGTTAGGGAAGGCAAGGAACAGACCAGAACAACACTAAGTTGTTTGTCTTTCCCATCCTTTCTCAGGGGAGAGCAACCCTGGTTGCAGAAACTGGTGAGTAATGCTGAATTTGGGATCGTGCCTCATCACTCCCATACCCAGGACAGGCAAAAATAATGTAGTCAACCAGAAATACAAGGAAAGAGGGGAAAAAGAAATAATCTAAGTGATAGCTAAGGTGGGGCTACCACTGAGTGGGTAGTTTATCACTTAATACGTGGCCATTCAATACCTAAAAAAGGGCCCACAGGAAAGATGAAGACAAACTTCTGAGCACAGCCTGTTGCAATAGGACAAGGAGTAATGGATTTAAATTGAAAGAGGGAAGATTTAGATTAGATATTAGAAAGAAATTCTTTGCTGCAAGGGCAGTGAAGCACTAGTCCAGGTTGCTCAGAGAGGTGGGAGATGCTCCATCCCTGGAGGTGTCCAAGGCCACTTTGGATGGGACTAAGCAACCTGGTCTAGTTGAAGATGTTAGACTAGATGACATTTAAAAGGTCCCTTCCAACCCAAACTATTCTATGTTTCCATGGTTCCCAACCTGCTGCATGGCCCCATAAGTTACATACCACCCCTACAAAAGTGGTGCACGACCTGCCAAGTAGGGGCAGGCAGTTTTTAGGGCCTCCAAGGCAATGGATGGACATCACTGAGCCCACTGACCACACAAGGCAGGTGATGATACCACAAACACTGTTTGATAGCAACTCACAGTTAGTGAGTGCCTTGAGCTGCTCCTGCAGGGTGATGGAGGCATTGTAGGTCCTGAACACTTTGGCACTCAAACCATCCATCAGACTCTGGAGGTGTCTGTTCAAGATGTTCGTCTGGAGGAAAGAAGATAGGACAGAGTTGGGAGGGGGGAAAGGAAGAAAGAACAAGCATAAACCAAATTACTTGCTTTTCAGCCAATCATCTTCTGTCTAAGCAATCAAATTAGGTATTAAGTCCTCGGTAGCTTGCAGATCTACTCATCGGGTCAGGCTCTTATCTACCAAGAGCTGGCACAAATTCTACCTAAACCCACAAAGAATTTCTCTGGAAGTCAACAATTTCTACTCATCCACATTCAGGAGGACACATATCACACCCAGTATCACATCTCACATACATCACACCTGATCTCTCTGTTCTACAGAGCACATGGGGCTGCAGCTGGACTGAAAATAGAGGATGCTAAGGAGAATCATCTGGGGTTTGGAGGAAGCCTTACTAGCATCAAGAAAGTCTATCACCAGTAAATCCTACGTAGCCAGAGAGGAGCAGCCTCCTCCGAAGAAAAACGGGCAAGTGGCTTTGCAAGGGATGCAGGAAGAAGGGAAGTGTGGGTGTCAACACCCCATATTCCATAATGAGGAAGAGGAGGTTTTTGCAGGAGTAGCTCAGGAGGGAAAGGCTGCAGCAAAATTCTCCAGCACCTCTTGTGCTCCACCAGCTTCTCATACTTCTCCTAAGCCCCAGCGAGGTGCAAAAGTGACAAATAGCTGAGGGTTTTGACACCTCCACCAATGCCCCAAGCAACATGTGTGTGGGCAGGTCTTCCCAGGCTAAAAAAAAAATATTAAAATGCCCAAGCAGATGAGTTAGAGGAGGAAAGGAGCAGAAAGACACCTCCTTAGCAGGGACGTGGGTTAGTCATAGGTGCAGGCAGACAGCCAAGCCTGAATTCAGAGAAACAGAGATGCTACCAGTGCACAAAGAGGATGGGAAAGAAAAAAAATACCACAGCATCCTAACAGGGATGTTCAAGCAGTTACAGTAGTGTCTCCGGATGGGGAAATAGTTAAAACCAGATTAAAGGATGACACTGATGCAGCACTGCAGCCTGGGAGCTTGCAGGTTGGATATGGTGTCATAGGTTAGCTTCTACTCCCTCTTTGGGTCATCAGTGCTGTTTCAAAAGCTTAGAAGTGACAACTCACATTGAGCCTGTCAAAGAGGTCATCACCTGGGTCCTTGTTCTTCATGAACAGCTGCAGGTTCTTGAAGACCTGAAGAGGAGGAAAGGATGGCCCCACTCAGGGACAACAAGCAAATTTCTCCCAGACATCTGTCTCCTCATCCAGACAGACTCTGATTCAGACTCATGTATTACACACCCTAGCACACTACCAACTTTCTCAACTTCAAGGGCTGCTACTAGAATCTCAAAACCACTGGTGCTACAGGCTGTTTTTTTCCACCCATTCCTGCTATCCCTGGCACTCCAGTTTCTCCACAAACACCATTAAAAATCATTTATCCCATGAGCAAAGCAAAAAAGAAAACACTGATGAGGACAATTCGAGTCCTAAAGCCCTCCAGACAACTGAGGATGCTCCAACAGGAGGCAGAACTTCTCTCATGGTTCATGGACTAGAAAAACCTTGAAAGCCCTACCCCAAAGTTTCTCTCCCTTCTCCAGGGCAGGGTCAGCAAGTGCATGTCCTCACCACCCAGCACTATTGCATCTCACATTTATGCTGCCACCTTGGTGATAAAGCAACTGGAGGCATCTTTGCAACAGGTTTCAGATGCAGATTTGGCACTGATGACTACCAAGTAGACCAAGCCACCCAGCTAATCCTGCACCAGCTTGTCATCACCTCAATTTCTGCCCCACTTACCGGCTTCTCCACCGACACTTTGTTGTAGTAACGGATGGAATCCTTCCCAAGGAAGTCAAACTCCACCACATGCTCCTGCCCATCCAATTCAGGGTGCAGCTTGATGTGCTCCACGCGTAGGGAGCAGCAGCCAACTGTGTCAGCAGTCTCCCCTTCCTCCTTCTCATTGCCAGCTCGCAGGGCCAGCTGGAAAGAGATAGTTAATCATCCATCCCACCCCACCACAACCCCCCTTGCCAAGGTTATTAAAGTGGATGTGGACACCAGGAGGGGGTTGATGGGGGAAGAAAGCTTCTTCAGGACAGTGCCTCACTGCTGCAACCCTGGTGGAAACCAGTGACTGTCTCCAGCAGGAGATTATGTCACTGCTCTAAAAAAACCATAAAATATCCACCCAGAATAAAGCTATCCAGCACCCAAGGAGGGTCTTTGCCATCAGGCAGAGACATAAATGCAGGTAAAGTCCAGGGAGGATAGTATAACTCCTGCACTGCCATGTAATTGCATCCTCAACACAAGCATCACCAGACAGTAGGAGTCACCATGCTCCACATTCATTGCTGGATGCCCCATGAGGAACAACCCTGGTTAATACAATCAGGGGACACCAAAAAAGCTATGGGTTGGAGTGAATCAAGTAAGCTAAGCCCAAACCTCACCAGGGATAGGAGACCAGGGGATCAGGGTGAGGTTACAGATACCTTATCAATGAAGTAGAGGGCCACCGCTCTTTGCCGCGTCTTCATCTCCTTGGACTTCCAGTCAGCTCTGTACTGAGCACGGATTTTGTGGACAACATCCTTCAAGCGTCGGGCTACCTCGTACTTCTGCCAGTCTTTCTCTCCCTAGAAAGAGAGGCTAAAACTCAGTGCCCCATCTTCCATTTGCCCCTGCCAGTCAGACCCTGTTCTGGGAACACCTCCAGCATCTAAACATTGCTCAAAACCCAATTGTTTTCTTGAAGGAAAAATCTATGAAATGGAAAAATCAGAGCAGAAGCAGCTCATCTAGTGCTTCTGTGCCCTCTGCTGGCTGTGCTGGACTTAGCCAGGATCCCAGCTCTGATCTGCTTACAGTCTGGAGGTGTTCTACATCAGCTAGCACACGTGGCAAATGAGTAGCCAAGTGGTCAAGCACTGCATGGTCATGATCACTGCTGCTTGGAAACCACCAAGATGGGCTGACACAATGCACTTGCTCAGTTGTGCCCAACTTGCATCCAGTGTCTTTATTTGAAGACTGGAAATAGCTCTAAATCACCTTTCCCTCCCTACAGCACTCACTCTGTCCCTCCCATGGTGCTACAGATGGTGATCCCACCTCCCCCCCTACCCTCTGTTTACCAGCACAAATAAATTCAACCCCATAGATTCTAGTCCCTGTGGAGCCTCTCAGCTCATGCCAGGCTTTCAACAGCCTTCCCATGACACACAGGCACCAGGATGCTTCCCCCTGATCTTCCCACCGACAAAAAGCCCATGGCCCAACAGGTAACAGCTCTTCCTGAACAGATCAGCATCACTCCAACCTTCAGCTTGGAGCTGGGGTTCAGCATGATGTACTTCAAACAATTCTGGATGTTTTCTGTCCATGAGGCCAGCCAGGTAACCGTGTTGTCAAAGCGCACCTCCTTCCACTTGTGTCCTTCTGGAGGCACTGGGATCTTAGAGTCCCTGTGGGCAGAGCAGAGTTACAGCCCTCAGGCTATGAAGAAGGAAGAAGTCATTACCCTCAACTGTTTCTCCAGAGCGAGCCAAAGATGGTCACCACATTGTAGCATTACTAACAGAAAGCATATAGCCCAACCAAAATTGCTCCACGACATGATTAGGTCTTTATCTTTTGGATGCTGGGGACAACAGGAGAGCTTGCTGAGTTGCTGTGGAGCACTTTGAATCAAGGCTACAAGATCTTCATATGGGTCGTTTAAGACTGATCCAACTCGTATAACTTAGAGGGCAAATAGTCTTAACCCAACCACTGCTTTTCCTTCCCCCAGCAAGTACTGATGTTTCCAGCCAGCACAAGACAACCAGGACATGAAAAGGAATGGTTCATTTAGAAGAGGAGTACAGAGTTGTCCCTTCTTCAGGGAAGCCATCAGAGCACTGCAGTGTTTGCAGCCCACATCAGGTGACCAGTGTGGGGACCATTACAAGATGAAGCTGGTCAGGATCCTTCCCTGGCCCCAGAGAAACTAAAAGTCAGATCCAACTGTAAAGCAGACATCTGAAGGTGACCAGGTGGTGTCAGAAGGGCTCCAGCAAGTTCAAGCCTTAGGGTGTGCAAAACAGTGATTGTAGGAGATAACAAAACCCCACAACAGCTCCAGGTAGAGGAGATGGTTTTACCGCAGTCCCAAAAGCAGCCCCAAGAGCTCAGCTCTTCCCATGGCAACTCACTTGCTGCAGTTGATGATAACATCTTCTGGCATAATCCTCTTCTTCAGCATGCCCATTTTGGGGTGGTCACCACGGCCACGGAAAAGCCCGGGTGGCTCAGTTTTGAAGTTGCCTATCTTCTCCCGGTGCCCATCAAGGATGCAGTACCCATACTCCTCCTGGATCTTATCCGCCTCCTCCTTCAGTTTCTGAAATGAACACCAAGCCACCATCATCCCACAGGACAACACCAAAACTCCATGACTCATGTCTGCCTATCACTACCCTCTTTCCCCGGAGAAGACAAAGCTGGAAAGAGACCTCAAAAGGTTGGAGGAAGAGGTAAGCATGGGTCCAAGCCCACTCCCAACAAATGGCTCACTTCCACCCACTTTTCAAACCCTCACAGCAATGCTGTCCCAGCATGATATGCTGATGGAATCAACCTGTGTGCCACCAGCCCCTTAGCAAGGTCCACCATCCTCTGGACAGGATGCCGGACCGTGGTCTGAGGACGACGACTAGAACCCTGCAAAGTCATGAAACATAGAGCATCTGCAGATAAATTTAATCAAGAGAGGTGTGGTGGTCACAGAGACAGAGCTGGTCCAAAAGCCAAAAAGTCATGCCAGGTCAGGAAGAGGCGGCAACCAGGAGGAAAAATACTCCAAGCTGGTCCAAAAAACCATAAGCCAGTCCCAGATGTTATGGGAAACAGTCCTCACCTGTTTCTCCTCTTTGGAGAGTGCTTTCCGTGCCTCACTTTTGTCTACAAAGTATTTGTGGATCTCCCTGAAGTCACACTTGTCCAGGTCCTTGATTATCTTCCGCTCCTGCGAGGTCATCTCCTGAGGAAGAAGTGAGAGGGACTGGGTAAAGTCAGGAGACAAAACCAACTCCACACAGAGATGCTACCTGTCCCCTTCCTCACAGAAAAAGGAAAAAGAGACCCACATACCAGTTTTTCAGAAAAACTCAGAAGGAATCAGCCACCTCCAGCTATTCTTAGCCATATCCAAACAAGGGTAGACAAAGCTGCCACAGCAGGAGGCCAGGTTGCCTCTGGACATCTGAGCCTGGACCCACAGAGAAGCAGAAGGCAGCCAGCTCTGGGGTGGTGCAACCTCTAAGCCCTGCTTTATTAGAAACAAGTAGTCCCTTGTTATTTGGGGATTAAGATGTGGTGCTGTAGGACCACAATGTTAATCCTTCAGAGGGACACATCCCCCAAACTGCTTCTGAAGCTGTTTGCAAAACCCAGCACCTTCTTTTTGTTAGCATCACCACAACTCAGAAGGAGCACAAGTGCCAACGTGAAGTCCTCAAGGATGCTGCAGACAGCAAGCCCCAGCCCAAACACACAAGCAGCAAGAAAATAAACCATATCATTTAGAATCTCATAATTGTACGATTATAAATAAAGAACTAAGCCACAAAGAAGCCTCATGCCTTCCATCCCACGCCACAGCCAAGGGTCTGCTTGGGGGTGACAGGTTTAATGTTAAGGGTGGACAGCAAGGAAGCCCTTGCAGGGAAGGTACCTTCCTCCAGTCATTGAAGAAGTTGTTCTGGAAGATCTCCTTGGTCGTGTATTCATGATCAAGCATTTTGGCATAGAAGGTGGCAATTTCCTCCGTGGCCAGGCTCAGCTTCAGGGGTTTGCCTAGGAGGAGAGAAGACCTTTAGCATCAGTTATGGGGATAGCACAACCCTACAGTCCAAGGCAGTTGTTTGGTGAGTCCCCATGCTCACCACAGTGCCAAAACAGGAACAAGGCACGAGAAGAGACACTGGCAAGGCTTCAGCACCCCCCTGCACCTCATCTGCAGGTCAATATCCAGATCACTTGGCACATCAGGATGCTCCTGTGGCCCATCTGCAACCACACACTTCATTTTCTTCTCCAGGAGAGGGAAAAATCCTGATTTATGGTAAGGTCACCAAGCCACAGGGCTTCCAGCAGCCACTATGCCATGATGAGTCCCAAATGGCTCTATGGGACCTCACAGAAAGGTTTACTGTCTCACCATGATCGCTTCAGAACCATGCTGAATAGCCAGGATCCCACTTGGAGAGCTTTCACCTCAAATGTTTTCCTGGAACAATCATGGGAAGCTCAAAGCTGAGATTTGTGCAAGAGAGAGAGGTGCTAGAGCCTCTCATGGTTGGGTCTTGGACCCAGTGGGTCTTGGACCATCTCTTGGAGACTGCAAAGCCAACATCCTTTCCTGAACTTTTTGGTTAGAGAGAAGAAGTTCAGTGAAGCCCAGGAAACCAACACTTTGAAACAATTTTTCTAGGCACACTACAGGAAAAGCATCCTGCAGAACTCCAGGGGATGGAGCATCCTACAGAGCACCAGGTATTCTGGTTTTTGGGCTTCCTGACTTCTACCTGAACTGCAGGGCATGGGATACCTGAACTTCAGGCAACAGCATCAAGATTGCTTCCCCTCAAGAAATTCAGGGTCCAGCCCCGCCCCCCTCCACATGCTCTGCAGCCAGAGGAGGCTGTGAGAAGTGCAAATCCCAGATCCACACATGGCAAATCCCAGATCCACACATGCAGCTAGTTAAAAACTAGCTGCAGGAACCCTCACCCTGTCCCAGGGTGCTCTCCTTGGAGGGGACACATGAAGAACTCTGCAACTTTCAGGGGTTCATCAGCTCCCCAATAACCCCATAACTTGCTACCTTCCAGCTTTAACCCATGGTTCAAGTTTTATCCAATGGAATATTTACGCCCTTTAACAATTTGTGGTCTGCAGTACTTCCCCCCACCCCATACAAGAGATGATATCAGCTCCTCAGCCAGGCAGAGGACAACTCCTCACACTCCATGTCCCATCAGAAGGTAGACAGACATACCATCATAATAAAACTGCACATCATCCGGCAGTGGTTCATAGAGGGGGGCAAAGTAGGGTCCTCGGTGCTCCAGTTGTGTCCACTTCACCCCCCCTTCTTTTTTCTCCTCTTCCCACCTGAGACAGATACAGAGACTCATGAGACCATCCTCACCCTGGGAGCCTAGAACCTTCTCCCAAGGTCACATCAGGAAGATGCTCTGTGGCTCCAAAAAAGCTACAGGGGCTAAAACACTCATCCCTTTGCTCCCCAGACATCACTGCATATTTTTTTTTTCTTCTTTCATTTAAAAAAAGCACACAGAAAACCTCCAGAGGAGCTCACACCACATCATGTTTGTAGCTAGAACATCACCCCAGGCTACTTACACCTATGATCTTAATACAAATAAATCCTTAAAGCACCTCTCCTCCCTGGAGAGTAATTAGGATTGTAAAGTCACCACAAGTCTGAGCTTAGAAATGATCATTTAAGGGGACCCAGAGGGGAGGGGGGAAAAAGGGGGGGACGACCCTCTTAAGAGCAGAGGAATAACATTTTTAGAAAGATAACCCAAATCCAGAGAGGCTGGAAAAGTGTTTGCCGATGGCAGCGCAGGGACCTGCACCTCACAGCTCAGCACCAGCCAGGCAGGAAAAAATAAATAAATCACCCTTTAACCCTAACATCACCAGGAAAACAAGGATTGCTGGGAAAACAGAGTAGGATTTCTTCCCCTGGATGAAAAGAAAAACAAAACAAGAAAGAAACTCTGTATTTCTTGCTCAGCAGCGCCCCGGAAGCATTTCTGACCTTTTCCCGCCACATGGGAAGCAGGGTGGAATAAATCAATCACATCAAAAAGTGCATTGTGCCAAGAAAAGACGGGGGAAGAAATTATATTAAAGAAAAAATAACATATCAAAAGCTTGGCTGACAGCATCCTGGAGACAGGCAGCCGCAGGAGTGATTTACAGGATGCTCTCGGGGCTGTGATTTTCCTCCTTCTCCTCCCAGAGCTATAAAAATCATAGAATCCTAGAAAAAACCCTCATCCCGCACTCACCTGCTGCTGCTCCCGGGACTGGGTCGGGTGGAAATGGGGATGAACCTGGGGTGAGACACCCCATGAGCAAGAAATGAAGAAGCAAGACGCCGGTACATGCCACTGGCCACCCAGAGGGACAGAGATTGATGGTGGGAGATGTCCAGGTCACCCCAAGCATCCTGACCCCGGGCATCTCGCTACCCACTGGGGTATGGTGGTGGTGGCCAAGACATCACTGTGACAAGCCACCACGGTTGTTCTAAGCAGTCCAAAGGTTGTGTCGCTTTCCCAACGTGGCACAGCAGCACAGCCTTATGGGAAATGTAGTCCTCAACACGTTTTGGGGCAAAAGTGCTGCAAATCCTGCTGATCCTATCACCTAGCAACCTCTTGCCTCCACGTCAAGATTCAGCTCTACCAAACAAGGCAGTACTTAGCAAAAAATCCTCAGGGTCCCCCTTTTCATGCCACCCTGTGCCCCACAAGAGCCATCCTGAAGGTCCAGGCACTCACAGGCATCCCACCCATCTACGATAACATCCCACCAGCTCCTCACAACCCAGATTTGCAACAGGCTCCAGAACATCCAGCCCCCTAAATGCTCCTCCTTTGCCCCAGATATTGGGATGCTGTGAGAGAGAGTGACACCAAGTGGCTGAAGGCCACCTCAGAGATAGAAAAATGCAGCCTCACTCATTTCCCAATGTTCTCCTACCAAAAAGTTTGCCTGGATCATCCCAGAACTGGGAAAAAACAACCATCACACCCAACAAAGTAAGTTATAGCCCCTTTATATCCTCTATGACTCCCTGATATGGCTCCTGCTGTCCTGGAAGCACTTTTATCACAAGGGATTTTGGGGATCACCTCCTTCCATCAGGATCTCCCTTCCCTGGTTGAGTAGCAGTAAAGCCATTTCAGGAGGAATATGTTTTATATAATCCATTATAAGAATAAAAAAAAAAAACAACCCAACCCCCAGAAAACCATACACACACAATTTATTCCACAAATACTATTTTGGATTCAGGACCTCATTATCTCCCACCCCCTTTCAGCTAAGGGTGTGGAGTTCAAGGCTTAAGAAAATCCAGCAGAGCAATTAAAAAAAATAGTAGTAAAAAAGGCTTTTCACATTTTTACCTTAAGAAATAAAACTAAAACTCTAATTGCATCGATGTTAGACCCACCCACAGGTCAAAGGCCTAAAGGACACTTACCACTTCCACTTGTTTTCTGCCTCTTCTTTCTTTTCTTCTTTCTCCGTTTTAACCCTTTTGTTGTCCTTTTCTCCTTCTTCTTCCTTGGATTTCCTTTTCCGGGTTTTCCCTGGGGCCTTCTCTTCTTCACTCTTCTCTTCACTCTTCTTCCCCTGCTCTTCATTTTCCTCCTTTGGCTTTTTCTTCTTGATTTTCTGCTTTTTCTCTTTCCCTGGCACATTTCCCTTCCTTGCCTCATCTTCCTGCCCAGCCTCCGCCCTCTGGGTTTCTCCCCATCCTTCATCCCCTTTCTCATCCATCTCCTCTTCCTCCTCTTTTATTCTTTTTCCATCTTCACTTCCCTTTCTCACCCCATCTCTCTCCTCCAGGCCCTTTCCCATTCCTTCCTTCCTTTCCTCATTTATCTCCTCCAGCATTTGCTCCTCTTCAAGCATTTTTTCCTTCTTTGTTTTCTTCTTCCCTGCTTTCTCCACCCCCTCTGTTTTAATCTTCTTTTCCTTCTCTGCTTTCCTTTTCTCCTGCTTTTGGCATCCATCATCTTGTCCCCGAACGCTGGTGCTCCCTTGCTTGGCTCTGCCCTGTCCCCTTGCTTGATTCCTGTCCTCATCAGCAGCCTCCTCAACACTCTCCATCACAGCCTTGGTCCTTTCCTCAGATTCATCCTTCTTGTTCCCTCTTTTTCTCAGCAATCCCTTTTCCTGCTGGTTCTTTTGCTCCTGTTTCTTCTCTCTTTCTTTTTTCCTTTTTGAGTTTCGGACATCCCCTTCCTGCTGCAGGACACGAGGGTCCAGCTCCTTCTCCTCACCCTCCACCATAGTGGTGGCCCCCACATCTATCTCCAAGGCTTCAGGCTCTCCAGAGAGGGATGCAGCCCCACCAGCAATAGCATTGCTTGACTTTGGGGCCTGTGGGAAGAAACCAGAAGGGAAAAAAAAAAAACCTTGAAGCTGGGAAAGGAGAGCAATTATCCCAAAGTTCAGGTGCTCGAAGGGATGTGCCCCATGCAGGATTGAGCCTGGCAGAGTGACAGTCCTCACCCCACCACATCTTTCCTACCCCAACTCCAGCTTTGGTTGTTGAGAGCTGCTGTCCTGCTGCGTGTCCTCCTCTCCAAGGTTTGTGCTGTGACCTACAGCAAAAGAACAAAATCAACCACTTCTCTCTGCATCAGACAAAATTCAGGGATTGTTCCCAAACAAGCCCTCATTTCTCTTTGAGCTACCTGTGGCAAATGGAGATATCCCAAAACAGCAGTGACCATGCCCCATAAGATCAGGACAGCCCCAGGTTGCAGCTTATGGGATGAGGAAGCTCAAATAAGCAGGATCACGAGGTCTCCTCAAGGATGTGTCCCCAGAGACAAGTACAGGTTTGCAAGGTTTTGAAGCACCAACAGAAAGCAGGACAGAGACGACACCAAGCTGAGCATTACGGACACACTGGAGGAGAAGACCTTATGATGGGACACATCTGGGACCATGGGAACAGAGTCCCCCACTCCCCACACATGAAAGCAGCCTGAGCATCAGTACAACAGAAGAACACGGCTTCATCATTGCAACGATCTTTAGGACCAAGAGTATCCATACCCATGGCATCCACTGTCAACAACACAGGTGGGGAATGCAGGAACAACTTCCTGGTCAGCTGAAGTCAGGTGAATTTGGGGGATTTCTGTGGGACTTGGAAACTTTATAAGGCATCGACCTGTTCCTATAAAATACTTTCTCCCAAGGTTTCCCCAAGCCAAGCAGGGAGTTGGGAACCTCATCTCTGTGTTGCTTTTATCCCAGAAAAGCAAAGCAAGAGATTAACAAGAGAACAGCAAACAGAGCCTAAACCAATCCAGATTGAGTCTGGATCTCCACAGAATTGAGGTGAAACTTGGAACTGTCCCCACTGCGTCATGGTCACCTCCCAGCCGAGTGAAATGCCCACCAGGCTGCAGAGCATCACACCTCCAGCTTGTGATCAGCACAACCACAAAAACCACTCCAATTTTCTCCAGGTCAGGGCAGAAAAGGTGAAAAGCAACCAGAGCCACATTCCTCCAGCCCATGCCAATCAAGCTTGGAACTGAGCTCAGGTCCTCACACCAATCCATGGGTCAGGCCCACTGCATGCTTTTCCCCACTCCTTGCACCCTCTTCAGCAGTTTGGAAACATGGCCAGCTGCCCCAGTGTCAGCCAGGAAGGAGCTGGGAAACCAGGTTTCTGCATCCAAGGAGGATGGTGACAGCTCTCCTGCACATCCAGGGAAGCAGAAAGAGAAGAGAGCCACAGTTTCTGCTTTTAGCCAAAACATCCCACATTCTGTGAGGAAAGGGGAGATTTTCAGCCTTTTTCTAAAAGATCATTTAGGTTAATGCCAAATTATCGTTTTGTGGGACATCAGAGTGACACAGAGCTCAGGAAAGCCCTCAAGCTAGCTTGAGATGCAGGCAAGAAGTTCTCAGAAAAAAAAAAGACCAAAATAATAGGGGCCAGATTCTTTTTCCACACAGCCGGAACACACATTACACAATCTCCACTAAACTCATTAGGGCAAACAGCCCAGCAAAACATTCTCAGCCCTTCCAATCTCGTTAACAGCCGAGCAGATTCATGACTCAGAAGGCAAAGTCCTGCCACCTCTTAGGGACCGGCTCCTTCCCCAAAAGCTCTTATTAGAGGCCTCTTGCTGGACATGAAAGCCCCTGCCTCTAAGAGGCAGAGAGGATTAGCCAGCTATGGGACAGCTTTATGAATTTAGCTTCCTATCTCTGCCCAGATCTAGGACGGGATGAGAGAAAGAAACACCCTTTTCCCAGGCTTTGCGAGGCTGGTTGTCCCCACCAGCATTTCCCCACCGCCTACCTCCATATTTATGTAGGTATGTGCATCCAAGTGATCGCACCCTGCTGACTCGAGCATCCTTGCGGAGGTTGGATGGGGCCAGGAGCCTCCCTCTCCACCCTCAAATCCCAGGATGGGGCCTTAAATTCCATTAGGGATGATCTTGGCAAGATTTAGGGTCACTGAAGGCACCAGGACATGGACAAGCTGCCCAGTGAAGGCAGCAGCAGCAGAGTGAGTTCAGTGAAACAGGAGGGAAAACCAAGGCTGTGCAACCTCATGGCAAGAAAAGAAAGGACAGATCTCCATTTTCTGGGCAAAAAGCATTCAGAAGGTACCTCAACTTACCTTGAAGAGTCTTTCAGCCTCACTGATGGTCCTTGGTGGAGGGTTGATTCAGACTGAAAGATGTTAACAGCATTGATTTGGGAGATGTTAGCTGGCATGGGTACCCCAACAGCAGCATCACCCCCAAGGAACCATCCAACCAGGCCACAGTACACTCTTCCATTGATATGGCCTTGCCCTTCCTCAGCCAGAAACCAAGAGCCCAAAACACCAAGCTTTTCCCAAGCATGAGGAGAGCTTTGAGGTTTTATGGGGTTGGGAAACCTCTGTTTTACTTCCAACGACAGCAAAAAGGTATTTTATAAAGCAAACACATGAAAACTATCACTCCATGCTCAACTATCTCCTCACTAGATTCACTGCTGCTATCAGGGACACTGGTCCAGAAAAGCAGAAGAGACAGAAGGGCTCCAAAACAAAGATGCATCAAATGACAGCTTATGTACATCCACACCAGCTTGGCCCTTTAGAAGATTAAATGACCCTCGTAGCAGATGGTAAGAGGGGAAAGAGGGGTGAAGGACAAAGCCACAGGGTGTGAAATACAAGGGTGAACAGAGGGTAACGAGAAAGAAAAAACAAAGCATAGGGTAAACTGGGATAGGACCTAGGAAAAAAAATAAAAATAAATAATAAAAGGAGCTCAGAGGGGACTTGGAGCCCTAAGAACTGACCCACAGTGACCATCAGAAATGTTATCACAGTATTCACACACTTGTTTTCAGAGCTGAAGCCAGGTTCTCCTGCTTCTGGCCATCCCAGGCTACGTCTAACCACACAACTCCCTGAAACCCATCCTGGCTTCACCTGATGCTTGCCAAGCACGGAGGCTCTCGTTATAAATTCTGACTTCCCCAAGTTTCTCTTTCAAAGGCTTTCAAGGGAGGCCAAAAACCACATAGGGTTTTGTTTTTTTCTTGAAAGCTGCTGCTGAGAAGCTGCTGGGTTAATTCATTAAGGGGAGGGGGGGAAAGACCTGGAGTTAATTATAGGTTGGTTATGGCAACATACACTTTCTTTCCCTGGGAATACACCCTCTCTCATATTCACAATCCTCCAGCCACTGTCAGAAATCAGGTGGGTACATTTAAGAGAAAGCCACAATCTTCCAAAAAATAATCCTGCAAATTCCTTGCACCAGGAACACCAGGACACTGATGGCAGGCAGCTTTGTGGAGGGAGGTTCAAGGCTGTAGCTCTGACTACATCCATCCAGGAGAGTTTGCTGACATTTCAAATGCTCCAGGAGGGATGGAGATTCATCACAAGGAAAGGAAAAAGCATCTCTGATGGCTTTACACACCAAGAGGACAAGTACAATATGTGAACGTGGGCAAAGCAAAACGTAGGAGGAAAATCAGCCAGGATCTGTGCTCTCCAGCATCATCTCAAGAGCAGCAGTAAAGGCCAAACGTCTCAGAAAGGGATGCCATCAGGATGAGACCAACCCCGACCTCGTGCTTGGGAAGTGATGGAGTCACCCACATCCCGGTGTTCCCCACTATTGCCAGTTCACCCTCTTGGCCCAATAGCAAAGTGTGACTGATTCCACCCCAATGCCACAAACATCTGAGTTTCATGCAATTTATGCTTTAATTTAATTCAAGATGCTCAAAAGGTCCCTTTTAGGGGCTTGTACACCACCACAAGTTGTAGGACACTATCCTCATGGGTCCCTTGAGAGAAACCACTCGGGTGCTCCTTAGTCCTTCAGCACAGAGACCACCACATACCAACCCAGATGCATCTCCCTCCTCTGCTTGGATTTCATCTTGAGGGCTCAAGCCGAGACCTTTCGCTTCTGCAGCCTCTTGCTTTAGAGAGCTTCTTGGCCAAAAAGGAGGGAGAGAAAAAAAGAACACACAAGTTTTTCCCAATTAGAAAACTTCTTTTGATAATCAAAGCAGCCCAAGGAGAGTAGAGTTGGACAATGCTCCCATGCACAACTCCAGAGTCAACCCAGACAGGGAACACAAAGCCCCACTGATGCCATCTCCTCCCTGGATGCCACCATCAGCCTTTCCATTCCCACCAAGGAAGTACCTGCTGATGATGTTTTCTTGCAGCGGCTTCTCCTTGACCTTTGGTGATTTCTTCTTCCCTTTTACCACAGGGGGCTGCATGTCAGGACAGAAGGAAGTTCTGGGTTTGGTGCCCACAAAACACTGGGGACAGTCACAAGGGTCACCTCAATGCCTGGGCATAGTGAGGGCTGTCTGGTACCTGCACCAAGCATGGCATTTCCTCCAGATCCTTCTTTGCAGCCTTTCTCCTGGGCGCCTTTGGTTCTTCCTGCCCCTTCCCTGCCTCACTCTTTCGCTTCCTGGGAACAAAAGGGAATTTGTCTCCACGAGGTCAAGCAGGCAATGCCCACAGCAAACCCCTTGGTGGTGGCAATAAGCCATGGCGTGATGCCACAGTTCCAAACTCTTGTGTCCAGCAGTCCCAAAAAAGGGTTCCAAAAAGGAAATTTGGATGTATTTCCCTGCTGGCCACTTTAGAGCTGAGCTGCCCAACAGAGCCAGCTGCAGCAAGTGTGAGAACATGATGCTGGAGGTCCCCCCAAAATACCCTGCTATGCCCCATGGTACCCACCTGCTGCTGGTCTTCGCCCCGCTGGTCCTTGAGACCCCCATGGCCCCGTCACCCACCAGAGATATTTGAGATGTGATATGGAGTTACATCAGTGTCCCCAGGGACGATCACTGAGACAAGATGGAGACAATGCACGGCTAGTAGCATCCCAGTTCTGTTCTCAGAGAAAATCCCAACGGATGTTCACCCCACAGCTCAACCCTGAAGTCAGGAGCCACCCACAAGGTCAAGATCAGCTTGAACAAAGAGCTAAGTAGAACATCAAACAGAAAAGCCTAGAGCTCAGCAACTGAGCTGCTGATAGAGTTGATAAAAATAAAACTGCTAATAAAACAAAAGGAAAGTCCCAGCCCATATATAAGAATTTACAGCTCCAGGTACGTAGATGAAGGTGCTGGAGTGGATTTGCACCCTCAGAGCAGCCCAGGGTAGGCAGCAAGTATTATCCAGGTTCTAATTACATCATGACAATGGAAAATAATCAAAAAACCAACAAAGAAACAAGAAGAAAACTGAGACATTGAGTCTCCCCACCAAAGCAGGCAGCTGAGCCACCATCATCCAGCTATTACCTCTCTTCTGCTTCTCATGGTCAGAGCAACCAGACACCCCCTACCCCTTCACCCCCCTCCAAATCACTCCTCCTCCC
This sequence comes from Thinocorus orbignyianus, assembly GCA_013400375.1. Taxonomy (NCBI): domain Eukaryota; kingdom Metazoa; phylum Chordata; class Aves; order Ciconiiformes; family Thinocoridae; genus Thinocorus; species Thinocorus orbignyianus. Next base: position 393,936 of record VXBW01007515.1, on the reverse strand, counting down.
AGAAATTCAAGGCCTGAGAGCACACAAGAAATAAAGACCACATTCCAGCAACATCAAGATGGTCCCAGCCCATGAAGAACTTTCACCATGGTAGGATAAAAGAGGACTTCTCAAAGAGAAGGACAAGTTACAGAGCACCATGAAGCACCCTGCAAATTTTCCAAGGAGTAGAAAACACATTAAAACATCTCCAAATTTTACCAGCCTTTGCTGAGCTGTGAGCACTTACAGCCACTGGTGGGGTCACACTCAGTCACCAGGACATGCTCCCTCAAACTCACCTAGATAGGAAAAGACTCTATCCCTGCCCACTTAACTCCCAAATAGCAAGGCCCCTTTACAGGCAGTTTATTTAAAGACTCCCTCAACCCCAATTAGAGGTTCCCCACCCAAGATGCACCCTGGGAAATGAAGTTTTAGGCCAAAAATAGGATTTGAGGAGAACCCCTCAGCAAGGAGACCTTCTAGGAGGAAAATGTTTGGCACAGCTCCAGTGGAGGATAGGGCCAAATACACTGGGTTTAAGAAAAGTTGTAGAAAAATTTCCATTCCAGGAGATATCCCCCCTTCAATTAAAAATTAAACTAGCCTCCAAATTTCTCAGCTGCCTCTTACCTATCTGAGCCCCATAGCTGTATTTGGAGAAGACTTTGAGCCCCAAAGCTGGGCACAGAAGCCAGATCCTACAAAGCACTGCATGCTGTGACCTACAACCCTCATCCTGAAGCCATCAGCCATCCAATCCCTCTCCAGCCCTCTTCATGAAGGTGGGTCTATTGCTTTCACCTGTCCATGTGGCCATCAACCAACTCATCGCAGCTGAGCCTCTAAACAATCTCAACCACCTTCAGCCTGGTCCAAGACTTCACAGAACATGAAGAAACCTAAACTTTCCTCAAGAATGTTGGGTTTTGAGGCCAAAAAAACCTAAAAAGGTGTTGAGATCCTTGGTCGTGGTGAGTAGCGGGGCCACACGTTCCCCTGGGAAGATGCCGCCCGGTTTGCGGCCGAGAGCGGAAAACCCTGGAGCCAGGGCTGGCTCCGGGAAAGCCTCTTTGATCCCCGTTGCGCCACCCGGGGAAAAAGGCATCCAAGCCACCTTTCTTGCTGGATGAGTAAAAGCCGTCAAGGGATGGGAGCCAGCCCCAGGGCAGGGAGCAGGAGAGGACGACTTCATGCCAGGGCTTGTTCGCTCTCAGCTGCCTTCTGCCAAGCCAGGGACCAGTGTATATTTGATTTTCTTCTGGTTTTACCCTGGATCCTGTATAGATTTATTCATCCCTGATGCTCAGTGAGGGTTTCTCCCAAGTTCTCCACACCAGTTGGGTTGTCCATGATAGGAAGCAATGGGGTTTGTAGGGTGAGTGAGCTGGGAGGAACCCAATCTAACCCAACTCCAGTTGGATGATACATGTTACCCAAGCACAATGTGGGTTAAAACTCTTATTAATTAAGATGAGCTTTATATATTTATATATATTTTTGCCCTTTGCACATGCTCTTTGCAATGGAGGAGGTGGGAACAGGATGGCTTCTTCCAGGGCTCCGTGGTGGGGAAACACAGACCACAGAGAACATCTGACTCCTCCTTGGGGAACACCAGATTGCAAATGGGGTCCCTGCATGGTTTGGTGTCACCAGGGTGAGATGTCCAGGGCAATGTCGGTGACAATATCATGGGAGCTGTCAATCACAATCAGGCTGGAGGCATCTCCTTCAGCATCAGAAGAATAAATACCTCAATCCTACCTGCAAACGGTTGCTTCCAGGTGATTAAAAGCCCTTTTCTTTGCAAAGCGCTGTGATATCCACCCGGAAAAGTGTCCCTGAGATTCCAGATTAAGCAGTGATTCTGCTTTTCTCATCCAGCGGCTCCTTTCAGATTGGGAAATCCAGGAGGGAGAGAAAAATCCATCCTAACATACCCCTTTCCCTGGGATCACGCAACCCTTGAGGCGCCAAGAAGGAAAAAACAGCTGGGAAAGGTGGAACTGGTTTAATATATTCAGTTATAAAATGAATTCCATGCACTGTGAAAGAGTTTAAATTATGCCCAGCTAATTATTTTTTTCCCTCTCGTTAAAGAGCTGAATCTGCATGGTGTTCCCTGTGTCCTGTTGACGTGAAGAGGATTCATCATGCAACAAGCACGCTCTCATTAACTTCATTAGAGAAACAAAACCAGGTCCCGGTAGAGACTATAGGACCTTTTTGTGGTGGCAACTCATCTCATCATCCCCACGTGCACCTTGGGAGCTGGATTTTTCCAATCCCTGGACAGTTTTCCATAATTTTTTTCCCCAGTTTTAACACCACTGCCCAGTCCCACTCTTGTTTTATGAGCCTGATTGAGAGTAGAACCCAAAATACGGCTCAGTGGGGAAAACAGGGGAGGATTTGTCTGTATCTGGCTGGGAAAAAGCAAGAAAGTGGGATTTATTTTATTTATTTTCTTTTTGTGGCTCAAAAATATGGATCAGAGTGGGGGAAAAAGGATAGGATTTGTCTGTATCTGGCTGGGAAAAAGCAAGAAAGTGGGATTTATTTTATTTATTTTCTTTTTGTGGCTCAAAAATATGGATCAGAGTGGGGGAAAAAGGATAGGATTTGTCTGTATCTGGCTGGGAAAAAGCAAGAAAGTGGGATTTATTTTATTTATTTTCTTTTTGTGGCTCAAAAATATGGATCAGAGTGGGGGAAAAAGGATAGGATTTGTCTGTATCTGGCTGGAAAAAGGCAAGAAAGCGGGGTTTATTTCATTTCTTTATTTGGTTTTCTATTATTTTTTATATTAATTCGTATTTTGTAGGGGGTTCTACAGGACTGGCATCTACTGACTATAGCAGGGCAAGGGCACGGTGGTTCCAGATGTTGCAGAATTGTTCTGGAGCTGCAGTGTCACCATCCAGATGTTGCAGGGGTTTTTTTTTGGGGGGGGAGGTGGGGGGGGGGGGTGAGGTGAGGGTCACCCGGAGGGGGAGCATGGGTGCAGAAAACATCTGGAATTGGCTGAAAAGTGGGTGCAGGGTGGGTGGCACCTTATTGCACCCCCCCCTTCCATGGTAGTCCCGATGTTGGACGGGGCGTAAGAGGCTGAAGAGGAGGGAAGAAGACCAGATGTGGCTGAGGGGGTGGGGTGGAGGGTGGAAAAAAGCACCTGGTGGGAGATGGGATCGCCCAGGTGTGGCTGGGAGGGGGGGGCTGGTTGGAGGTGGGATCACCCAGATGTGGTTGGAGGTGGGATCGCCC